>OZ037761.1:3119222-3719222 GCA_964035475.1 Salix caprea | reverse complement strand
AAAGATACAAACTTTGGCCTGCTTCATCAACCACCTAGTGGGAATTAAGCACCCAAAAGACCTTAAGATCCAAAGATATCAAACCCAAAATAAACTTTGATGATGGGCCATATATGGGTGGCAAAAAATTGAATTGCCACTTAACCTGCACTGCTCTAATCAATTTATTGTAGATCAGAGAAAAAGAAAAGAGAGAAGAAGCATAGATAAAAACCAGCAGATCAAAGGATGAAAAGAGATAAAGACAAAACGAAAAAGGAAAATATAGGAAACTCAAAAGAAAACCCTAGATCTTGCACAGAGGTCCAAGAACAAAACCTAAGTACCAGTGCTGATTGGACTTGCACACCAAACAAAAATGCTGATTTTTGAATCATTTAGTCATTTGGTTAGTCTCAAGTGAAAGAAAAGAAATTTTACTTTTCACTTTTACGGTAAATAAACTTAGAACTCAGGCACGTACGGACACCAGAGAAAGAGAACTGAGGGTTTTGTAGTGATGGAGTATATATGAAACGTGTGGAAAACAAACTCCAAAACCCATCAAGATTTGCAATGGATTCTTACATATATGAACCCTAAAGCCCCCTAGACATCATGAGTTAACCTGAGAATAAAGAGATGTCAGAAACAGGTGTTGAAGAAAGGCATCCCAAGAGAGAATCAAAGAAAGCAAGTACAGATCAGTTGAGCTGGAGTCTCACGAAAGGGTACTGGCGTCAATATTGCAAGAAAAATAAAATGGTAGCATCATCAAGAAAACATGAGAAAGAAAGCAAGAAATTTGTAGCAAAAAAGAAAAAAAAAGCAACGGTACATGTAGAAAGAAAAAACGGAACTTATTATATTAGAAAAAAGAGAAGCAATTTAGGGCTTAGAAAGAAGAACCATTATAGAGCAAGAGAGGGCGAGAAAACTATACCTAGCACTGCCAAATTCATAGAGCTTGCCACGACTGGAGAAGATGATTAGGGCAACCTCAGCATCACAGAGCACTGAAAGCTCATAAGCTTTCTTAAGCAAGCCATTCCTTCTTTTAGAGAAGGTAACTTGCCGGTTGATCTTGTTCTCTATCCTCTTCAACTCCACTCTTCCTCTTCCCATTCCTTTTGTTCTCTCTCTCAGTTATGGGCTATAGCTATATGATTTTTAGGTATATAATCCTATCTGTGGCTGATACGAGATGGGGTGTTGTGGGGTTAGCCAAAAACGAGCCTGAAACAAATACAAGATCAGAGGTGGTACTGGTATCTGTGTTTGCAGTGCCTGTAAGAAGTGGAAGTTAAGGTTCTGTATAAATAGAGAAAACTGGATCTTCTTTTACAATAAAATGGAAATTAAAGCACTGAATTTCTTTGCTCTCTCTCTTTTTTCTTATTCTTTTTTCCGCTGTAATTTTAGCAAGTTGTCTGTCTGTTCCCCATATCTCTTATCTCTCAGTGAAGATCAGTTTCTTGGTAACAAAGTTACTTCTGCTTACTTTCTTCACAGTGGCGTGAGATCACGCTCGGAATCATCCTATGTAGCATGAATGCTTAGAATGGAAATAGTATTAATTGAATTCAGAGATTAATTAAATTCTGGAAATTTTGATAAAGACAAGAATAACAGTGCAACGTTGGTGCTTAACTTTGCTTTCTAGGAATATTTTCTGCATTATTTCTCCGAACAATGAAAAATAACATTAAATTGCACCACAAAATGCTCCAGTTTCAATTTTCAGTGTATTAATTCCAGTGGTACCATTTACGCTTTGACACGGTGGGCCTATTTGAATGCTTTGATTGGTGATTATTATTATTTTTTATATATTTTTTATTATTATTAAATGTGAAAATATAGGGAGATAGCAGCCATAGAGAGACTGGTTAGCAGAAACATAAGAGATGGAAATAATCAGAGCAGCAGCAACTAGGTAGCGCAGGAATGATAGATCTTTATATGACTACTCAGAATTTTCAATTTCTATTAAATATTGTATTGTAATATTTGATATTGTATTGCAAGGTAAAGGTAGTATTTAGTAGAGATACTTACAAAAAATCTTCTATATATTAATTTGAATTTCACTTTCTCAAATACATTTATAAGTTATATTTTTCATCATGTAGCTTAAATGTTCAATAATAATTATGCATTTTATTTGGAATTTTTGTTTGGTATAAAATATAATTTATAAAACCATATAGGAAAAAAATATTCAGATCAAACTAAAAAATATTTTTTTTGTAATTATTCCTATTTAGTAATTAGTTGTTGTGTTCAGCTTACAGTTTAAAATGTTTGTTTTTGTAGTGTACTAATTTTGTTTTTATAAATAATCTAAAACTTACATTCGTAATTTTTTTATGGGAGTAATTTATAAGTTCAAATAGATAAAAGGGGAATTTAGATAAATAATAATATATGTAAACACATCATTTCAATAAAATCAATTATAATAGGAAAAATGAAATAGAGTTACATGAAAAAATAGTAAATTTTGTATGCGCTTACAAGATTTAACGGGGAAAGTTGTCACTTAAAAATAAATGAATTATAGTTATCTAATGCTGTTTTAAAAGCAAAAGGAAACCCTAGATTCATTTAAAGCACAATAATACCAAATATTTTAAAAGGCATTTCCCGAAATTAACCTGTTTATTTTATTTTATTTCCTTCGCTGTAACTTTTTTTTTTTTTTTTTACTTATGCTGGGTTTTCATCCACTGGATGAGTAGTTTAATAAAATTTCTTGATTTTCATAAAATAAAAAAAGAAACTAAACATATTATACTAAAATCATAATTTTAATTTGAGGTTAAAACTTGTGATTTTCAGGTCACTAAAATTTTATATTATATTATAAAAACATATAAATCGAAAAGTTTAAATTGTTATATTAACTCTTTAACATTAAAGTATACCACATGATCAAATTAGCTACTACGATCATTCATGATTAAAAAAAGAAGATTAATTACTACATTGAACCGATAATTAATATCCGTAGTTATATAATAATACAATACTAACATTATAATTCATTTTCATATTAATATGTACATCCCAATTCACCTGTAATTAAGATAATGATTAGCATCAATGAAATTACCTAAACTTAATCAGATTTTTAAATTGGATCTTTAATTTTTTTGTTTTTTTTATAAAAGAATTTTGTCGTTGTCTTTCGTTTCTTGACTCAAGACAATGACGTAGCAAACACTACTATGGAGTTTCAATATAATCATTTGTTAAATTTGCATATATACTTTTACTTACCCAGTAGAATCATGGTACGACACTCAACCACTACCCTAGCCAATCATAATCATAATGCTTACTAAAAACGCAAGCTAATTACCTAATAATTTTCTACTTTTGATATCTCAAGCGTTCCTTCTGCGCATTGGATACACTAAAATTAGTACAAAGTCATAATTTCTTTTTTCGTCCCGGCAAACTAAACACTGCGTGAAGAAACCAACTGCAATATTTACGACTGATGAAAATTAAATTAAATTAAATGCTGTGTCATCTGCCTTCTTTTTCAGTCGTAATACTAGCTAGACAACCCAATTAGTGGTTAATTACTCCATTTGCTTCCTGCTATAAGCAAACTCAAAGCTGGGGGGTGGAGCTGTTGACTTTGGGTCAACGAGACATCAATTTAATTCTGTGAAAGAAAAGAGAAGAAAAAAAAAACAGCTCCCCATTTTTTCTATAGCTAGAACTAGCAATTATTGCGTACAAATTAAGAATTTCCAGAAAATGTTCTTCGAGGAACTTAGATCACATGCAGATTTTCGTTTTATTTCTTCTGCGAACCAACGAATAAGTAAATTTCTTCTAAAATTTAGTGATTTTACAGAAAAAGTAAATTTAATTCACCATTTTTTTTTAAAACGACAATCAAGATAATATATATTTTCTTTTCACATCCTTTAATTTACGCAACTTGGAGTGATGTGAACTCTATTTGTATGGTACAGCCTCGTTGAAAAGGAGAGGTCGATGGAACAGTGCAAGGATAGGTTAGGCGTCATGGTAGTACAGTGCCTACCATTTTTTTTTTATTCACTGGATAAGGATTTTTTATTTATCGGACAAGGAGTTTTTGCATGTCAATTGACCCGTCGGTGATCATATGCCCTGTTTTCTTGCACAATTTATGCCCTTTCGTGTTAGGACGTCATTGGTCCCCCATGCGCGCTTTCTTTCTTTGATTTACTTTTGCCAACACAATCATGCTTCTTAAACCATATCCCCTGGTCAGAGGATCACAAAACTCATATTTTCGAAGCTGATGTTTGAGAGTTCGGTCCGGTAAAAGGAGAAAAACTTGAGTGAGAGTACTAGTTTGAGCCGGCGGCAAGCAAGAAAGTCTTCAAAACAAAAGGAGATACGTTTGGCTGTATGATGTGCTCTTTAGGATAGTGATTTTTAATTTATAGGGGTTTGAATTGGTCGTGTGATCATTTGGGTTTTCTCTCGTTTCAATTTTAATTAAAAAGCATCAAATTACCGTTTATCTCAAAGAAAATTAATGGTGGTTAATTTGAGGTGAGCCTTTTTTTATTGCCTGTGTTGGTGTAAATTCAATCTGCAAAGGTTTAGAAAGACAATTACCGGCAAACACCGACTGCAGCCGCCAGCCGTTTCCACACGCACCTATTATTTATATGCACTTAAAAATCTATTTTATCAAGTTTTTATTTTGTGTATAAATAAGAAGCTTAATTAAGGTGATTTAGAGTGGGAGACGATAGAGAAAAACACTAGAGAGAGAAGAGAGAAAGAGAGTTTTGACAAATTGTTCAAGCTTCTATAACATTATGTTGTTAAAATAAATAAAAAATGTTTTTATCCCTTTTGAGTATTTTGAAATCACCACCATTAGCCTGTGTTGGTGTAAATTCAATCTGCAAAGGTCCAAAGTAAACCATCAACTACGACCATCAACTAAAATCATCGACAGTCACTGACTACAGCCGCCAACCGTTTTCACACGCATCTACTATTTATGTTCACACTTAAAAGTCTATTTTATCAAGTTTTTATTTTGTGCATAAATAAGAAGATTAGTTAAGGTGAATTAGAGTGGGAGACAGTAAATAGAAACACTAGAGAGAGAAGAGAGAGAGTTTTGACAGATTATTAAAGCTCCTATAACATTATGTTGTTGAAATAAAACGTTGTGTTTTATCCCCTCTGAGTATTTTGAAACCATCATCAATAACCTCTGAGGATTTTTCAGAACTAACTTGGAAGCAAACGGAGATTCATAGTTCGTTTGCTGCATCTAGCCGGATCAGCTAGCTCATGTTCATCACCTCTCTTAGCCTTGTCTTGATAATTCAAATACTTAATTATTGAATTTATTCTTTTTTCAATAAAAAAAAACCAAATGAATGCTATAAGTTTTCTCTGTAAATCAAGGATCAAGGTGGCCTGAGAATTCATCTTGTCATCATATTCGAAGGAGTGGTCTTTTTCATGCCTCAATATGGTCCCCTGTCAATTCCCACTCCCCTTCAAACTGACATAGTCATTTTTTCTAACCCTGTTATCCACTGCCATTTCTTTCTTAACCAAAAACAGAACACCCACTAAACAATTTTAATCCTTTGTGAGTTGTAATTTAATTTGCAGTGGCAATTAAGAGTCCGCAATATTATGATATCCATCATGGTTATCAGCCTTTAAATGCAAAAGCATCCTGATTCTTGTAATTTGCATCAAGCGCGCATTTGTTGGGCTGTAATCGATTCTTGAAGATGGATGATTTTCAAAAGACAACCGCACCAATTTGCCAAACAAGGAAAAAAAGAGAGAGAGACAAAACGAATATTACTTTTGTAAAAATAGGATGTGCTCGAGAGAGGTTTTGTGTACAAAATGCGATTTTTCCTCTTGATCCCGTTGAGATAAATGGTAAACATTTAGTCTATATTTTTTTTTAAATATATTTGAAACACAATGAAAAAGAGGATCTTAAACTGATACTTACGAGAGTATATACTTAAATTTCTTAGACAATCCAATCATTTGAAAACATAAAAATAGATTACATTTAGAAGTTAGCAGATTGATCAAACTCTTCAAGTTTAACATATTTTCGTTTCTGCAGGTGATCATCAGCACTCGTGCTAGAATTAATTGTGGTTAACGTTCGTAATTGCTTTGCCATGTGTGTATGGGTTCGGAAAGGAGAAGCTGCTGCTGTGGATCAGTGTTTAGAATCATACCAGTAGTTGCTGGGTGGGATTACTGCTCTCCAATTGCTCCGTCGTGTCCGAACCACCTAATTTTCTCTATTCTGCAAGTTTCTGTAAAGGGTGTCACAGGGTTGGACAAACTTGCTAACGATCACCAGACCAGCATGGCCATGTGAGTGGATCGATTTCCCTTCCTGTGAGAACCTGTGAACAAACATCCCTTTTTACCCGAAAAGAAAATAACCACAAACAGATGCAAAATAGGTTGAGAGATTAAAAAGCAGCTGCATGCACCGATCGACTTGTAGTATCATAGCATTTATAAAGCCTGGCACGTAGTTTTCTCGGGGGACCCACCTACTCCTGGACAGCGACAGAGCACCATTAGGGTTCAGCGGTGGTGGTGGTGGTGGTGGTTAGGGCTTTCCGTTTAGGGAAAGTCTTGATGGCTGAGTGGGGCTCTTTATTGCAAACTTCCATTTCCTGCAATCCCTTCACTATCCTGGCCCAGTTGAGCTTTCAGCGTCTGTTTCCCTCTGTAACTAAGAGGAAACGAAGACCAGACGGTCCTTTTTTTTGCCTTTATTTCCAGATTTAACACTCGTTTGATCTTTCCTGTATCGACCTGATTAGGTACGTGTGGCTGTAGAAATCATTTAGGTGTAAGAAATCAGCAGGTTAATTTATTAAACATTGAGTATTTATTTACTGAAAATTCAGTTACGATAATTCCCATATTTTATTTCTTTTCATATTTATATCTCATAGTCGCATAAAATCATGAAGCCCTAGAAAAATAATAATCGTGCGTGGTATAATTGTTGAGAGGGTAGAGAAACCTTGTGCGGCACGCATCCTCTACCTTTCTAGGCACTGTGGCTCATGCGGAGTGGGGTATCGATTTGTGGTTTAAGCTTTCACATGTTTGCCTTCTAAAGTGATAAGAGTACGGTTTTGGACAGAATTCACCGTCAAGATTGGAGTTTCCCCCCGTAGAACAGTATCTATTTTATATAAAATAATATTATTGACAAAATATTTTTAAAAATAACATGTTTTAGAAGGTTGTAAATGATAAAGAGCATGTGATTTCAAGATTTTTTTTTCTTTTTTTATTATAAATTGTGTTGGGATTTTTATAATTTAAGAGAATAGTATGATTCACGAATCACAAATACTATATTTGATTCTCTTAATTGTATTGTTTTTTTAACTGTGTTATTTTATATAATTTTTTTTTTACCATGCCGGAACCTGAAAATAATCTCAAGTTTGATGATGATGTGCCATGCAAGGATATTGAGATTATTATATTATAAGATACGTGATTTTATTGTCTAATGAAATGAGATCCATAACCCTAATGGGTGAAGCTTGTTAGAGTATAGAAGAAAGAATATTCTAGAATAGTGTATTTGTATTCTAGAAATATGAATGATGATAGTTTGTTATGTATAAATAGGAATATGGACTCACGGGAAATGCAAGGAAAAACAGAATGGTTTACTGTTGAAAATACAAAATTCATTCTCCCTCTCGTTCTCTCTCTCTTCTCTAAACAACTTTCCCTTTCTTCCTAAATTCCTTCAATTACCTGCAACATTTCTCAATCCTAACATGGTATCAGAGCCTTGTTGACCTAGCGGTCACGAGTTCGAATCTCACCACCCACATTCTATTTGATAAAAACCAAGCACAAGGTGATATGGGTCTGTGCAAATTTCAAGCCCAAAAGGCTTTCACTTGAGGGGAGGGGGGGTGTTAGAGTATAATATAATCATATTATGGGACCTCACCTATCAGCTTAATCATATTACAGAGAAAAGAAATGAAATCCATGAACAAGGTAACCAACTACTTGGTCCATGCTTTGACATGAATTAGTATTTTTTAAAACGTGGCAATATGATGTGCAAGTGTTTTAAGTTGTTTTTTTTATGTATATAAAAATAATTATAAATTAAAAAGCTATTAACTCGTTTAATTAAATAAATCAAGAATTATCTATGTTAATAAATATAAAAAATTATTAACGTTAACTAAAGATTGAATTGAAGAATTAAGAGGAAAATGTTAATTAAAATACTTGTTCTTGTAACATGGCCATGAACTTGGCTGTGTTTGATAAAAAAAAAATGGTTCAATTTTTTACTTAATCAGAAAATAATAAAAATTAGTACTCTCAAGAGCAATGGAATAAAATCAAACATTTTTTTATGTTGGATTGCATAAAAAGAGCGCCTATTAATAAAAAAACGAGGGTTTGTTTACTTCGTGTATCAAACTTCATAAGAAAAATCAACAACCACGCCAGTTGATAAATGTAGATTAATAGCAGTGGATTGGGGTGACCATATTTGTTAGAAAATAGAGAAGGAGGGAACTGCCGATTATATCCTCTTCTTCTTTTCCATAACAAGAAGGATTATTCGCACAAATAAAGGTATTTCTGGAAAAATATTTATATATATATTCCGATGGATTTATAATTTCATGTACTGAATTTTGCCCTTATTGTGCATTGTATCGATAATTATATAAGTCAATTGTATTTTTTTTCAAAATCATTTTTCAAAACATATCAAACACCGAATGAGTCGGATTATTAGTGAATTCTTGTAAATTCAGAGTTAAATTGATATTATTATTTTTTTCATTTTTATTGTAAGAATATTTGAAAATGAAAATATTATTCATTATTGTTTCCCTCTTTTCTAAAACAAAAAAAAACGACAGTAGTTTTCAGAGATTTTTAAAATAAAACAAAATGGTTTTTAAAAGAGAAATTATCATGCTGTATTATTATTCCACTCGTATAAGAATATATTTTATTAATAATTATCATATTATATTTTACAAGTGATATATATAATATAAATAATTTAATTTTTAAATAAAGTGGTAGTATATTTCGGTATTAATCTTGTTCAAAATAAAAAAAAATCAGCTAATAAACTCTAATTCCATTGATCGTAGTATTTGGTTTTAGAATTGTTTTATTATATTTTAAGGTAGTGTTTGGCTAATATTTTAAGATTAAAAAGATAATAATAGTAAAGATAAAGATGTCTCCTTTCCCTTTCTTTTATGAAAATACACAAATAAAATTTATTTTACTATCTTTAATTATATTTTTATTATATATATTAATTTTAAATATTAACCAAACCAAGGGGAGATTACTTTTCCAGAAAACAAAGTATGAGTTACAATGGGCTATATCCGAACAAGATTAGCTCAACCGGAGACTTTTCCAGTCCAGACCCAAAGCCCAAAATTGCCACCAGTTACTTCTCATTTCTCAACTCCTCTCCAAGAGAGAGAACAAAAATCTATCGATGGCGGGAATGGCAGAAATGCGGAGGAGACAATGAGCAGACAGTTAGCTCCTCCTGCGAGATTTTTCCTCCTCCTTCTCCGCCTATTGATCATGAGAAGGTACACTTTCCTTTCTCCCCTTCTTGCCTTTTCTAGGGTTCAAATACCTTTCGAAGTTTATTTTTAAATACCCAATCTGTGTTTTATTTTGATAATGAAGTGATTAAATTTTTTTATTTGTAAATACGCAGGCATGTCCTTTATTGCTTCGGTTTCTTGCCAAGGTATGCTTAATTTGTGGTGCAAATTATAATAATCTATACATAAAATTGAACTATAATTTGTGAATTACTGAATTTCCTGGCAGGTTGGAGAACATCGTGGCAAGGAGGATTTTTCTGCGAGGCAAGAAGCCGAAAGACGAGGTTCAAATTTATACATGGAAGAATGCTACTCTTCGCCAGTCAACTGATCTTGTAAGTTGATAAGATGTTGCATTGCCTTGTTCATGAATGTTGAATGGGAACTGGCATGTCATTGGTGAAATTTGTGGCCTTATACGTCGGAGCAGATGCGCTCCCAAGGTTGCAAAGCATCCAATGTTTTTGCATTGGGGTTTCCTGTCAGAAAGGGATGGAAAAGTGGACAAGGAGATAAGAGCATCAGAATTGTTGCAAATATATAATGTGTGTTTGTATTTGCATGTTCAGTCATCTCATGTTCTTAGATATAAGGTGTACTATTACTTGATAAATTTTAATATCGTTAGCTTTGATAAATGATTCTTCTCAAATAGGAGTCATGGTTCCACTTGGACTTTGTATTGGCTTACGAACTTGGTGTTTGAGAATTGACGAGTACACCAAAACAGTCTGAATAATATTGTTTTTTTGCTACCTTGATTTCACTGCTCGTGCTCTGGCCTTCTTATTTTTAAAAGCGATTGTTGCTCTTCTATGCATCAAGTGTTTTAGTTCTAGTAGTTTTGGCTCCACATTTTATCTGATCTCTTTCACAGGTCAGAGAGGTGACACCAGCAGCTAGGAGAAGAGATGCAAAGACTGTCCTTTTCTTTCATATTTCCTGATAAAAATGGTCTTTTTTTGTAAGGGAGGTTAGTTCTATCTCTGTCTCAAAATCTCTTTGCTCACATGTGCATGCACGTGAGGAGGAATTTTTTATCTTTTTTAATTCATGGATGTTGCCAGCACAAACCATCTCCTCCCACCTCCCCCGCCCCTCAAAAGCTTATGGTGACATATCAACTCATTTGCTTGTACCAATGCTTCATTTCAATGCTCCTTGTCTATAATCATGTTCGTCATCTTTTCTTGATGGTTGTCACTAAGAGAATTAACAAACAATTTCTTTTCGCTGTTTCATTTCATTGCCCCAATTGACTAAAAAGCCTCGCGTCAGATTTACTTGTTAAAAACCACTTTGATCTCGCATTTAAGCATCTGTTGGATGGGTGAATGTAACTTCAATACTGATCATAGCATATTATCAATGCTTGCGTCCTCTGCCTGAGGTATAGTGAGACCTATCATGAAGTTCTGTTTTCTTCAGGTTTTGAATGCTCTATTGCTTAATGAAGGTGCAAGACTGATTCTCATAGAAATGGGAAATTAGATGACAACAAAGCATTGGATCAGCTTGGCTTCCAGGTAAAATAAGACGTCTCTCTTTCATGAACTGTACAATAATCATATCTGAATGCCACTAACCTGTATTTCACTTGTGCAGATTGGAGATTACTTGGACGTGGCAATTCTATGGAGGCTTTGTTATGTCATATTTTAGGTAATCAGGCCGCACATTGTTAGTTTCTTGTCAGTAAGCTTGAGATATATAGGATGAGCAGCTGGACCTGAGATTCGCATATTTTGTATTTTGAGTTTGGCCTTTTGCAGTACTTCTGGATTTGTTTTTTGGGATGAACGATTGGATGTTCTCGAAGGTCAACAATTACCATATCTGAATGACTATCCTGTCCAGAAGTCTAGATTTCCAGCTAGAGGTTGAAAATGTTGTGTTGCTAATGGGCTTACTGCTCAACACATGCCGATAATCAGGAGGGTGATGGGTGCACTCGGCTCAAAATCTGTCCAAGAATTAGGCACCTATGGTGGATGGCCATTTATAGATGAACTCCAAGAAGTGAAGTTATAAATATTCATGTCACTAGATATAAATATTAAAGTACTGAAAGTTGATATTCATTACGATAATTTTTAAATAATAATTTATCGAAAATACAATTAAAGTACTATAAGAAGTGTCAAAAAAACTAAAACAATTACTTTAACATAAAAAATAAATTTTATTTTTTTAATTTTTTTCAAAAATGTTTTGTAAAAGAACTTCTGAACACCCCAGAGCACAACGAAGCTAGCTGTGTGTACATGCTGTTCAACGAAGTATCGCCATCCTATATAATTTGGAAGTTCAGTAAATTTTAAAAGTTTTCAAAAGTAATTTATATAGTGTGTGTTTTTCTAAAGTATTTTATAAGTTGTTTTTCATTTTAAAAACATTAAATTATTATTTTCTAAATAATTTTGATGTGTTTATACCTAAAATAAAAAAAATATACATATTATTTTAATATATTTTTAATTAAATGTTATTTAAATAAAAACATTCTATACCATGATAACACACGCATAAGAAACAATGCTAGAATAGATTGGACGGCATGTTGATGTTGACAGCAAGCTAGTATTAAAGAGATGTTTGAAATTGTGATGTAAATTGTTATTTATTTATTTGAAAATATATTAAAATAATTTTTGTTGACCCGACTCGTCAAACTATAAAAATCACTAACAAAATAATTTAATGATTTTTAGATAAAAAAATGCTTCTAAAAACATATAAAAACAGAAACGGTGTTATATCAAATACTCTTTAAAACAATATTTGTTTTTATGGTACAATTGTATTTTTTTAGATTTTATTTCAAATTAATTTTTCTACATTTTTTTGAATTATTTTTATTTATTGATATAAAAAATATTTTTTAAATAAAAAATATTATTTGAGTATATTTAAAAAAAAACTTAAGAAAATAATTTTTTGTAGCATAGCGTAGAGTGAATCAAAATAATCAATCATTATGCACACGTAAAAAACCACGCACAGTATTTAATTAAGAGTAGCACCACTATTATCGGCTAAAAGCAAGGTCCAGGCTGTCTATGAAAACGACATCGTAATCCCCCACGCAGTCAATTCGATCGTTCTTTAGAAATAGAAGAAACAATAAAAAAAGTTAATTAATTGCACTCTCTCCCCCTCCAGGTTAAGAAGTCGAAGTCGAAGTCGAAATCGAAAGCAGAAGTCCTCTGTATCTTCTTCTTCATGTACTGAAAATTTCTCATGTTCTTTATCGTTAAAATCTGACCTCGCATTCTCATTAATAATAATAATAATAAAATCAAATCATTGCATTTCCCTTCAATTACACGCTATCACTCTTTGTTTTTTTTCTTTTCTTTTTAGGTTTTGATAAGGCGGCAATGGCGTTGAAGCGGGGACTATCAAGTTCCGGTGCGAACAAAAACCGAAGTGGTGGTGGTGGATCTAGTTTGCCGATTTTACTCGTGATTTTCTTCTGCGTTTTGTCGCCGTTGATTTTCTTTGTCGGTCGAGGACTCAATATAACAAGCTCCCCTGCTGGTTAGCTTAGCAGATCTTTATTTTCCTTTTTATTAAATTCTCAATTATTATGAAACACTATTTTTTTATAGTTTTATCGCTAAAAAAAACTTCAATTAATATGTTATTTTTAGTTAATTTAGTGGTATTTTCGAGTTTGTTAGTCGATAGCTGGTGTGCTTAATTAAGCTTCGGCCTCGGTGTTTTGCATTTACATCTTTTAAATGATTAATGTTGCTATGCAGATCAAAATAATGATAATGATAATGCAGTTGGTTCTGGCAAGCAGGTATATTTTTCGAACGTTTGTCATCTTTTACTCTTTATTTTTAGACTTGATCTGTGAGTCTGAATCAAGTTTGAGTAAAGTGAATAGATATTGGATTGGTTGGTGCAGCAATTGGATTGGAGAGAACGGCTGGCCTTGCAACATGTGAAACCTCTGTTCTCAAAAGAGGCAAGTACAAATTGCTGATTTACTTGGAGATTTCGTGGTTTGTAATTCTTGTATGTGGTGGTTGGTGGATCTTCGGTTTACTTTTTGATCACATGATGTAATAATTAGATGTTATCACATCCAGCACAGCCTTATTTGTTGAAATCTTTGTTTTAGGTCATTGATGTTATCACATCCAGCACAGCTGATTTGGGGCCTTTGAGTCTTGATTCTTTTAGAAAAAACAAGTTGTCTGCCTCGTGGAAAGTGATTGGCGGAGAGAATCTAGTCGACAATAAGGCTGCTTCCGAGGTTAGGATGACTGTCTTGCTTTGGTTGAATCTTGTTCTAAATACTATGTCCTGAGCACCATTTTTCTTTGAGTTTTATGTCAACTTTTGATTGCTGATTTTTCCTATGCTTGGATTTTCATTAATTTTCCAAAGACAAACCAAACAGTTACAGTTGTCAAGCAGGAAGCATCTAAGGGAAAAGGTGACAACATTTCTGGTAATATAATTCTTGAACCAGATACTTTCATAAGGTTCCTGCTCAAGTGCTTATCTGATCATCTTCTGTTTGTCTCCTGCAGAAGATAATTCTCAATCTGGTGACACACCTGCAAAACTAGCTCGAAGGGTAAGTATCTTACTTGAATGCTTTGTCTGGTTACTTTGGCTCCTTTCCTCACTTTCGTTAAGATCCACAGCTATGAACTAGGAAAATATTGGAGTTATCAAATTATTGTTTAGCATAAATATCTTTCTGTGCTGTGAACTTTGTGGCCTTGAGAGTTTATGCAGCAATTGAGGGAGAAAAGACGTGAAAAACGTGTTGCAGAGTTACTGCAGCAAGATGATGAAGCAACTGCAAGACTTGAAAATGCAGCCATTGAACGCTCCAAATTAGTTGACGGCGCTGTTTTGGGAAAATACAGTATATGGAGGAAAGAAATGGATAGTGAGAACTCTGATTCAACAGTACGCTTAATGCGGGATCAGATGATAATGGCAAGGGTGTATTTGAGTATTGCAAAGATGAAAAACAAGCACGACTTGCTACTGGAACTTCAGACTCAGCTCAAGGGGAGTCAGCGTGCCCTAGGAGAGTCATCAGCTGATTCTGATCTACATCCTAGGTAGAGCAGTATTGTTTGTCACTGTCCTTTACTGTGTGTTATAATCTATATCTCACTCTTCTTTTCATTTTGATGATTATGGCAAATTCTTAAAAAGGATATCATTTTGCATGCTTCATTTATCTTTAGTGCACCTGGAAAGTTAAAAGCAATGGGCCAAGTTCTGTCAAAAGCAAGAGAGCAATTGTATGACTGCAAGCTGGTTACTGGAAAGCTCCGAGCAATGCTTCAAACAGCAGATGAACAAGTCAGGAGCTTAAAAAAACAGAGCACATTCCTGAGTCAATTGGCTGCCAAAACAGTTCCTAATGGAATCCATTGCTTGTCTATGCGCCTAACAATTGACTACTACCTCCTTCCTCTTGAGAAAAGAAAGTTTCCTAGAAGTGAGAATTTGGAAAATCCAAATCTTTATCATTATGCCCTCTTCTCTGACAATGTCTTGGCTGCATCAGTTGTGGTCAACTCAACCATCATGAATGCCAAGGTGCTGCAGACTTATTATCGTGATATCAATACTGTTAATCTCCCAAAATTAAAAAAAAAAAATAATAATTCCTTGAGCTGTTTTTCCTCTCAAGAATTTATTCCTAAACTATATTTGTCCTGGGATTTTTAATGCTATTCATTTTCTGGGATATGGATGCAAACTGCTTGTTTCTCTTATATGATTCCTGCTTGCAATTGCAGGATTCTTCCAAACATGTCTTCCATCTTGTTACTGATAAACTCAACTTTGGAGCAATGAATATGTGGTTTTTACTGAACCCTCCAGGAAAAGCTACTATCCATGTTGAAAATGTCGATGAATTCAAGTGGCTCAATTCATCTTACTGCCCAGTCCTGCGTCAGCTTGAATCCGCTGCAATGAAAGAGTATTACTTTAAAGCAAATCATCCAACTTCTCTCTCATCTGGCTCTTCAAATCTGAAATATCGAAACCCTAAGTATCTTTCAATGCTTAACCACTTGAGGTTCTATCTCCCACAGGTCTATCCCAAATTGGATAAGATCCTGTTTCTTGATGATGACATTGTTGTGCAGAAAGATTTAACTAAATTGTGGTCAGTAGATCTAAATGGAAAAGTGAATGGGGCAGTGGAAACCTGTGGTGAAAGTTTTCACCGGTTTGATAAGTACCTTAACTTTTCAAATCCCCATATTGCCAGACACTTTGATCCTAGTGCATGTGGGTGGGCATATGGGATGAATGTTTTTGATCTTAAGGTGTGGAAAAAGAAGGATATTACAGGAATATATCACAAGTGGCAAAACATGGTACGTTGTTGAAATCTCTGGTACATTTCATGCTTTGTTGTGCTCTCCTACACGTGCCCTTTTTGTACATAACTTCTTAAAAATAGGTGCTGTGGATGAAGTTTATCTATTTCAAACCTGCATTTCATATTAGGTGCCAATTGATTTTTTCAACTAGAGGTGGTAAAAAAAGATTTTTTTATCAACCACTTTAATGCATTGAAGGCGTGGCATGTGGGTACAGTTTTTGTTTTGTTATTGTTTGAATGGACTAAAAGGTTAACTTCCTTTGCTCTACATAGTCAAGATGTGAGTGCAGTGTTCAGATAATATATTATTTTGTTGAGTTTCAGAATGAAGATAGGGTACTATGGAAGCTTGGGACGTTGCCTCCAGGGCTGATTACATTTTATAATCTGACACATCCTCTTCAGAAATCATGGCATGTGCTTGGATTGGGTTATAATCCAAGCATTGATAGGTCAGAAATTGAAAATGCAGCTGTTGTCCACTATAACGGTAACATGAAGCCATGGCTGGAGTTGGCAATGACTAAGTATCGACCATATTGGACCAAGTACATCAAGTATGATCATCCATACCTTCGAAATTGCAACCTAAGTGAGTGAACTTACAAAATGCTATCAAGGTACAGCCAATCTCTCTCTCTCTCTCTCTGTCTGTCTGGAGTTGAAGGAATAGTTCATTGATTTAGATCAAGAGAAGGAATGTGGTTGAATTTTCTTGGCTGCATTTCCTTCTATCCTGATTGGTTATTCTTTCCTTGTAATTCATTAAATTTGTTTGCACCATCCCTGATACGGAACTAGGTAAAGCTCTATGTGCTATTGACCTGTAAAGTAAACCCCCACAAGCTGTTTCTTTCTGTCTCTGTTTCTTCGCAGCTTAGTTTAGACAAAGAATAGTTACCCTCGTATAAACGTGAATCATCTGTATTCTGATAATAATGGCAAATTAATGTGGCGGGTTTCCCTTGAAATGACTTTTGAATTTAGTGCTAATATGTGTCCAAAAGGCTTGAAAAGGAGCTACTGCTAATTGGTCGTATATAAGCTGACTGCTTCGAAGTGATACAGTTTCTTCTTGACATTCTTTCTTGTCAGTGAGTAGAAAGACCATCTCTTTCTGGCACAAGAGCATGACCGAACTTAGGTGCTGTTAACTCCTCTCCTTTTTTAAAAAAAAAAGAAAGCCCAATGTCAAGTTTGTATGCACAAGCTCTCGTAGCTCGTGTGGGTGTTTTCCTGACCCATGCTATTGAGATAAAAGGCATTGATGTGAAGGCGTACCAAGGAACATTCACAATACATACATGGTAAGTATTAAGATGGGGCATTTGAGGCTAAGCATGATGACTCTTGTTGATACCGTTAATGATATTTTATTTATGCTTTCTACACACACACACACACTAACTAAAAAATAAAACGCATCCTGATTTTACTGTTGAGTTTTGCACTGTTCACATAGACTCAGATTGTTATTCATTGCGATAGTAAAATTACCACTTTACCTTAGGACTTTAAATTTTTAACCCTGGACTAGGGGTATTTTCAAATTTTTCAAGGGACATGAATGATATTTTCCGGATTTATTGCATAGTAACACTACAAAAATAGACCCCCAAAACGACAAAATATTAGCACAGGGACCAAAGGTTGTTTTGTTTTTTCCAAAATATTTGCATAGTAAAACGACTAAAATAACCCTCGAAAAAGATAAAAAAACGTACAGTATCTGGGGGTAGAGCTGTATTTTCCTCACAGATTTTTTCATGATTTTCAGTAGGTGCAGGGGTGTGTAAGTAATTAACCAATATTTTATTATTTTTTTCTGAAACACTGCAGGCGTGTTGTTCAGACGCGCCCGTAGTGTTTCATGCAAATGTGCCCTTAGGGCGGCGCTTTCAGGTGGTCAAAACTTCACTTCTGTCGTGTCGTGCGGTGCGCCACCAAGTCCTTTGTCTACCGTCGTGACGTGTTTCGGTCATCAGTGTTGGGGTAAACGCCGACGAGCGGTTTATGTCTTTTATCTATTTTCTCTCTCCTGCCACCGCAACTTATGTCCAAGTTCTTGATGTATGTACTATTTTTATTTTAGCCCCTGAGGTTTTGATTTCGGTTTTATTCCTGATTTCCTTAATTGAAAATTTGATTGTTTTCAATTGTGCCCTTCAATTAAAATTGATTATATATGGAGGTTTTTATTTCAGTCCTTATTCTTTTGATTTTTGATTTCTTTTGGTTCCTTTAATTTTTCGGTACGGAGGTTTTGATTTGTTTTAATTTGGTTCTCCAATTGAAATTGATCATATATACGATTTTTTATTTTAGTCCTCCTTTAAATTTTTTGATAAAATTACACAACAATTATCCTTACAAATGCCATTATTTATTTTGGTCCCAAGGTTTTTATTTGTTTCAAATTTATCCTTCAATTGGAATTAATTAAATATTTTATTTTTCATTTTGGTCTTTATTCTTTGAATTTTTTATTTGATATTAATTCCTTTGGTTTTTTTAACTCTTGAACAATGTTTATTTTTTATTTGTATTTATGCATCTATGCTTTTCGTTTTTATTTTTAATTTGTTTTTTTATTGGAGTTTTATTATTAATCGGTTCAATCCTGAAATTTTAATTTATGGTGATAATTATTTTAAAATTAATATTGCTTTTTTTTCTTCTCTTTATTCAATTTTTGTGTTTTCTGTTATTTTTATTTGTTCCTTGGATCAAATGATTTTTATGATTTTATTATTTGCGCAATAATAATAATAATAATTTTAGGAATTATTTTTTTTTTATGTTTTTTATAAAAATCTTTTTCTTTTTTTTTTAATAATTTTTCAGGGCAATTTAATGAATTTAACTGTTTTGATAGTAATGTTGATATTAATTTTAAATGTTATAGCAATGATAATGACAATAACACAAAGATGAATTTTCAATTTATGTTTGTCTTTTTGAGGATAGAAAATTGACTATTTATTTTTGTTATTTGATTATTGCAGGTATTTTTACAATTTATATTTTGTTTTTGTTTGATTTAAATTGAATTATAAAATGAACTAATCTTAATGCAGTGAATTAAATAATTTAGATATCCAGATCTCCTTGTTTTTTTAACGATGATGATAAATTTGCACTGATTATTTTGTTGAAAACTATTAAACAAATAAATTAATATCAATTTAAAATTTATATATTTTATATAAAATTTGCACTTGACATGAATTTTACACAAATTTATTATTTTTGCTAAATTTATATTATAATAAAAAATGTACACATTTAATATTTTTTATGTTGAAAAAAATTTGGTGCCGCTTGCGACGATGTGCGGTGGCATCGGCTAGTGTATATATATATATATAATTCAAACCGTGAGTGTTAATTTAAGGCTAGATCCGGGTTGCATGACCTGTGCTATGTGTGTGGAGAGTAAAAAACCTAGGTTTTTTTCTTAAGAAAATATAACTCAAAGCCAGCAATTTCCGAGGCCAAGCCCAAATAGACTAAAATCTCTGTTCTTTAAAGCTGGCAATTTCATAGATAAGAGGAAAAAACACAAAATGAAATAAAATCATAAAGACAATGAACTAAAACCCCTCCTCTTTAATAATCGCAATTTCCTAAGCCTGGCCACATTCATTGTCGCTGCTGCTTCTCCACTATCACTGTTTCTAAACTAACCATCGCGGTGTTCACCAAAAGAAGAAACGATTTCATCATAGTTATTATCATGTCCAAAATATAATTCAATAGAAAAAAGAAAAACTCTGGAATTAGAAATGTAAAATAACAGGAGGAGAAGAAAATGGATGAGATACAGAATTGACGGAAGAGATGGCCGAGAATGGCAAGGGAGCAGAGGACGAGGACATCGGACATAAAGAAGAAGAGGCTAGAAATCCTATACGCGACTATTGTTCCACTCACCAAGCCTGTCAATGCCTTCCATTTCACCACTGGCAATTCCCTTCTTGTCGCAGTCGCTATCTCTATCTGTCACCTTCTTCTTCTTCTTCTTCTTCTTCTTCTTCGTGCTACAGAGGTAGGCAGTAAAAAATAAGCATCAGGATGGTGGTTAAAAGGAAAGGGATCGAAAAGGAATGAAAGATTGCAAAGAGATTGGATGGATTTACGAGTTTTGATTGGACCTTAATTCTTTCTTCTACTGCAACAATGTTTTTTCGGACATTGCTGGAATTTGATGGTGGATACGGACACTAGTATTTTATATCACTGTTAGCATTATTATGTATTAGAAATTATCATGTTGGACATTTTAGAAAAGAAAACATCAGCCATAAAATAAAAACTGTGATATTTAATGAATTACTCGGGCTAGCATGGGTTGAAGGGTAGGTTCAGTCTACTGGCCGCAATATCCTTGGTGTGAAAAAGCTGGGTTTTCTGAGACGGGCCAGGCTGGTGTAAAGGGATAACAGGGAGTCTAGTTTTTGGTTCCTTCCCCGAAATGAAATGAAATGACTTTTATTTTTTGAGGCTGTGAGTATCTAATCGCTTGTCAAAGTAATGGAATTTTGTCTGGTAGCACAACTAAAAGCTACGAGTGATTTCGCGACAGAAAAATGGAGAGCATTTTTTTTTCTTTTTTTTGATGTAACGTAGTCATAAAAAGAGGTTAATTTTTACCAAGAAGTCATGGTAACTTGTGATTCAGAAATCAGAACCCATGAATCATTTCAAAGCTGAGAACGTACGGGTGTTGTACCAGGATTTCAGAAAAAGAGATATGCCAAGAATCAGAGATCAACTTGTACTTGAAGCCCAGAAAAAAATAAATGTTTTAATTATCATTAAACTACGTAGTTTAATAAATATATTTATATTAAAACGCATCAAATTCATTCTGGTTTAACTGTCATATTCGAATTCCCTTATCTCGCAATCACCCTCCACTTCCATTAAACCTGCCTTTTCTCCTCTTTTTTTCCCACCTTCAATCAAAGCTGGCATCTTTTCTGCTCCCCATTATCTCAATAATGACCCTACCCCCCCCCCCCCCCCCCCCCCCCCCCAAATTTCCATTGGAAAATTAAGCAACCTGGGCGTACGGAAGGAGGGGAGGGGGGGATGAAAAGGGTTTGATGTTTTTGGATAAAAATCTTGTGAATATATAATAAGTTTGTCCTTCTTGTCTAAGCATATCGTAGAAAGTTCATATTCATAGGGTCCAATTGATACAATATGGCCTTGTTTTGCAGAATCATGTGCTCCCCCACTTTTCATTAGCGACTATCTGCTTGACAAACCATCATTTTTATTTGCTTTTTAGACACCTTTTCTGGTCAATCCTTTATAAAAAGATCTCGAAGTTTGATGGACCTGGTAAGATCTTTTATAGATTCATTAATTATTTGGTAGATTATTCTATTTCTTTTTAATTAATATAGGTGTTCGGGTCGGTTTGTGTATAACTTGACTAATTCCATGAGTCCTGAAGTTAGCGACAATGTAAATCTCTAGTGATTATTATATTAGCAACCATAAAGATCGAACCTGAGATCATAGAAAAATAAATTTCTCAGTTCTAAACTCTTAACACTGGTCCACTGTATATGGTTACTATTTAATAGTTTATTGTTTTCACTAATTGAGGACAGCACCATTATTCTTCTCCACGATCTTGGTGGTCATGATGATTGTGGACTGAGTGAATATATTGATATGTAAATCATGAGATTTATAGGTCATGGCGATCGAATATGGTCTACGAGGGTCGGTGTGTTTGATATTCGATTGAAACTATTAGCACAAATCAATTTTTTTTTTTAACTTTTGGTTGCATCCAATCTTTAACCTAACAGAGGGTTTTTAAGAGCATATAAGGATTTGACGCACAATGAATCAAGACGTCCAAATTATTAGGCAGATTGATGTATGTGCCAAGCTATATAGCCAGATTACATGTAAATACAATTCATAAGTTTTTTGTATTTTTTTTTAATTATTTTTCGTACAATTATTAGGCAGAATAATTATTTTTTTGTATTTTGATTTATAAGTAAAAAATTATTAAGTTTTATGCATGATGCAATCTTTGTCTATATAAAGGCTAGAACCTACTACTAAATTGGTACGGACTAGTTTAGATAAAATATATGTTTCATAACATTAAAGTATTTTCTTGGTCATTGCAACATTTTCTACTATTTTTATTGATACATTTAGTATTTCTATATTATTTGGTGATAATTGTGCTACTTTTGCTAATTAAAAGGAAATTATCTATTTTGTATTGGGGTGTATGGATTTATAATGATCTTACGAGTGGATGAACCACTCATCACCACTCATCCTCGTAGAATCATGTAATGCTTAAGAAAAGATTGATTATAAATGGTGAAAACAATCTAATTATTTAAGTTTAATGCTTATAGAATCTCATAAGTAAGAATATTAAGAGTTTCATCTCTCAATACTCTAAGGTAAGAGATTTACTGAAGGGTTTAGAGAAACAATTTATTTATTCTAATAAGTAAACATCTTAATAAAGAGGCTTTTAGATATAGTCATTTAACTATTCTAAAGGTATGCACAAGCACATTATGAAAAATAAGGGACACTATTGCTTAATTAAAGTCCTTGGAGGTTGCAAGTGGGGTCTTGGCCTAGCCGTTGAAGGGACTTGTTTTCTTCCTCTGCACCAAGGTTCAAGTCTCACCATGCACGCCTGTCACCCCCGCGGTGCCTTATATGCTCACTGGGTTTGCAGGATGTTCAATGAATCCGGGGATTAGTTGTGGTGTGCGTAAGCTGGCCCGGACACCCCGGTTATAAAAAAAAAAAAAAAGTCCTTGGAGGTTGAGATTTCCGAGCCATTCATTGTTCATTTTATTTTGAAATCTTTTTCCTATAAAATATGGTCCATTTAATAGTTATTATAACACATATAAGGAAAAATAGCCATTTAATGAATTATTGTTCATGCCATGAAAATATAAGATCTTTGAATATCTCTCTTTTGCTCCATGTTTTATGCCACTGGTTCGTTGCTTTTCTTTTCTTTTAAAATAGTGTGGTGATTTAGAAAAATCTCTTCCTCTTTTTTAGTAGATCACTATTGATTAAAGCTCTCACAAATCGACCCGTTTGCTATTTATTTTAGATTTTAACAAGTTTATAGATGATTTAATTATAAAATAACTAAAACTCTTAGTTCTAATACCAAAATTGACACTGAACAATATTTTTTAAGAAAAAGAAACGAGAAAAGCTAAAGAGGAAAAACCAAATAAATAGAAGAAGAAAGAGAAAGGTTGCAACTCTGCAAATTTTATTCAATTTTTCAAAAAATATATAATATTAAAAAACTCACATATAAATAATAAGATTTTACTCTGAATTAAATTCACTAACTAATAAAAATATAAATTAAATCTCAATAGTAAATAATTTAAATTTAATATTCCCAATCTTTTTGCACTGAATTATCCTTCATATTCAATAATCATCAACGTGCGTAAATCGTATCTTGATTTCGTTTCCCCACCATATATACTCAACAATGGAACAATGATAGGTCGACCACTTGGGTCCCTATTTTCTGCCTCCTTTTACTTTCTTATATATATATATATATATATATATATATAAAGGAGCCCTGATAGGATTACTTCAAGAGCTTATAATACACTGCAGATGCGACAAATTCTTGCTGATTTTATATTATTGGATCCCACGATATGATATGATTTAGGCCGGTAAAAGGTGTCACATTTGTTTTTAATAGCAAGAAGACAGATCATTTGAGAAATTCTAAATCGAAATCTTGAAAAAGATGGGATATGAAGACAAGCTGTTCCGTGGAATGGTTAATTAAGAATTAATAAATTACTCCCTGTAGTTTTGCGGAATAAATTAAATAGTTTCTTTAGTTTTAAACTATATAATTTATTTTGCAAAACTATATAATTAATTGGTTCTTAATTGAATTTATATTTATTTATAATATAGTTCAATTAAGACCTATTACCTCAAAAAGTGACATGTAGCATTTGTTTTATACTAAGGTCAAGCAAGATAGGCACCCACGTAAGCTTACATTGAGGTGATCATGTGGATACTTAAATTTAAGAACCCTAGACGACAAAGAAATTTAAGCCTTTTTTAGTCCTGCGATTTCAGTATTTTTTTTTATTTTTTTTGTGAAACCCATTATAATTGGATGAAAGGAAACTTGAGCAGTGAGAATTTTCGTACGATTTGTGAGGTTCTTTTCTCGCAAGCATGAAGAAAAGGCATTGCATATAACAACACGTCCTGCAAAAAGGAAAAGAGAAAAAGTTTACATTCTTTTAGTTAAGTTAACAGAGACTCACCAGTTAATTAAGATTCACAGATTGCTTAATTGTTCATCCGTGACTTGATCAGTGCTGGTTTATAATAATTCAAGTGAGAATATTTTAATTTGATCAAACCCTATCCATCTAGCTTTTCAATTCATTAATCTTATTATTATATTCTTAAAAAAAATATCTTTCAATTTTTATTGTTAAAATTCTTGAAACATTACTACTTGGATTAGCCCACCAACTTGTAAAAAATCTGAAGTCATGGATGAGTGGGGTCTTATAACTATGAATCATAGCATAAAATAATAAACATTGGATTTTGGGTATTAACATGCCAACAAGCAATGAGACATATATGTAACAAGAACAGGTTTTCATTCCTTAATTATCTTATTGAATTGAACTAAATATTTTCAATTTTAGTTTTAAATTCAAATCTATGGCCATATCCATTCTCTTAACTTAGTTATAAAATAATATTTCTCTAGATAAAAAGCTAAATTACAACAATCTCCAAAAATATCACAAAATTGTATCATTTAAATACCAGATAGAAACTCCATTAGCATTTAACAAAGAAGAACAGGAAAAGAAAACGAACCCATTTTATACCTGAAATTCTGATATTGTTAAAGGAGAGAATTTTGAACACGACAAAACATGTTATAACAGGTGTAAAAGAAGCATTTTCTGATGACACTGTCTCAATTTAAGTCCTGATTCCATTGCTGATTAGAGGGACAGTTCAAATCCAACTATTCATGATCATGACCACACGATCACATATATACTTTCTCTTTTAATAAACTCTCGACTACTATATATATATAACCTCACATATATATTATCCTGCCAATGGTATCTAGTTTCTATTGATCCATGGAAGATCCAGTGTGTCTCATGCTTCACTTAATAGAGAGCAGCTAGCCCTTTCCCATCTAGTTACAAATGTATTTTCTAGTTTCTATAATTTGAGCCTGCGAGTCGGAAAAACGAATTCTGGCCACTGGTATGCTACTTTGATGAGAAGAACACCGGCAGCCGGACAGTTAATTCCGATAAAAATTCTAGATGGAGCCTCAGTACAAGCACTTGTTTTTCAAATTAGGAACATTCAAAATGTCTTAAAAATAGGCATATACAGCGTTTTTTTTTATTGATTACAAGCTCCATTACTGGGATTATGATTCAAGGCATCGAATTAGAATTCTGTGCACCATGCATCTTGTAATCAATTAATACATTATTTCAGATTTTGTACTATCTGCGACAGATTTTCGTCTGGGAATCTAATTAATGAGTATCGTTACGTGCCAAGCAGAAAGATAGTCCAAGCAACCAGAATTTGGTAGTGGCCAGACACATAAGTACATAGAATCTATATATGTCTTGTATTAACAAAATTAAAATAATAATAATAATAATAAAAAACAATAAGAAGACATGTATGGAGCCCATTCAAATCTTTATTCCTACAATTTGCTTCTTACTAGCGTTGATATGATTCTCTCCAACACAAACGCACTAGCAGCTACTTACAGGGATGGCCTGTTTTTTGGTTCTTCTGTTGCCTTTTTCTTCTAAATACACTCCACGAAGAACCAATTAAGTCCCTCCTTCTTCGCACCTAGCTTTGTCAACTGTTACAATGTCACTTTCTCAGCCTAATTAACAGGGAGAAGTATTTTTGGTACCCTCCCAGTTGTTTCTTTGTTGAAGCCAGGTTTTGAAGACATCTAGGGTTTTCATGTCGGCCCTGTAATGTTTTTGTGTGAATTCTGACAAAGCTGACCATGTGAAGTCCGGATATACCCTTGGATTTTTGTAGTCGACCAAAGTATGTGGTGGCTTCACCACCTTGTCCATTTTCGGACATAGAAAGAAAGCAAGGGATTTCCTTACTGTTACGCTGTTTACCACTGCTCTATGCAAGCAACTCTTGAAAATGCCATTTGATAGAGCCTGAAACAACAGCACAGATTATATTGGTACTTAGTCAAATTAATATTTTAGTAATTACTTTATTAGACATTTACTATTCTTGGAACAGCCTCGAAATGGTAAAAATGGACTTTCTATGTGGGATGGAGGAAGCAATTAATAATTGATTAAAGGGTTCTGATTACCATAGTTGTTTGTGTTGATGGTCTTACCATGAATGTGTCACCAATGTTAACGACGAAAGCTTCCGGATCAGGAGTAACGGAGTGCCATTTTTCGTCGACGAACACCTGAAGGCCACTGACATGATCTTGATGAAGAATTGTTAAGGATGTAGGATCACAGTGAGGCCCAGTTCCGAGAGTTAAATCCGGTTTTTGGCAAGGAGGGTAGTAATTAAGTCTCATTATTGAATCGTTTCCTTGGAAGAAATCTCTAAAATATTCGTGCCCAACCCCTAGACTTACTCCTAATAGCTCCATAATTCCAAGGGAAAGAGTGTTCATGGCTTCGCAATATTCCTGGTACACCTTCCTATTCAAAACAAAATCACAAATTATGGCGTAAGTTTCTTCACTTGCTAATTAATATTCTTCTTATACAGCATTGTGTAATATTTCAATTTCTTGGAATGAAATGAATTATCGTTTCTTACCCGAATTCTTCGAACTCTTCTCCCATCACATTCAAGAAGTATTCTTGGACGATGTTGGAGGACTGATTGTCGGCACAATATCTGAAAGAAAGTGTTTCTTTCCATGGAAGCTTGGAGGAGAATCTTCCAGTGAAGCTACTAGCATACCCATATTGCTCTCCTATCTTCCTTTGAGCTGGCTTCTCTGCGAGCTGCTTACCAAAGAACTTGTTCATACACTCATGAGCTTCAGCTATAAGCTTGGAGTCAACACCATGATTAACAATTACAAAAAAGCCATGCTTCTTGCATGCCTCATTTACTTGCTGAGCAAGTCTCGAGACAGCCAACGGATCTCCAGAGAGGAAGCTTCCAAAATCAATAGGAGGGATCGCAAGTTCTGGGGGTTCAAGACATGGTTTTTCGTGGTCAGGCCAAATGAACTGAGAGGGCAAGTTGGCTTGGTGCTGAAGAACTGAAGCATCAAATACTACTGGTTCTTGAGGAGGAGGAGGAGGAGGAGGAGGAGGAGGAGGAGGCATTGTCAAGTTTGTAGGGAAACAATCAATGGGCATTGAATGCTACTGTATTTCAATTTCTAGCCGGGTCAGAAAAACATCACAGGATCTGGAAGGGCTGTTATCTACTTTAGCTGATGAGAGAAATTGAGAGGAGAAAATTAGAGGGGAAAGACGAGGTGAGTAGAGTTTAATAGGTGGTTAGGAGGCAGGGGAGGGAAAATTCAAGGCCGTTCCTTGGGAAAGGAAGTGAACAATGCTGGAATCTTGTTGTTTTCACTGTTGCGTCATTCCTCTTTAGAGAGGGTGTATGCTCTGCCTAGCCTGCCTAGCTAGTCTCTTGTTTTCTCCTTGTGATTATTAATTATTAATTACTGATATATGATACTATATAAAAGGATTCTATAGTTTTCGAGACAGATGTGACGACATGTATTTCTCGAAATTAAATCTGATATCAATCAGACCTCAATCCTTGACTTTTTTTTATTGGATGCCAGTAAATATATTCCTGTAAAACGAATTTTGTAGATCCGATAAGTAAATAAAATTTTAGTTATCTTAGGTTCCTATAACAATGCATGTGAATTTGAGATGTATTATGTAGATCACAAGCTCTTTATTATTACATAACGCTTCTTAGAAATACCTCAATTTGGCATGTCGATGGTAACATAAAGTAGCTGAATGTCTAAACAATAACTGATTACTTAAACTTTTATTTTTTGATTTTTCATAAACACCATGGAAAAACTCATGTTTGAGAAAGAAAACATAAAGTGGGAGAACCTATAGGATAGAAAGGTTCTCTACCTCGGATGCCAACTACCACTAAACTAGATTCTGGTTTAGATTTATGTTACTTTGTGAAATGGCCCTACATAATTACACTTCATTAATTTAGCTATATGTTTAGTTTTTGGCTGCATGCATGTGATGTCTGAACAAATATATGTGGCTATGGAGAAGACAGCATGTATAAGTATTCTATTGCCTGGTCTTTGGGAAGATTCGAAGATCGATGAGCCGAGTCCCGTGCACTGGCTTTTGTCGCTTTAAAGCAGAGAGAGAAAGATCAAGATGTATATATAGGATACACTATTAAAAACTGTTAAATACAAACAAATACAAGCATTTGTTTTTTATTATTGAATACTAAGAGAATTATAAGCGCAAATCAAATAATGAAAAGAATAAGTAGGTATTCCCTAGTTATTTATGTTGAGAAATATAACATGTCAATGTTACTGACAAAATATAATCATTGCTAATATCTATCGGTGAATCTATTGATGATATTTAAATTATAACATGCTAGATCCTCTCCCCACCCCCTGTTTTTTTTTTTTTGTCTCATGTCATGATGCGCTTAGTTTTGGATGTCAAATTAAGTTTATGGTATCACAACTATGATCATTTTAGTATTTGTTATCATGGTGTTATACATTTCTTTTTTGTAGTCGTGTTTAATAATTGTTGTTATACTTTTACTTATATATAGAAAAAGGGTTAGGAAAGTATCGGTCTAGGATGTAAAAGCTAGGTCAAGGCACTACTAGGATGCACCATGACTAGGTTCATTGCCCTCATGGATTGGATCAGGTTTGTGCCTAGGCTAATAAGGGTTAGGTTGGGTTGAGTCTAGAGCATGCATGGACTTGGCCGATTCTAGGTTGGGGTATAGGGTCGGGTCAAAAATACCCCAGGATTGATGAGCAAATATTAAAGCTACGTTTGTGTGCGGTAGCCTTTAACTAGATACATGTCAAAAAAAAAAAAAAAAGCTGAAAAGCTAGGAGAATTGAATTCGTGGATGGAATCTCCATTGCGCAACTAATTTGATCAGCGCAAGTATAATTAAGTGGCACGAATAATATTATTCTTCAAGGACCTAATTGGACACTTGCAAAAAACCATGGCACCCTCGAGATCCCATCCAGAAGACAAGGAGTGTGGGCTGCATTGAGCTTGCTTCCAACATGTTTAACAATTCACGTAATCCTATGCCAATTTCTTCCATTCCAAGACGAACTATATATAAAAAAAATATATATATAAAAGTGTTGTGATAGCAAACAACTATATCTTTTTTGGTTGTGTTTCATTTCACCTAGAGACCATGAAAATTAAAGAAAAAGAAAGAAAATACGGTAATCGTGATCATGAATTCATGTGTTTGGCTCTCTATAAAAAAAAAGGCAATATTTTCGTAATTTTCTTTTCCATTTTTGTAAGTGGTTCGAGTAGTTTCATCGGGACAAACTTTCATTATACCAAAAGGAGTAAGGCGGTGTTGCTTTTACAATCTCAACTTGACCTCACTAAACACTGCCTTCATATGTGTCGGCAGTATTTTATCTACAAAAATACCCCTGATCTCTGACATTTTCAATTATACGCTTAGTGTTTGTCCTCACATGCATATTTTTCTTCAAATTAAATAATTAATTATAATTCTCTTCAAAATTTATTAATTTCGTTAGTTAAATGACAAATGATTTCTTAAAAATATATGAAAAAAATATAAGCTATATATAAAAAGAAAATGTAATTGAGAGATGGTTTTTAATTAATTTCGTTTGTTGCTGATCAACTTTTATTTCTCTTCTTCGTTGAATGAGATTGATCACCGTAGCATTTGAATTGTTGAGCATTCTAAACCCCCTGCCCCTTGTTTTTTTTTTAAAAAACAAGGCTAGCCTTGTTTTTAATTTTTATCCTCCTAAAAGTTATTTATTATTCTATAGAAATGTATTATTTATTAATTTGATATGGCACCCTATACATGAAGTTCTCTGTCCAAAACTCCAAATCCTTGAATGGATGAAAGACATTACTAACATATCATTTAATTATTATTTAAAAAAAACATGTTTTTTTTTTATTTTTTTAAATAATATAAATTCATTATAAAATTATCATAACCATACATTTATTTTTACATCTTTGTTTGCATTCTTTTAATCAAACACATTTTTATTATTTTTGTTAAGAAAATAATCAATATAAATATTCTTGATTGTTTCTTACTCATCAAAATAAATAAATAAATTGATTAATCAAGGAAATTGAAATTTTATTAATATCATCTAATAAAAGAAAATAATAAGAGTTTTGTATACTTTGTTTTATTCTATTTTCTTACACTTGTTTTATAGTTATATAAACTTTACATATGAGTTAATGTTTATATATATTTTTGTCTATTCTAATATTTTATATACAATTCTTTATTCTAAAATACAAGTAAGTCACAGGAATATCTATAATTATAATTATCCCGAAACGGACGCCATGCCGTCATTGCATGCATGCATGACCTTGCAAAGAACGAAAGAAACAACAACATTAATAGCATCACTGGCGGTTTCCACAAAATAACATAAAATTAAAACACTTTAATTTTCAAAAAATAATAATAATTAAACGCCCCTTCAGTCACTGTGATCGCTGTCCATCCTATAAAATTGTTTTATAAAGACCACTTGATAACTCCATTGATGATGTTTAATCATACTCGACCTTCTCCAGACGGAACTACAATACCTAAAATATCTCCACTGCTTAACCTTAAGTGGCAAAAGACAAGAATAAAAGCTCTGGTTTTCTCGAAATCTTATGTGGCATTGATTCCCTCTAATCATGCTCTTCCTTTATTATTACTGATTTCCTTTTCTGGGTCTTTCGTCCCCTGTCAATCTAGCATTGTCAAAAGTTCTACAGTGTATAAAATTCCACTTGATATGACATTTAATTAATTTATTTATTTATTATAATGTATTGGACTAAGTTGGATGCCAGAAAATCTCATCTTCAGAAATTTTAGATTCTTACAAAGAATACATACTCTAATTTAAACTTAAAATATATTATGTAGATTATAATTCTTTTATTATTACGCTACATTGCTTGGGACAAACCGTTATGATCCAAGATCTAACTAATCTAGCAAGCTATATATATATATATATATTCATACATAGCCTGCCATGTATATATTAAAAAGCTGGGTGGTGTTACTATGTCTTGTTAAAAGGGCACCATGAGAAACGAGTATTTTAAGCAAAGAATGATAGAAATATTGCACAAATACGGGTTCTGTAAGTGTCTTGCAATTTGCATGTTGCTCTTGCGTGGTGGTGTTGTTGTTGTTGTTGTTATCTGCTTTTGCATGTGTATTCCATGTTTATCCCCGAGCATCAACACATTCTAATACTCGTCACTTTCCTTGAAAACTTTAGAAAGAACATTTGTTCATTTCAACGATGAGGTTTGAGCTCTTGTGCTGGTCAAAGTTCATGATCTTTCGTCCATGATAGATCAATTGTAGCTCAATTCCGAGTAAATACTGACCACCTTTCTTTAAATACATATTCAGATAAATCTCATGTATTATAATTGGTGGGCTATGTCCTAAATGTGGATTTGCACAAACTCTAAACTATTTAGCTAACAAATCAACCATTAACATATTGGATGCAATTTTATACTTTTGACTCAGAATTTAAGTTTTATTTTTATAAATAACGGTTTGGTTGGAGGCAGTTAAATAACAGATTCGATGATGACTTGGGCTGGACAAGATTCTAATCAAGCTTCAGTCAATAAAAAAAGAAAAGAGAAACAGTCCACAGCTAGGTCTCAGTAGCTGAACTTGAACTCAAAGCCCAAGAACCAAGCTTCTAAGCCCATGATCCGGCATTTGGCCATAAATCTGGCCCACCCCCTGCCCTCCTTGGCCAGTGTTTCTCTGGGTTTTCATTCAAGGACTTCAATGAAAGAGATAATCAATCATGTGGCGAGATTGATCAATCATGCGTCATCCAATCCATCACCTGCGATCTCTCCTTGCATCAATCAAGCATCTCACCATTTCTCCCTCATCTATAATCGCCCCCCCTCCGACATTAATATTCAATCCTCTCTTCCCCGATGCTAAAAACACTTCCTTGCTAATCATGTGGCGAGTTTGATCATTCAAGTCGCAGCAGATTATGAGGAGCTCGCAGTTAGCTACTACTTCCGGCATTTGAATGGTATGGATAGGGTACAGATGACTGCTTGTTCCTTGAGTTGTACAGGATATTGCGGCCTAAGTGCTCTACCCTTTTTGCAACTTCTAGTCCAATGCTTCCAAGTACAAGAATCCCAACTCTCTTGCCTCCTGACCGAAACATTCATCAACATCTTTACGAAAACACACATTACAACAATCAATCATACATAGAAACAGGTTATTAATAATTCAATTCATACATTAATAATGCAATTCATACATAGAAACGGGTATTAATACATAGATCAAATCAGGAAAATATCCTTTGTTATATCAGCAACATCTTCAGAAAACAGGCTTCCAGCATAAGCTATAGATACCCCTCTCCTACGACACTCTTTCTAGTTGATTTTGGTAGAGTCCAGCACTTGTGATGACAATAAGGCCCAGTGATGGCAACAGCCTCATAATGTTGGTGTTGAATGGACATGTTCCATGAGAGAGAATAGCTTGGACTGAGCATGAATGAGTGATCAAGAAGTAGTCTGAAGGAAGTGGCGAGTCCCATGCTGTCAAGAAATGATATTTTTGGGAGTTTGCCTCTATAATATTTGAAGACTAGCGGTGGTTCAAGGACTAGGACTTTTAGGAGAAGATTTGATGATTCTTTTCTTGGCGATGATGATTCATTCTCAATGTAGGACTGGTTTGATGACGTTATTAAAATTACAGGCCACTTTGGACTACTATTATATTAATATTGTAGAAGCTAAAGCTAAGATGATAATATGCATTAATCACACATCAATGACAGGTGAAAGTAAGGGTTTGTTGGAGAAAAAAGCTTCCAGATTGCCTACCACAAGTTCACACAGGGCCATGAAAGATTCTGGGGTAAAGACAGCTCTATGAGGGGACAGAACAACGTTGTCCAATTCAAAGAGCTCTTTCGGAACATCAGGCTCGTTCTCGAACACATCTAACCCCGCACCTGCAATCTCTCCATGCACCAAACACCGCACCATTTCCTTTTCGTCCACAATAGCCCCACGCCCAACGTTAACGATTACACCTTCCTTCCCCAGTGCTGAAAAGACATCCTTGTCGATCATGTGGCGGGTTTGGTCCGTCAATGCGCAGCAAATGATGAGGGCATCACTATGAGCTGCGAGCTGGCAGACATCGGAATAGAATGGATATGAAAGAAATGTCTTTTTCTTTCTTGAAGTATACAAAACATTGCAGCCGAAAGCCTCTAGCCTTTTAGTAATTTCCAAGCCAATGCCTCCCAGTCCGACAATACCGACTCGCTTGCTTCTCAACTGAAACTATCAATAGCAGAAAGAATCAGAAAATTGAATGGCGAATCAGAAAATTGAATGGCGGTGTTCAACAAATTAAAAATTCTTAAACCAAATAACATGATTGATAATGGAGGGGTGATCGTGATTCGTGACCTTAGAACCAAGAGGGCAGTCTCCTTCACTGACCCAAAGCCCCTGCCTCACATACCGATCAGAAGCTGTAATCTTCCTCAGCACATCGATCAACAACCCCACTGCCGCATCGGCGCCGTCGTCAGAAAACACGTTGCCCGCATTGGTTACAGAAATCCCACGACGGTGGCATGCCTCCAAATCAATGTGATTAGTGCCGGCGCTGGCAGTGACGACAAGACGCACGGAGGGAAGTAGCTGGAGTAGATCATCTGTGACTGGAGCAGCACCCGAGCAGAGAATGGCTTGGATAGAGCCAGCATGTGCGGTAAGAAACTGGTGTAAAGGGAGAGGGGATTCCCATGCTTTCAAGAATTGATATTTGTTTGATAAAAAAGATTCTTCTCCGATAACGGAAAGGACTGGTGGTGGTTTCAGGACTAGGACTTGCGGTAGGTCTTGGGGTTTGTGGTTTTGATCACCAGTGTTATCTTGCTCCTCTTCTTGATCCGCCATCAACGGAAATGGAAAATTCTTAGATTTTTTTTTATGAATTAAATAGAGGGTACTATATAAAGTATTTCAAGCTCAAAAATAATTGGCAAAACAAACAGAGCAGATGCCTGCAAATGAGAAGAAAAGAAAAGGTATCTTATGGGTCCATGGTGAAGAATACAGTGATTGTCACTGTCAATCGTGATGCCACGCTATCCCATGACTTCTCCTTCAGCTTTTCACAGCTGACTTTCAGCCTAGTTACTGGGCCCGTCCGGTAGGTTAATCGTCCTCTTGCTAATCTAGTTTGATGAGATTAATTAAAAAAAATGTTTTTTTTAAGAAAAATGATGCTATTTTAAGATTTATTTATACAAACAAAACATGGATTAATCGATCAACCCAGTTAACCTTATTTTTATTAGCGATTACAGAAATGTTTTGAATGACTAATATTTATATACACGAATTTACTAGAATATAATTTAAACAATTAATGTGTTTAGTGACTTTAATTTAGTATCAGACAATTAATATATTATCTACGTTGTCAAATTTGTTGGTAAATATATTATTTCACTCAATAATTGTAATTTTGCAAGATCAAGCTTGTTGTTAGATTTATTTTAATATACCAGGTAGTTTTAAATACAAATTAATACAGGGTATATATTAAAAAAAGATAAATATCTTGTCGTCAAATTATATAGATAAAGTAATAAACTTTTATATTTTTCATGAATTCTAAAGATGAACTAAACACAAAAACACTTCATTAAACTTATTTCATTTTAAAAGTAAACACAAAAATTACATTCCCAAAAATCATGTTCCCGACAATCACATTTCTAGCAATTATAGTTAAAGAAGATATCTAAAAAGTAGCATTTCAAACGCTTTTCTAATAATTTTACTGGCATAACAATGGATTTTAACGATGCTAGCAATTTACGATGCATCGATCTTCAATGTCTTGCTTAAAGCTTCGTTGATAAACAATGGCAGGGATTAGAGGTTAAACAGCTAATATTCGACACTGATGGCCATAGAAAGGTACTTGTGCACAACTTTCTCCTCCGATACAAACTATATACAACTATCAAGTACTGATAACACAGCATCATCTTTGACATCTCATCAACTTTCTTGTTCATTACTCAGTCATTTCCTGCATGCAGATTGTAGGACAATTACTAGAAGGAATCAAATAAATTTTAATAACCACAGAATGAAACAAACATTCTTCAATCTTCTTCTGATGGAAAAGAGGTTCCGTTTGCAAGAATCAACCACCTAAACATTTCGGTGTTATGGTATGCCCATCACTAAATCTTTTCTCACTGGTACTTGTAAGTTAAAATTGGTCCACATGTACAAGAAGGCATTGTATAGAAGAAAAGTTGGATTTTTGGAAAAAGAAAAGGAAAAAAACAAAACAAAAATTGGGCAGAATCTTCATTAATCCTTTTTTCAGTTCGTGATCGGAATCTTTTTTCCTTAACAGCACTAATTTCCTAATACAGCATACATTGACTACTAACATCAAACCTTAACAACATGCTAATAACTCAAACTGACCCTAACTAAGTCTCATTCTTTTTTCTGATTTTAGCATTAGGGGCGTAGTCAGCCAGCTTTTGGACATATGACTAAGCCCCTCTCAAGACCTGTATTAGGCAGGTCACCCTCATTCAGAGACTAGTGTATTCACAAGATATTAATTGTGTTACTTCTTCTCAAAAAACAAATGGATTACTTGTTATTAGTTGTCTTAAGTTGGCCATCCATTGAATTTTTCCTTCTCTTTCTGGGAAAGATTATTACTCCATAGTAGTGAATGATCAAAATGCCTCAAGAAAAGGCACGACTCGTTACAGAAAGCATGGCCAGTGATATAATACCAATCAATATAACGATCAAAATCCATTTACTGAGATACCTAGTTGCAATGTGCTCACGAACAGGGATCTATTAGAAGAAAGTTAAAAAAAACTAACCTGCAATAAGAAGAGTTACTTAAACCAATCACCAATCACCAATCACCAATCCCCGAATTTAGAAAGTAGTGGTTTATTTGAGAAGAAAGCTTCCAGATTCCCAACCACGAGGTCCCTTAAATCCAAAAATGATTCTGGTGTAAAGACGGCAACATGTGGTGACAGAACAACATTGTCCATCGCGAAGAGCTCCAAAGGAACATCTGGCTCATTTTCAAACACATCTAAACCAGCGCCAGCAATCTCTCCTTGCACCAAACACTGCACCATTTCCTTCTCATTGATGATAGCCCCGCGTCCAATATTTACAATGACACCTTCCTTTCCCAATGCTGACAGCACTTCCTTGTTGATCATGTGGTGGGTTTGGTCAGTTAATTCACAGCAAATCACAAGAACATCGCAATTAGCTGCAAGTTCACAGACACTCTCGTAGAAAGGGTATGAAACATGCGGTTTTCTCTTCCTGGAATTATATGAGATACTGCACCGAAAAGCCTCTAACCTTTTAGCAACTGCAAATCCAATATTTCCCAATCCAACAATTCCAATTCGCTTGCCTCCCAACTGAAATCACCACTCACAAAAAGTGGGAAAAACTTGAATAATCAGTTAATTAGAGGGTGGTGCAATTCAATTGCATTTTTTGCCAAGATAGAATTTTTTTATCTCCACTTGTCTCAATGTACTACAATTCAGCATTTAAGTTAAAACCAGCAACTATCTAAATGCATAGATGGTCTACGTTCAAAGCTCCTCAAACCTCAACAATTATCAGTTCCTTTATTATGAGGCAACATTTTCTTTCTGATAAAAAAAATCAAGAATCCACTGGCAATCAAGAGTTAGCATTAAGAACCAAGAAGACAAAATGGATATGAAACAGAGAGAATTTAATTTAAACCTTAGAACCAAGAGGGTAGTCCCCTTTAGTAGCCCAAAGCCCTTTCCTCACATATCCATCACTCGCCGAAACCTTCCTCAAAACATCAACTAACAGCCCTACAGCAAAATCAGCCACGTCATCTGAAAAAATACTCCCTGCATTGGCAACCTTAATACCACGCCGGCGGCACTCAAGGAGGTCAACCTGGTTAAGTCCAACACTAGTAGTGACAACCAGGCCAACCTCTGGCAACAGGTGCAGGATGTCAGCGGTGATGGGCGGCGCGCCAACAGAGGAAAGGATGGCTTTTATAGAGGGTGAGTGAGTGGACAAGAATTGGTGTAGAGGGAGTGAGGAGTCATAGGCTTCCAAGAAAGTGAATTTGTTAGATGCAAAGTATTGTTCACCAACGAGATTGATGAATGGAATTGGTTTTAGAATCAGGACCTTGGGGAAATCTTGCTGGGCTTTGTTACAATCAGTAGACTCTGCCATCTTGAGAACGGAAGCTCACCCGAGAATGGACTATGGAGAGACGGGGCACTATTCGACAAAACCATGGTGATTCTGCCGACCTATATATTTTGTGGTCGAGTAATATTTTAATTTTTTATATAATTTAAATTATTTTTAAAATTAAAATACATGTGTATTTCAAGTATAATTATTTAAAAAAAAACAATCTAATTCTCAAACATATTCTTTAACACAAGATGCATATATTAGTGTTTGTTTTATTTTTACTCGTAAATTAGTTTTATTAAATTAATATTTTTTTAAAATATTTTTTATACTTTTGATGTATTAATATTAATCAATAAAATATTATTTTCAAAAATGTGCTCCACAAAACAAAACCAAACACGTATTTAGTTAATATGTAACTTAAAGTTTCTACTGAAGAAATTATTAGAACAATCTTTTTACTTCTTTCTATGCTCTGCTTCGAGCTCTACAAATGGCAAAGAGCTTAGCATTTGGGCTAATATATATATATATATATATGGAAGTTGGGCTTGGCTTTAAGCTGTAGGCCCAATAAAGCCTCCTCTTGCCAGGCTCAGGGGCTGTTTGGAATCTTTTTAAAAAATATTTTCTGAAACAAATTACAAAATATATTTTTATTTTTTATTATTTGTTTTGTATTTTAATATATTTTAATGTGATGAAGTAAAAAAAAATTTCTAAAATATAAATTAATATAGTTCTAAAAAAAAAGTCACCGGCTATCAATCCGGTTAGACAAAAACAATACCCTCGCACAGTACCAATAAAATTTCCTTTTTAAATTAGCTACATAAGTATCTTCCAGGCTCTCACTTGTTGCCACCCTATAGCGAGTTACGCTTCGTGTTGACTCAGTAATATTTTATTTTATCCAGCCAGAACAGTTGAGGTAAATGTTCTTGCTATTTATTATTGCCTATTGGAGGAAGAGATGCAAGACTTCAAGACATGCACCTTCATGTTCTTATAGAATAAGAAGTAGTTTTGTCATTTCTGGTGGGGGTAGAATAAGTAGTTTTGTCATTTCTGGTGGGGGGATCTTAGCTCATGATCACTAGTAGTTGACAAATTAAACACCTACCTACCTTCCATGAAATGTGTAGTTGGTTCAGAAGAAGATAAAATGGGGGGAAAAAACTGATTGGTTGATGCAGAAGGGAGGATGGACAAAATCAAAGATGCTTTCTTCCTCGTATACACTTTCATGGCACCAATAATTTTAACAAATACTTGCAAGACTTGTAAAAGTCTCTCTTTTTTATCAAGGTCAATCAGCAAAACCAGCGAGGCATTTCATTCGATCAGTTCAAAGAGATGTTAGGGTCGTGCGCGCGTACGTTGCATTAATCACAAGCTCTTAGTTACTGATAAAGTTGTTGCAAGGGAAATTTTCCAAACATGGCGAGGATGATCCGCTACTGTTATCATATTTCTGAAGTTAATGCAGTGTGTGCGTATCTCTAGCGTTGGATTTTTTCGTTTTACCTTTCATTTTGTGGAGCAACTCACGTAGTTAACTAACTAAACGATGATTATGATGATTAAATAGATATATTAAATTGACTGACTTAAGTATATATATATCAGAGAATACCTATGTCAACGTTTAAATATTTTAAAAAGGGAGGTGGAATGCATGCAATTATCATATATTTTTTAAGAAAATAATAGCTGTTTCGTGACGGTGGAAAAGTATAACTCCAACCACCCAGTTTTATAATTATGTTTCCACCATTTATCAGAGTAAGTTTTCTTTGTTCAAAATAATGGTTCTCATTTTTTTAACAGGAAATTAAGACACAGTGGCCTATAAAAAGGTAATTACAGAAGTGTTTGGCATCACAGGTTTCTGCTCGAGTAATTAAAAATGGCTCAAACACCCCCTAAACCTAGGAATCCCGAGAGAAGCATTAGCTGGTTCAAGAGATTTCAATACGATAAGGAGAGGGACTCGCCAAGTGATGCACGAAATGTTCTGCTGGTAATCGCCACATTGATTGCTTCAGTGACCTTCCAGGCTGGGGTGAATCCTCCTGGAGGAGTCTGGCAGGATGATGGTGGCGATAAAGAATTTCATGCACCTGGCAGCGCAATTTATGCGTCTCGAAAAAATCCGTACTATGTTTTCCTGGTGTCAAACACTCTGGCATTCTCCGCATCATTACTTGTAATCACATCTCTCACTTACAGGTTCCCTTTCCACTTTGAAATCTGGGTCGCCACAGCTTCCATGATGATAACTTATGCCTCTGCAATATTTGCTGTTACCCCTCGTGATTCTGTGCGTTTTCGCTTTATCTTGATTACTGCTGTAGTGCCTTTTGTCGCGAGGTATTTGATTCAGATGTTTAAGAAGTTCCGTAAGAGTAAGAAACCTGCATGGTCAAACAAATTGTCAGCATGTGATCAAGAAGTAGATGGGCAGACAGGCCAGCGTGTTTAGACGGAAGAACCATGGTGAAGGCCAGCATAAGCCACTTCATCTCTAACTAGTCCATGGTGATCAGCTGGTTGTTCTTGTTTCTCTTGTTTTCATGGGTTGTATTCTCTGTATTTTCTCCTCCTACATTATCTTCTACTGTGTGTGTGTGTTCTCTAATAAATCATAAAATTGAAAGAAAAAACGGATATGGGTTTGGAGATTCGATGTTTGTGAACCGCTGCACTAGCAACCATTGTCAGGTTCTTGCAAATGTGTTTGATGTACAAAATTTGGAAAGGAATTTCTAAACAAGTGTCAAACAATGTGCATGCAATCCTCAGGCTTCTCGTAGCTTTTGTTGCCCGCCCGATTTCAGAAATAACTAGTTGGTTTGCCCGCAACCAAACAATTTTAGAACGGTCAGAATTGAAATAATTAATAGATGTTATTAATTCAAAAATAAATTATAATATTTATACATATAAGGTTTGATAAAATAAAACATATTAACACATCCTATTATATAAATTATTAAAGAACCATCTCACCTAAAAACTTAACATGTTAGGTAAAGTCCTAGAATATGATTTATATTATTCTCTAACATAAACAGTAACATCGAAGGCTTAACATCTAAAAATATAATTATTATTATTGTTAAAACAATAAAAATTATTAAATTATCCCGAGAAAAAAACTCAAAAACATTAACAAAAGAAGAAGCAAGAAGACTACAATTATTATTATTATTATTATTATTATTATTATTATTATTATTATTATTGCGTGAATAATAGAGAAATAAATTCAATAAAAGATTAAAAAAACCCAAAAACTTTAACAAAAGAGCAAACAAAAAAAATGATAAAAAAAAATATTAGTTAAAAAAAATCATTTGACGTGAAAATAAAAAAAGAACTAAAAGAAAGAACAAAGAAGAAAAATAAGAAATATCAATTTTATTATTTCTATTATTGCTAAAACAATGAAAATTATTAAATTACCCCGAGGAAAAAAAACTCAAAAGCATTAACAAAAGAGAAAGTAAGAAAAAAACTAAAATTATTATTATTATTATTATTATTATTATTATTATTATTATTGCGTGAATAATGGAAAAATAAATTCAATAAAAGAACAAAAACCCCAAAAACTTTAACAAAAGAGCAAACAAAAAATAAAAATAAAAATATTAGACAAAAAAAATCATTTGATGTGAAAAAAAAAAAAACAAAGGAAAAAAAATAAGAAATATCAATTTTCAAATGATCATAAACACAAACTAAAATTTAAAAACAATTTTTTAAAAAAAATGTTATCTCAACAAAAGAGAAAATAATAAAAATTAAAAAAAAATTAAGAGCACATATATATAAACATGACAAAAAATAGAGACTATTTAAGAAATATATAAAAATAAATGAATTAAAATCAAAATTTAAAAGTATAAGGTCTGAAATGAAAATCAAATATATTATAAATTTCAATCAAAGGATAAAATTGAAAAAATCAAATCTTTTGTATCAAAAATATTAAGGGATTTAAAATTAATCCGGAAATTAAAAGAATAAGGACTGAACTGAAAATATAATACATAATCAATTTCAATCGAATTACACAATTGAATCAAATCAAAACTTAAAAAAAAAAATAAGGATCATACGATACAATTAAAAGTGAAGGGACATAAATGAAACAACCATAAAACTAGAGAGCTGAGGTGTAGTTTAGGGTGAAGGAGAGAGAAGGGGGGGGGGGGGTTTCAACATCCCACTTTCATGTCTCCGGTCACCGTGTGAAGACACGCGTCATACCATGAGGAAGAGGACACGGTGGCGCATCCAAGAAGATGTCAGGTGGATTTTTTTTGCCATCGGGCGACGCCGCACATGCCGCTCGAAGAGAGCGTGAGGGCTAATATTGCCGTGTGTATGTGCCTCACCCACCCAAAGTATTTAGAGTAAAATATTAAAAAAAGATAAATTATCAAAACACTCTTGCAACCAACTCTTCAATTTTATCTTATTGGGGTCAGATTAGTATTTAGTCATTTTAAAAAAAAAATATGTAGTTACCGTGGAACCTCTCCCAACAGCTGCTGGTTTTTGTATTTTTCGAGAGATAGAGTGATTATTTTACTATGCAAGAAAATATAAAAATCAATACACCGGTGACCCGACCGGACTGAACCAGACCAAAAATATACAATTATCGTGGCACCCCTCCCGGCAGCACCTATTTTTTATCTTTTCGAGGGACATAATGGTTATTTTACTATGCAAAAATATAAAAAAATCAGTAAACCAACGAACCGAACAAACCAAACCGACCCAAATCGAAAACTAAGCAGCACTATTTTAATTCACAGTGATTTGTCTCACAATGAACAATAATCAAACCTGACCTCTTTTAGTATATGTTATAATGTATGATCTTAAAAAGAAATTTTTAATTTTTAATTGTTTTGATGTGATAATATTAAAAATATTTTTTAAAAACAAAATATCGTATTAATATATTTTAAAGTGAAAATCATTTTAAAAATAATTGTTATTGTAATATCAAACGCTACTTGCATATAGGTATGTTCAATTTTTTTTATTCTTCCTAAATTTTAAGATTAAAAAATATGCTATAATTTTTTTATTCTTCCATTTCAGTTCAATTTTGTTTTAGTTTGTTTTCATTTTGATTAAAAAATATGCTACCTGTTTTGGTATCGTGCATCTTTTTGCAGTGATTTAAAACCATCTTGGTGAAAAACAATTCATGAAGCGATGTTAACAATAAATCTCAGACTTTTTTTTTCTTCTCTTGCTGAATAATATTGAAAACTAATATTGAAAAAAATTTTATTAGTTTATTTATTATCGATGTTTTTTTTAATTATATTATTAAATTAATCAAACTTTATGAACTCATGATACAAGTCTTAAATTTTAAGATTACTGTTTTAAAAATAGTAGCATCACATAAACATTATATACATATATACATACTACAAAAAATAACTAACCCAACACCATCATCACCAGCAGAACCCTAGTTCACTTGGTGATGGCTCTCTTAGGTAATTCTAGGAATCAAAATTCTTGAAAGCTCATGCAAGAGATCATTAATTAAAATTAGTCCCTCAACTTTTTCTATCATGCGTGATAAAAATTAAAAACCCAACTCCCCTCCAGTCCACCATTTGACCATGCAAGAGAACTCACACGCAGACCAACCTACGAGCAAAGAGCCAGCGAAATAACTAAGACAAGACAAGACGCTCTACTATAATTTTGTTACCTCGCCCAGTTCCAACCTTCCGAGTTGGCTGGAAATTGGTACATCCAGTCAGCCTGTAAAACCTAGAGTAACAATTTGAAGAAATTACCAGGGACAAGAATAGAAGGAGAGATAAAACAAAATACGAGAAAAAGGCATGCATGGAAATCAGGATGCGATGACAGTGGTGACTTTACACGCTGGGTATAACTTGGACATAAATACATCTATCATGGTTCTCCAAGTAGAGACTGGTCAACTGGGAATATTATAGGGTTCAAAAAGCGTTACGCAGGGATTTGGGTCATACTGCATGATATCTGCTGCGCGCTCAAACTCCTCTCTCAGAACTTTTATGCTGAATTTATCCACAACTCTACCAAGGTCATGAGATATCTCAAAGGGGTCCTCTATGCATATCAAATGTCGATCATTCCCAATCCTCCTTGTCCAGTCCTTTTCCCGTTTGCTGTAAGAGAACAATCACAGAATACAGTTAGTCAAGTGTTTGAAACATCTCAGCTGACAATAAGCAGAACGAGAATACATTATGAGAAATATGCTTTCGGTTCTTTGCGATGATATGAAATAATTGCAATGCATGTATATGTTGTCACATAGCTGGCTTAATTAAAATCCTGCTTAAGGATGCTGGACTGTACATATCACCTGAGTATGCTTCCTGTACGAACAGATATAACAGCATTTGCATAATCGTGACGATATGCCCAATAATTGAAAAATGCCCATACTAGTTGAGCAATTGTTTCCTTGTTACGAGATCCAAAACCATGGAGTTTCTCAACTTGATCAAAGTAAGCACACTGAATATCATCTACAATAATAGAGTATGTTGTCCCCATTTCCTGAAAGAGAGCAGCTCACAAAATTAAGGAACAAGCCAAAAACAATTACAGCAAAAGACAAATGTATGAAAACAAGCAACAAATTTCACTTTGAAATGCTTTTTATTCAGGCAGATATTTTGAAGCTGGATAATGCTATTGTCCTAAACATGTTCTAAATGAGTTTCCCGGAAATCATAACCACTTCATGATGGGTTCTTTGTGGGCCCCACCACTGAGGTCACTCCAATGGTTCATGTAATCAACAAACTGATTCAGTTAACTTATTTCAGAGAGCATGCATTACCATATGAATCCTGATCAGATACTCCAAAATAAACAAGCAGAAAGGAAATACAGACCTGTAAGCATGGAAGGATAGCAGGTCTGCGCTGCTGTAAGAAATGAATGCACATTAAAACATACCTGAAAAGAAAGAAAAATGAGCCACCCAAAACACAGTAAATGAATATAAATGTCTTTAGATCATATAGGCCTATGACAAGTTTAGGAAAAATATGATAATTCTTTAGTGATGACTCACGCATAGCTAGATAGGGTCCCTTGGTAAGTTGCATTTACTCCTCTTGACTTGGCCCAATGTTTCACTATAAAAGCTAACTGCCGTAATCTCACATCTATTTGTGCATAATCCCGAAGAAGCTTGGTATTCACAACAGCCAAAACATTGTTTAGGCAGATGTCACAAGAGATGCCAAACACTGGTTCCATAAGTTTTACTATTGGAACCCTAGCCCGGGTCAATGCCTGCAAAAAGAGAGGGGATTATGGACTCACCAAGAAGATCAAACAAGACATCCAAACAGCATAGCAATTTTAAAGGGGAATGAACCAAAATCAATTAGTGATGCAAAAAAGAAGACATTGCATTAATTATGAAATGGATAGTGATAAAGTTATAACTGGATTAACAAGGCACATACATAAGGATCCAATATTGACTTACATATCTCTAAATTATTTTCCAAGGGCTTTTTCTCACTTTTAATCTCACAAAGGATACTACCTTGCTTTTTCAGAGCACGTTCTTACCTTTAACCTCATGGAGGAATTACCCAAGCAAGATAGTTATTTCTGATTGCTCAAGGTTAGAAATAACTGGAACAAAGATGACTAAGTGAATGAACCGTGTAAGTCCATAGCAAATGCATTAATCATCTTAGAGTTGTCCAAACACTTGCAAAGTAAATTTAACACAAAAAAGGTAGAAACATGAATCTCATCCTGAAGCAGTAAAAGCACATAATTGCAATGACTTATAAGGCCTCTTATCACAAAAGTTAAGAAAATAATTACTCACTAACAACACAATAAGAGTTGTCAGAAATGAGAGGAGAAACAGTCACTCCCACAAGTGGATACATGAAAATAAGGGCCCAAACAGACAAGTAGAAAGAAAATTAAGCAAGGAGAAAACTGAACTATAAATTACCCAGATAAATCAATGGCTCAATGTTGATGTGCCAAATACACAGAATGATGACGCATCCTGAATGTGTGTGACAAGGACAGGGCTGCTGTCAGCCCACATGTATGAAAGCGCACACAACTGTAATTATAATATGGTTCTAGAATAAAATTACCAAAGCAGGCATTTGTGGAACATGATTGTTACCATCTTATCAAATGAGTTTCATTTTATTACCTGACCGCAAGAAGAGAAAATACCTATGAAGATGTCTAAATAAAATAGGCAGCCTAACAATAACAAGGAAAATATCAAAATGATTTCTAAGATGTTATATTTATTAAAAAGGTTTCCTCTGCAAGCACTTTAAGGTAGGCCATGATAAACAAATCTTATATAGCTCATAGATCACATAGAGCAGCTAGTCACAAAGCACTGTAATCAGCAACAAAAAGTTTTGCCTTTCATTATGGAGTTGTAATGGTAATCTAATTACGTTATCATATGCATGCTACAAATGTAATATCATACAGCTCTGTCCTCTTAAAGGCATAATCACAACATAACCAGCTTGGCAAACACCCAAAAACAGTGGCCAGTGTGCAATTGAAGGTAGCAAAAAAAATCAGTATCAGTATCACATATCTTTCAATTAAACATGTTACATATCATTGATGAGAAGAGATCATTGCAAGTAAGGCAGAGAAGTTATTATTGATCTATTTGATGGGATTGGATAGATGGAAAAACAGAAAGACATTATGGAAGTGGGCTTTCTTTGCAACTTTTTGCGTTTTTGGTGGCTGTTGATGGACCTGGAACTCAAGAATTTCTGAGAATGGAGCCTTTCCAAAACAGTTCTTGTGGGATTTATCCCTATGTTGTTCAACCACAAGGGCCTCTCCAGGTTTTTCTTTGTTGGGCAATCAAATTGCAAAGCAATGAGAGGGCTCTGATGTTCCAGCTGTCCTAGTGTGCACTACTTTGTTTGGAAGATGTCTGTCTCCGTTTATAATTCAAAATATTTCCTTCATCAATAAAATCCCCTTTAAGTAAGATTTACCCATTAGCTTCCAATCATAAGGATTAATAATGCAAATCTATTTGCGGTATAAAAACTAAGCCATAAATAAAAGAACAGATACCTCACCAAGCTTTGCGAAACCTAGCATATTTAATCTGCAGGCTCCAAAATCTGCACCTTTAATTTGGCAAGCTAAGAAGGCTCGGATTTGTGTTTTTATTTACACAGTCCACCAGGATTTGGGAAAAATGATCTATCTTAGAAACTATCAATGGTAATTCGTTAATCAGGGCACTGCATTCAGAAAATTATTTAACAGAAAGTAATTTGGAAAGATAAAAAATAAAACCAGGTCTACCCTTTGGAATTATAGAACTTCATTAGAATGCCAGGAAGGTTAGTTTATACATAGTATTATGAATTATTTTAAGAAACATCCCAGGCGCCTGCACTCAGGGGGGGACTTCTTAAACAAGTCACACTCTTTTATCGAGTAAACAACACAGAAGTTTGAAGAAACAAAATACATTAAATGGCATTTATTGCATTAACTCTGAATTTATTTATCCTCTAAAAGGAAAAAGCAATCTTTATTTACCTGCACATTCTGGAAGTTATCTGACTGCAATATATCTGCCAACTTTAACAGGACCTCAGACTTGTTAATCTCAGCATCCTCAATTGCGAGGCAAACATCTATATCACTCTTTGAAACTCCAAATGAATTGGCACATGAACCATATAGGTACAATCGAGCTTCAGGCCATTCCTTGCTAACTAGTTTCTCCAACAACATAAAAAATTGCTTCTGCTTTGCCGTTTCTTCCTCTAGCGGTACCAGTGACTCATAAATTGCAAGAAAAGCAGCATTTAGCCAGTCGATATCTAAACGACATTGCATTTGCCTTTTAAGCATTCTCATCCTCTGACTAAGTATGTTTTGTCCCCTGCTATCTGATCTATACTCCTGATATAAAAGAGAAAGTTAATCCAACAGATTCACAATTAGAGAAGATAATAAAAACTGCTATTAGGCATCGATTATATTTTCGTTCACATAGTTCAGTTTTCATTAAGCATATCTACTGAGAATGTCAGTGGAAGATTCATATCGAACTCTTAGTTACTTCAAATTTTAATTCCCTAAACATCAAATAAAATTCAAAGGTTCACATAAAGTAACCGACTTTAAAACTCAAAGCCCAAATAGAAGAGAAAAACAACTGACCTTGCTACTTTGCTTCTTGTCTTTCTTGCCATCAGATTCACCCTCAAGCAACAAAGAATCCACCAGCTCTTCACCAAGATCATCCAAAACCCCTCCACCATCCTTTCCATCTTCACCATCCAAATCCGAATGAGGATTACTCACAGGTGGTCTCGTGAGCCTCAACTCAACTGGCCCCTCGTTTCTCCTCACTTTCTCATTGTTCAATTCACTACAATCTCCCTTTTCCCTAAACATATTTTGCTCTAATTCTCTTCTCCTACCTCCATGATCCCAATTCCCTCCTACTCCACCTCTAGGCTTATTCGAAAACCCCGGAGGCGGAGGCCTATAATTCTGGTGCTGCTCCTTGTGAAGGTTTACCCACCCTCCACTGCTGGCTCCAGGTTGTCGCACTCCAACATTCGTCGAATGCGAGTTTGCTTGCTTCTCGAGATGCCGACTCCTTTCCAATCCATTGAAATCTCTGCTCTCTAGTCCTACTTCTCGAATCAAATTCGCTTTGGATAAACCCTCAGCAGGGCTTGGAATTGTACTTGAAAAAGATCCAAACTGTAGTTTTTGCTCTAACTGTTGCTTCTGTTGAGGCAGATGCTGAATCAAGTTGTTGTTGTTGTTGATAGCTCTAACCCCCGCATCTGAAAGCCCTAATATTTGCAAATCATCTGACAAATATTGATTACCTTGGAATTGATTTCCATGGGGGTGGGGGAAAGCATGGTTTTTCTGAGGAAAGCCGAGATTGTGTGACCAGAGAGGAGGGCTATTAGAGAGAACATCACGGCCGTTGGATTGCATCAATTGATGAGGCAGTATAGGCAAACTGGGGCCCACAGCTGCAACTGCAGGATCAAAACCGAGAGGCTGAGGGTGTTGATTTTGTAATCGTGGTGTGATAAAAGGAGAGAATTGCGAAGGAAATTGGGATTGCTGCTGCTGGTGCGGTGGAGGATGGTGGTTAGGTCTTCGGAGTAGAGAGAGTAGAAATTCGCCGCCATCAGCATTCGGCGGAACAGGTGGAGCCTCGCCGCCACCGCCGGCCATTGTAGTATTGTGGTAGACTGTTCTACACTGAAAAGAGTTGGAACTTGGAAGGAAGAAAGAAAGCTAAGTGATTTTTCCTCACTATAATCGATTAAGTTGTAGTTGGTATGGATTGGGTGCATGTGCTTATATGTAAAGAAGCAAACCTATGGAGTACGTACGTGGGATTTGATCCCATCACGACTTTCCGGTTTGATCGAACGGTGTTGATTGGAGTGATGTATTAGTTTGGTGATTAATAGGAGTTGAGGAAGGGGGAGGACACCTATGGCTATGCGTAATCAAGTCTGACGTGGATCTAGCTTAGACTGGAAGTTGTAGGAACTTGGAGTCCTACAGTGAATCCAAAGCCTACAGTGATCACAACACGGCTCTACTTCTATAGACTTTCCGAAAATAGTAATAATAAATAATAATTACAAAAACTCCTGCATTTTAATCTAAATTTTATTTTTTCTTCTGATTTTTATAAATTACATTTTATCTCTTATAATTTACATGTTGGATAATAATTAACAATATATTTTATTTAAAAAATTTATTAGACACATGATATAAAATATAATCAATAAAGATAAAAAGTAATATATGATTTTTATAATTATCCCTGATAAAATAATAAATTATAAAAAAACTAAATAATTTAATTTAATTATGTTTTTTTATTTTCATTCCGTGTTTAAAACAAATATATCTTGAATCAAATGAAAATTTAAAAAATATTAAAAAGTAAAACTATATATTATCAAATATAATATAAAAAAAACTACATATCACATTCAATAATCTCTCACACTTTCCATTTATTATTTTCTCTTTTTTCATTTTCTCACACGATTTTCTCTCAGGTTGACAGACATCGATTTTAAATTCATTTGGATTTGATAAAGAATTCTTAGTTGGATCAGATCTCTGGTAGATGAGAAAAGGCTTGAAATGATGCCACGTTCAAGTCCTTCTAAGAATATTTGAGAGATTGATAGAGTTTATTTTTTAAACTATTTTTTATTAAAAAATTAATTAAAATATTTTTTATCTTTTAAAATTTACTTTTAATATAACACATATAAAATTTTTTATTTAAAACAAAAATTAATTAATTTTGGCTAATCCAGGGAGATTAAATGATTGATTAAAAGTATCAATCTAAACGGATAAAAGTATGTCCCTCTCTCTCGTACCCTAAGTTAGAATTAAATCTCCACCATGCCAAGGAAAAACAAATAAAATTAAGAAATTGACTTGGAGTTATTTATGAGCAGCAAGATCTGGGGGATTTAAATGAGATAGAATGGGAAACGTTTGCGGATGAAGATGATTGGTCGGAATCAATTATGGGTAGCAAGATCTGGGGGATTTAATTGAGCTAAAATGGAAATGTTTGCAGAGGAAAACGGCAGGTCGAAGTCATTTATAAAATTTCTCCGTTCGTGTTAAGTGGGAAATATGAAAATAGAGGGTATGTGCTTGCCTTTAGAGTATGTTGGACAGGTTTTAAAAATATTTTTGAGAAAAAGTATTTTTTTATTTTAAATTTTTTTTAGTGTTTTTTAATTATTTTTAATGTGTTAATATCAAAATAAATTTTTAAAAATAAATTATTTTGATATATTTTTTAAATAAAATAACACTTTTAAGTAAAACACACGAACTAGCTAAACCTCCAAAATACATTTTTTTTTAAATAGAATTTCCTTATATAAAAAAATATAAACTCGTGATATAAAATATAACTTTTCAAAGCATAACATATAAGTAAAAAAACGAACTGGCTATAATATTTTTTTTTTATAATCATACCTCCTCCTCTCCTTGTTATTATCCATCTAAAAATATAAGTACTTAAATTCGGCAAAAATTGAGACTTGTGATGTAAGTTTTAAAAGCGATAACTTTTAGATTAGTACAGATTTTTAAATAATGAAAAAATAAAGATATTTTCATTAGATGTATAGTTGAAATGAGATTTTTATTTAAATTATTAAAAAAAACACATATTTTATGTTATCTGTGTGATTTATATGACAAAAATTCATTTAATATTTTCCACGTGGTTAATATACACAAAATTATAAAGTAATGATATAAAAGTCATCTCACTTTTTTACCATGCTAAATTGACATAAGCATTTAAAATTTTAAGGATCAAAATATATATTTTTCAAAACCTCTACCGTACCACCTTTGTCTGGCATCTTTAATTTCAGTCCATGCTCTTCCAATTCCTTCCTTATAAAATATAATTTAATTACCCTTCAATTGGGATCAAATCACTTCAAATAATTTAATGATAAAAATGAAATAAAAAAAAATTACACAGTATCATCATCCACGTTGTTTTGTATGTGTGCGCCGCCCAGTACCAGCTCCACGGTACTCAACCACATGATTTGGGTATTTTATATAACTAGTTATTTGAATCGTATAACGTTGTAGGTTAGATAATTGTTTTTGGCATTAAATAAATAAATAAATATATAAGCTTTTCAATTTTCTAATCTAATTATAAATCAAAATGCTTCATGCCGATTTTTAACGTAGCAAAAGAATTGGATAATTTTAAAATGACTAAAGTAGAACATTATTTTCTCAGTTTTAATATAATAATTCATAAAAAAAGTGTAAATAAAAAAATTAAAAAAACAAACCCCAAAAGAATAAATATAAGAACAAAAAGAATGATATAAATAAACCAGGCATAGTAATAAATATTCAAGGTGTAAAGAATAAAATAAAAATCCAAAAAATGTAGACAACCTAGCTTGCATTAATTCATGCCATGTGAGGTCTTTTTGACAAACACTGAATATTAAAGAGGTGAGAAAAGATTTAGGGTATCAGCGTTGAAATTTTTTATTTTTATTTTTTATTTTAAATTATTTTTTTGTTTTTGTAGATCATTTTAATGTACTAGTATTAAATTTTTAAAAATAATCTAAAAATATCATTTTAATGCAAAAATATCAATTTCTTGTCTTTTTAAAAGATTTTTTATGTAATTAAATTAAATTATTATTCGATATTAAATTGGTTAAATATTGAGTTATTTTGTTGAGCCTTGGTATAAAATTTAAAATTACAACATCTTTTGTTAAATATTTTTTTTTATATAAATAAAAAATTGTTTTAAAATTAAATTAAATCAATCAATTAAATATCACTATCAGAAATTTGCTACAATAATTTATAATTCACTGCACGTGTAGCTATACTTCTTTATGGAATGGACTGTCCAGAATACATGTGCATGATGAAGATTTCTAACAATTAGTTATTTCGTATTAATATATAATCTCACCAAATAAAATTTATAAATCACACGATATTTATTGAAAACGATAAAAAAAAGTAGTAGATGAGAACATGGTCATTTTATTGCCAAGATTTTGCTGACTCAACTGAGAGTTGTTTTTGCATCTGTGACACAAAAATCAGTCTTCTCCCTCACCTCCATCTCTCCCTCACGGAACCACACTCTCCCTCAACCATCTCCCTCATAGGGCAGCCACATCCATCGTCCCTTCCCCCTCAGCCACACCTTCCTCAAAAACACTGCACGCCACTCCCATCTGCATCACTCCCTCAGCCACACCTGCACAAAGTCAAGAAATCTTGGCTTTGGAATTGATTGTTCCCCAGTGTTGGCTGGGCACAGAGCATGTTTTTCTTTTCTCTCTCTGGCAAGCTTATAAAAAACTCCCTGAACTTTGGTTTCAAAAACAAACTCCCTCTAAAAAAATCCCTGGTTTCCATGTTTTTTCGAACTCGCCCTTAAAAAGTAAAGACTGGTAAAAAAAACACTCATATGAATATCCTCTCAATCCCCCCCCCCCCCCCCCTCATCTCTGCATCTCCTCCCTCATCTCTGCCTCTCTGCAAACTCTTTATTGCTATTTCCGTTTCGACCTCTCTCACTCCCTCTCGTTCCTTCTCTTGATCCAAAAAACGACGTTGATATCGGGTTTCCAGTAGCATCACTATATATCAATATTTATATATGTGTACATATGTATGGGTGTATATACATGTGTATTTTTAATTAATTTTACAAGTTGACAGCAATATGAAAAATATGGTAACCAAACACATGAAACTGCTTTTTATTTAAATCAATCTCAACTACAATTTTAACCAAACATTTAAATTTCAATTACAAACCGCAACTAAAAACACTTTTTATAAATCAATTTTTTTTCAGCCTCAATCCACAATATGTGTCAAACAACCTATAATATGAAATTTTGCAGTCTCCTTTCTTACAGGGATGAGTTGGCAGCTGAAGCAGCGCTGATAAATTCCTTGACATCATCATAGAAAGCTTTGGCTTTTACTGGATCGAAGAGCTCCACGGCATGGTAGCCATCAGGATCAAAAACTGTCACCACGTGAACCCCAAGCGACTCTAACTTCTTGGTGAACTCCTTCTGCTTGTCCGAAAGTGGGTCCCCGCCATAAATTCTAACGTAGCACATCGGCAACCGTCCGATCTTCCCGTCATCATTGGATCCGGCAACGATGGGGTTACAATACTCGTGGTCACGATCAGCATCTTTAGGCAATGCAAGTGACCACATCAGATCGTTGGCCGGCAGTGGCAAGATCTTATCATCTTTCAATCTAATCTCCGACGCAGTCCTATTGACCCCACCAAAATAAGGAACATTCATTATCAGCCCTCTGATCTTAATAATAGACGAAAGATCATCATCCAGTGCACGTAAAGCTGCATGGTACACAATATTACCACCAGCACTACTCCCCATCAAGAAAACCCTGGAGAGATCCCCGAACTCTTTCAACCAAGGATCATCGCCATTGATTGCTCGATCCCGGACCCACACGAGAGAATCCATCGCGTCATCGTACGCTGCAGGGAGGCGATGTTCAGGTGCTAGACGATACTCGACGGACAGGATCAAAGCAGGGAAATTCGAAGCCATGACACAACAAGATTGGTGGAAAGGAAGGGAGGCAACGCTAAAAAGAACAAAGCCACCTCCATGAAAGTAAAGAATGACAGGAAGTTTAGTGTTTGGTGGTTGGTTTGAAGGGAGAAAGATGCGAATAAAGGTGTTCTTGGCAGGGTTAAGCGGGACGTCTTTGGAAAGAGCGAGCTGGGGCTTGTCTGTATCACTGAGGGGTTTGTCGACCGGAGTTGCTGAAGGAAAGGGGTAAGTTCTAGTGAGTGAACCATCTGGGTTTGGAGATATGTGGAGGAATTCATAAGGATCCATTGTTGAGTTGTTGCAGAGTTGAGAATGTGTTGACTTTAAGAAGGAGAGAGAGGAGGGTTTTTTTTTTGTAGGTGGAAATCACGAATTAATTGGTAATCAATTACGAGTCCTACCAGTACCAGTAGGTGGAGGGTTCCTTTTTTGTGGTTGTTTTCTAAAAGGACTTCATTTCTCTTTACACTGAGCTAGTGGCTGTTTGCCAGTAGTGTCATTAAGTTTGATTTTGATATTGCTTTTAGTTTAAAATTATATATTTTTTTTAAAAAGTAGTTATTTTATATATTAATATATCATTTATTGATATTTTTTAAGTTTATTAACAGAATAATAATCAATTATCACCGATACAAAGTTTGAAGAAGGATGGAAAAAATATATGAGTCAAATTTGAGAAATAAAAAGGTTGAAAGAAGATGAAATTAAAAAAAAAATCAAATAAAATAAATAAAAATCAAAACAATGGGATCAAATATGATAAATAACAAAATTCAATCAAGAAAAAAAATCAAAATAAAAAAATAACGATCAAATTAATATAAAAATCAAATTAAATCTAGTTTTACGAGAGAAATTAAAAAAAAAACAATTCAGAACAAGATATATAGCAATCAAAAGAGTGGTGACCAAATTTAATATAATACAAAATAACAAGATATTTTTTATTTATCACTTTCAAAAAGTATATTTCAATGTAAAAAAATAAAATAAAAAAATTATTTTCAAAACCAAGCCAAACTCTTATTTGACGTAAATATTCGTCAATCAACAAAATCATCTAAACAAAAAGGTTAAATTTTCTTGCATTAATAAAATTTAAAATCAACAAGAACTGATATCAGACCTGTTTATTTAATTGCCCATAATTTTCTTGCATTACATTCTAATTGTTTTCTTGTAAAAAACTTTCCTTAACCCAAAAATTGAGCTGGACCACCGACCCTGTTCATTATCCTCGATCAACTCAACTGCGACCATAAATGAGAAGGGGCAGTTCACTTTGACAGAAACGAGGACCGCAGTCCACAGCTGTGGTCATTAATGTCAGGGCATCGGTTATAGATCAACCACTGGCACCACGGCGTCGTATCTAGGACGGGGCAGGAACCCGTTATTCTGCCTCCAAAGATGACGATCTCTCCACGAGTGTAGATGCTCCGGCCTCCCGGCAACCAAGAATACCAGCCAGCCATCTGCATGCTTGGATGGAAATTGATTGCAGGTTTGTTGGGTATAAATATGAAAGAAATCATCATCACGAAAACTCGAGATAAACAATGTCAACCTGTGACATGCGTGGTGTCTAAGCATGACCTCATCCAGAAACTTGACCACGTCGAGGGGTGCCTGGAATATTTGCAGCAGTTGACAGAAGCCACAGAATTCTCAACCATTTAGACCCAAGCTGTATCATCTGATTGGTGGCCATGGAATTGTCATATCATCAACCCTTACATGAAAGTTTCCCGAAGCCTCTAAAATCTGTAGCCAAGTGTTTTCAGCTTTTCCAGCAGTGCTTTGTATGGCTGGTAGTGTGTGCATGGATTTTAGCTGGATAGACGATGCAGCGTCCTCTGTACCTGCTGCCCAGATACATTAACCATGTGAGAAACTCAGTGAGCGAAGGAACCCGAGATGGAGTTTGATATTCACGTACTGGAAACCTTTATATTGCGGGATACTCACGATAGAGTGATAATTGAAAAAAAAAAATTCAACGTCCATGCAGTGAGAATTAATAAAGCATTGGTTCTCTAGCATACATGCAATTCCAGGCGAAAGGGAACGGTAAGCTTTTATTTTCAGCATTTACTTGTCTCTTTTCTTTTCCAATTTTCTCCTTTATAGACTCTTAGAGAGCAGCAATACACGAAGCTTTGAAAGCACTAGATTATTCGTATGTGCTGCGGGTTAATTATTTTTAAAAATATTCATATTAATATATGTTTTTTTATAAAATTTAATCATAAATTTAAAATATATTACATGTTAGGTAATATATTTTTTTTTTATTGATATGGTGACCTGTTTGATAAAAAAATTTAAAAGAAAACATATTTTGACGGAAATTTAGTGGATAGTGACACCGTGATACCTTTATTAAAGGATAAAAGAGTTCAAAAAAATATGAATAATGTTTCATGGGTTTGTGACTATAGTAATCTAGTCACACCCTTTAATGTTTTGTTAATGAAGAACAAAATTAAACAATAAAAAAACAAATTAAACTGAATTGTGAATACATATATATAAAAAAACACTTGGATGTCACTATCTTTACTTAGCCAAACGTTTTAGTGTTTCGGTGATTTATAATACCTGTATAGAGGCTGTTTGGCACGGCTTTTTTCAAGCCGTGCCGCAGCTTTTGCTTTTTTATTTTTTTTATTATTTATTTTAAATGAATATGTTTTGTTATTTTTAGATCATTTTAATGTGCTGATGTCAAAAATAATTTTTAAAAAATAAAAAAATTAAGCTCTTAATGGGTTTGTGACTATGGTAATCTAGTCACACCCTTTAATGTTTTGTTAATGAAGAATAAATTTAAATAATAAAAAAACAAATTAAACTGAATTGTGGATATATATATATATATATATATATATATAAACACTTGGATGTCACTATCTTTACTTAGCCAAACGTTTTAGTGTTTCGGTGATTTATAATGCACCCGTTTGGCGCACCAGTGCGTCTGGCGTTTGCCAAACGGGATGGTGTTTTGGTGTTTGGTAAAAACCAAACATCATTTTTTTGTAGTGGGACCCACCGAAATTAACACCCAAACGGCGTTTTTTGAAAAGCACCTGGGAGGTGCTTTTCAAACGCCGGTCGGGACTCCGATTCAATGTTTCAAATACAAAAATTACCGTTACAAATAAAAACCCTAAAATATCCTCACCATCAATATTCCTTCTCATCTGCGCCTCCTCCCGTCTCTCACTTTGGGAAGAAAAGCAGAAAGTAACACTAACATGAATTGAAGAAGAAGAAGAGAATTGCCATGATGGCTTGGTGTCCCACACAGAGTCATACTCGAGAGAAAGATAGTTGAGATAGCCATCCATGTCTTATGAAGCTTTGCGATCGGAGGTGGAAGGTGGCTCTCAATCTGGTGCAGATCAGGTGAGAGGCTTTTTATCTACTCGTTTTTCGTTTCAGAGAGTAAAGGAAGAGATGGAGACAAAGTTAGGAGAGATCGTTGATATGCTTGAATACTTGGTACAACAAAAGAATGCCCTTGGTCTTAGAGAGGCCGGTGTGGAGCAGATGGGTGGAGAAGATGGGAGACGAAGATGGGTGGAGAAGATGGGAGACGAAGCAAAAGCAAATGGGTTTGGGGGTTGTTAGCAGATACAAATATTAAAAGATAATAATATTAAAATATTAATAGTTTTTAATATTAAAATATTAATATTAAAATAGTAATATTAAAATAATAAAATAATAATAATATATTTTTTAAAATATTAAAATAATAATATAAAAATCTAAAAACTTAATTAAAATATAAATACATATTAAAATATATGTTCGTGATGAAATTGCAAATAGTTTGATGGGAGAATAAAAAATAATATTTTTTTTTTCATGAATTATTAATTACATAATATTATTATCATTATTAAATTTACAATATTTAAAAAAATTATATATATATATATATATATACCCTTTTAAGTAATTTCACAAGTTAAAAGCAGTTTGTAAAGTTTGGTAACCAAACACCAAAACTCCTTTTTCTTCAACCTTCAACTCAACCACAGTTTTAACCAAACACTTTCCCTTTTTAAAAACTCCATTTTTAAAACTCCATTTTTTCAACCACAACCGCAGCCGCTACCGCTCTCCCAAACAGGCCCAATATCGGTATGAATCGTGTCATTCTTTCAGTTCCCTCACGCCATTCACTTGAAAACTATAGAATTGAAAAAAAAACATTATGCAAGTGTGTTTTCTGAATATGCTTGTAATTTACGCAAGCAAAGTACATTCATTAAGCCCGTTAACAGAACAAGCACCACAATAATTACAAAGTGACTGCAAAATCATCTGGCAAGAGAATTAGACTGGGCCACCATTTGTCTCCCTGTACTGAATTTCATGGTTACTAATGAGAGAACTCTTGAAAGGTAGCCGATAACGAAAAAGGATAAGCTGGGTCCAAAAGTAATAAAAAAGCAAAAACTGCTTTATGGGTGGGATCACCATTTGGAAAGTAGAAGATTTGTATCCATCACTGCCTGTATCTTCCCAGTACCGTTAATCCTGGGATTCCTAAAACTCAACAACAGCTTGTAGAGGGGCAAAGGTCAACGTGGTTGTGCCTAGAAATCAGAACTCTCCGGAGAGTAAAAGCTATAAACGTGGAAACATATGGTGTAGGCCCAGACAAAACACTAACAAGGTAAGCAAGCCTGGACTTGTGAAACATATGTATATTCATTTCAATTTCAGCAGGCATGATAAATTAGAATTGACCTAGGAGAGCTGCAACAGTAAATACTGTACAGTTAAATTAAAACGATGTCATTGATCCTGTAAAACTCACCGGGCCTTCCTCGGAGACTTGAATGGAAAATTGGACGGCGGCGACGGAGAGAATTCAAACGGCAAGTGGGGTGGCTCTCCCTCGCCAGAAAGCATCCCCACAATTTCTTTCATGGTAGGCCGTTTGCTTGGCGATCTCTGCAAACAGAGTATACCAATTGTAATGCAAAGCAATGCCTGTTCCCTGTCCAATGAAAGTATTGAAGGATCGACAAGATCCAATAGCTTCCCATTGTATGCAAGTTGCCTGGCCCAAGATATTAGATTAGCCCTCTCAAATTCTGACATTGGCGAGGCAGTTACCTGCAGTGGTCTTCTCCCAGAAACCACCACGAGGAGCAGAACACCAAAACTATAAACATCACACTTCTCTGATAACAGGCCACCGCCACCATATTCAGGAGCAATATAGCACACCGTTCCTCTCATGCTAGGCGTGCTGCTAATACCACCGCTCTTGGGGATCTCTCCACTAGCCCAATCCTGGCTATTTCTTCTCCCATGTCTGAATTCACCGCTAAACCCATCCATCCACCAATCAATGCTGCCTCTGCTTCCCTTACTCTTCCTCTTCTTCCTCCTCTCTTGTACCAAATCATCATCCTTTTGCCACCATAAATCTCCGCTATTGCTCGAATCAAGTCCTCTCTTCTTTTTCTTGGTGAGCTCCTCACAAAACTCTTCCTTCCACCACTCTCGAGGCTTCCTATTCTTCTCCTTCTTTATTCTTCCCTCATCCAAAGAAGCCCACCATTCCAGTCGCTTCTTATGCTTCTTCGGCTCAATCTTCAAACTTTTCGTGCTCAGCAACTTATTATCACTCGAGCTTGAAGACACAACATTCCATTCTTGCTTGGGTCTCTCCTTGTTAATCTCACTTCCAATCCACTCCATCACATAATCCTTCACCCTCCCCGACTCCGATCCACCTCCATTATCCTGTTTCCACCACCAGTCCCTCCTCGACCCACCTTTCTTCCCTCCACCAATCAAATCTCTTCCACTATCAACGCTCATCTTATCAAACCCCGCCTCCGATACACTCCCCTTGTCCACCTCAACCTCCGGAGAAACCATCTCCGGTGACGCATCCGAATCCAAGACTCCAACACCAAAACTCTCTGGCGACCTTTCAACCCCACCAACAGCAATAATCCCACTCTCTCCACACCCACTTCCCACACTCTCCGTCTCCTCCAAAATCGACCCATTATCCTCTCCCAAACCCTCTTTCTTCTCCACAACACCACTACTCTCTTCAATCTTCAATCTTGCTAGTCCAAAATCCCCAATTTTCGCATTAAATAACGAATCGAGCAAGATATTACTAGGCTTAATGTCCCCATGAATCACGGGAGGATTACAGAAATGATGCAAATACTCAAGTCCTTTCGCCACACCGATTACTAAATCAAACCTAACCTTCCAGTTCATTAACTCTTCACATTTCCTATCAAATAATGCCTCCTGTAAGCTCCTATTCTCCATTAACTCATACACTAAAATTAATTTCTTCTTTCGCGAATACGAGTAACCAAGGAGAGAAACAATGTTGGGACAATCCAAGCAAGAAGCAATGGAGCGTTCGTTATGGAACTCTCTCTCGCCTTGAAGTGAACCGTTTTGATCCATTAATTTAACAGCTAAATGTTGATTAGGGTTAGGAAGTGTAGCTTTGTAGACTGATCCGAACCCTCCGTGGCCGAGACGGTTAGACGGTGCGAATGAGGAGGTTGCACGGCGGAGAAGGGAGTACGAGTAGTAGCGGCATTGTTGGTGGTGGTGATTTGGGGATTTAGCTATCGGAGCTGTACGGTTGCGCGTGATTTTGCGATAGAACAAGATTACAAGTATAACGATTAAAATTAGAAAGATTGTCAGTGTTCCAGCAAGGAGCGGAGCTAGTACGTGGTGGTGGTGGTGGAGGGGTGGTGGAGGAGGAGAGAGAGATCGGAGGTGGCGAGATGGCATAGCTGTAGATAGAGAGGAAATGAAGGTGTAGTCTTAGGTTATAGTTTTCATGAGGGTATTGTATGGCTATTTAGTCTCTTTGTAGCAGTATTTCTTTCTTCTTCGCTGGTTTGCTAATTTGGTAGAGAAGGAGAGAATGGTTTTTTTTTTTTTCAGGATAAGGAGAAGTGCTGGGTAACAGGTATGTGTTAAGAAGGAGTGCTAAACAGCCGATTGGTTTTGACTTTTAATCACACGTGTCCGTTTTTCGGTGGGTTGTTATGGCTTACTCTAACTAGCATGTGAGTGGGTTTAGTGAATTGGATACTGTGCTTGTGCTCCTTTTGTAAAGAAAAAGAGTTGAGAAGGTTACTTTGAATGCTTGTGAGTTTCTTTTTCTTTTTCTTTTTGAAAAAAATAATTAAATTAGGCAAATAACTCTATTAACATTATAAGTTATATTATGTCTAAGCAGTAATGATTAATATCTAAAATATTGTGTGAGGGATAGATACAACAAAAGAAAGAAAAAGAAAAAATAAATTCTAATATATTGATATTATTTTTTAAAAAATATTTTTAATATTAATATAATAAAATAATTTAAAAACATCAAAATACTAAATAAAAAACACATTCTCAACAAGGTATCATGAATGAGGGGGTGTACTTCACGAGCTAATTAATAAGTTTGGGTGAATTATCTTGCGAAGCTAGCTTAGGGCTATTTTTGTTATTATGAATTTATATTAAATATATTGGTTATATAACACAGAAAATATATTACAATCTATATTTGTTATTATTAAAATATACAGTATTTATTATTTATTGTTAATTCAAAAAATAATATTTAATCTTTTTTAATCTTTTTTATAAATACTACTAATGCTATGTTTTTCAATCACAATATGTATAAACTATGATATTTTATTTTTACTGATTTTTATTATTTCATTAGTGTTAATATATTATGTTGATTTAACAGAAAATCATACACTAAAACCAATGTATTTCTAATTAAATGGAATTAACCACGGCGGCAAGGCTCAACACACCTAAAATCTAAGCTGAAGTGGGAGGTTAAAAGACTATTTTGTAATGTAGTAGTTTTTGTTTTTTTTATTGTAGAAATAAAAATATTTAGATAATTAAATAATTTTTTAGTACATAATTGCTCTTCAAACTTTAACTTCATAAAAACTAAATTAAAATAATTTTTATTCATAAAAGTTCACTTTTTATTTATTTTAAATGTAAAATTTTATTTTATAATAATTTTAATTTAAACATGTATTTTGAATCTATTTTTTAAGAGAATTACAATCTCAAAAGCTGCAGCTATCTTATGCTTTTATTGTTGCGTAGTATGTTTAGAGCATGATAATGGTTCATTTTTAAAGTAGTAAAGTACCTTTTTTTATTTAAAATTATATTAAAATAATTTTTTATTTCATTATAATAATAAAATATATTTTTAAAAAAAACGCATTTCAAGAGTTGTTTCACCTTCGATAGGTTTTGACTTTTACAAATGACATCGTTTCTATTCATCACCTTTTTTGTTGTTCAAAGACCAAAACACCAAGAGGGGACCTTCATTTTGCCACTACGACCATGATTTTAAGGGCACTGGTGTAATTTCGTGGGTGGTTTTTGACTTGAGCGGCTTAGTGGAAGGAATCTAACAGAACAGAAAGGTAGTGAAACAGTGAGGTCACGTGCACCCCACCAACTGCGCTCTTTTTTTATATATTCTACGACTTCTCCAAGTCTTATAACCCACGCTTGTCGGGGGCTGACTGTCTAGGGAGCGAGACATCCTAGATGGCTGCTATGATGATCTTAAAGAATGTGCTTACCTATTAAATAACAATTAATTAATACTAATCTGGTCTAGCCTGAAAATTCCAGCGCTGTAAAAAAAACATATTTAAAAAAAATATATTAATAAAGTCTCCGATCTATAAATATATTTCTACCGCCGATAAGCTACAGTGATGAAGGGCTGTTTACAGAGGAGCTTGGGGAGGAGGTTTTCAATTTTAAGGTGGACAGATCTTCGATGACAAAAAAAACCTTTGGATGGATTACCGGAGGGATGGAGACGCCACACATCTTCTGGACGACAGGTTGTTTTCTTCTTCTTCTTTTCCAGCCTGTAAATTCCATTTTTTTTCTTAAATAAAATCACGAGTTTGGGATTCGGTTGATGGGTTTCGATCCCCTTTTGTCTGATTGGTGATTAAATGAATCAACCCATGTGACCAATTTCTGTGTGTAACATCTTGCTTTTGACAAAGCCTTTAGACTTTAGCCAATCTAGATTTTTTTTTTCTGTTTTTAATATAAAATAAATATTTATGTATATTGTCAATGTGTTTTTTAGTAGGAATTGAAAATTATGTGACCATCAACTTGATCGATTTTAAAAGTCTACAATTAATTTAAACTGCCAATAAACATAAGTATTTGCAAAATCAAATACTAAGAAAATGATAGATATTTATCTGAGATCACCATATCTTCATAATAAAATAAATCATAAAATCTAATTAAAAATAAATTTAAATGATTAAATGATTAAATAAAAACAGCTTTGCAGCATCAGCACTGTCACTACGTTTCAATTTTTTCTTAAAAAAATTGAATTTTATTTATATTTTTTATTTTAAATTAAATTTTTTTAATGTTTTTAGAATATTTTGATGTATTTATATCAAAAATAATTTTTAAAAAATAAAAAAATATAATTTAAATGAAATTTTTAACAAAAAAATATTTTCAAAATCAACCACAACTATACTCCAAACTCTCTCAGCCTTAAAGACTCCTAGCCAACTGAACCTCAAAACCAAGTCAGGAATTTAGTTGTCTCTAAGTTGGGATAGAGTCCTGAGAAGGGTAGAGTTCTGAACCTCTCCTTTGACTTCAGTTGACTATGGAAAAAAAACTGGTACGATGTTCAAAAACCCCAGCCATTAATATCCATTTCGATGCTCAAGAGACCCAAAAGACCTTCTTGAACCACGCAAATATAGCAGCCCGATAGGCCTTGCACCGTCCAATTTTTGTCTGCGCCTCGTTTTACTACGATGCAAAAGGATTCTCTCATCAATCCATGACTAGGGTCCAAATGGGAAAAAAAAATCAGGAATCATTCAAAAAACTCCACTGCAAAAGTCAACTTTACCAGAAAAAGGCGAATTCAAGACTGAACAACCACTGTATTTCTGTATAGTGTTTGATGAAGTACTGGAAAAAACTTCACATTGAAATTGAGTTTCCCGGATGGGTTGGTGGGTTGGTGGACTTGATCCTTTGTTTCCAGCATGTTCTTGGAAAAGCAATTTCTTTAAGAACAGGAAACATTCACGTTCTTCAGCAGTAGCACTACAGGGGCTTTGCCCCACCATTTTCTTGCACGCCATTGACTGGAGTTGCGGTGCCACTTCTCTTGCTGGATTGCCCTGTGATTGTCCTGCCCATGAATCTTCCTGCCTTGCCCAGGCCACTGCCAACAGCTCCGAGGCCATTTCCCACCATTCCAACACCTGATCCCAGCAGTGATGCTGCCCCATCAAGGGCATCCATTGTGCTCCCAATAACTCCAGCTTCTTTTAGTTTCTTTCGTTCCTCTACAATCTTCTTTTCTTCTTCTAGAGCAACCAACTGCTCTTCCTTGTTAAATTCATGGTAAAAGACCTGTAAATCCAACGCAAAATATAATCATAACCAACTACAGCACATGAAATAAAAATGACAAGTGTATGCCTGGGATTCATAGATAGAATCAAGAAACAGTAGAATGGACATAAATACGATCCAATTATCACCGGGTGTTGTCCTAGTCGAAGAAAAAGTAATTAAAAAAAAACAACTTAGAGTGAAAATAAACTACAATTATGCCATATTTTGTTACCTTAATTGTGATAGTTCCTCTATCCTTCTTATCCTTAACCTTCAAGGTATCAAATGATGATAAGAGTCTCAACTCCAACTCCTTCCAAGTTTCGGCTTCCAGCTCATTTAAGGCCAATTTTGCTCTTCCTAGTCTCTTGTCTTGCCCAATGTCCTTATCGAAGACCTGTTAAAGAGTGTTTCATCACATTATTGTCATAAAGGATAATATATGACATTCTTTCAGAAGAGATCAACTACGTCAAAAACACAAGTAGTTCATCATATTTGAGTTCTAGAGAGTAAAAAACTAGGTATAAACTAGTTCATCATATGAAATCACCTGTACATGCAACTACAAAATACATTGGTAAATGTTGTGCTTGCACTTCGGAGTCAATTACATGGCCTAATCTCCCACACCCTTCCAAACAGAAAAGAAAGCAGAAATCACAGTTTAGGTTCTTAAAAGTTAGAAACCCATTCAGTGCATATTTCTAGAATGACAAATATATAGTTGTCTCGGATCCCCACGACAATTACAGTAAGGACCCTCATGGAAATGAAATTCAAGCTAGACTGTCAATTATGTCAGCGAAACAAAATATAGAGTTAGAGGCGCATAAGAAACTACGCAGGCATTTTATGAAAAAGGCAAACTAGAATAACAAGAGCAAAAGGATGAGGGGTATGAGAGATTTAAAACCTCAAGGATAAGCGACTGTGTCTCCTTGTCTTCAGCAATCAAGTCAAATGTTTGATTCCAAACAGGATTGAGGTCATTATCAACAACATGTGTTTTAAACTTGAACATTGGCCGAATATATACAAGTGCATAAGGATCAGATTTTCCAATCATTTCCATGTTCTTCAAGTCATTTGCCTTCACTACCATCACTGTGAGTTTTCCTTGTGGTTTAAGCTCTAATTCGCTGAAATTAAAGAACAAGAAATATCTTAAGTAAACTAATATCTGAAATCTCAATCTTCCACTCTATGCGTCTAATGTTTAGACCCAGTCACCCAGGTGTGCTAAAATGAGGATTTAAGGCAAATATATCAACTTTTTAACATTTGGTTTCATAGACTGTTCGTAGAAACTTATGGTCATAAGATTTAGATTATATTGTCTTTCATAAACTACAGCTCTGTGGTCTGGAACAGTTCAATAGGTATAGATGTAAAGTTGAGTTTGTGATTTTTTTATATAAAAACCAGAAATAATTCTTAGGGACATTTTATGGGTAATATTTTGAAATATGTTAAATAGCATCTTACAACTAATGCTTGAATGCCATGTGAGTTATGTAATCTTGAAGACAAATTGTTAAATTTCTAAAAAACTGTGTCAATTCCAAAATTTTCTAAGCATTGCTAGCAATTCATGACCACGACAACTATTACAGCTATCTAGAGCCAGCAACACCATGACTGTGAACTAAATCGTAATCATGAACGCAATCACAATTGGTGACCAGAATGGCCATCACAGTTGTGTGACGCTAGCAACTCCATGGCTGGGAACACACAGCAATCATAATCACAACTGCGACTATCATTCAGAACAACGATATACATTCATTTCAGTACTCAGAGAGCCAAAATGTATTGAGAAATATTGTAACAACTCTCCGGAGTAGAAAACAAAAACCATACAGTTTGCTGTTTACCTTGTGTCAACAGGGATACCACCAATTGGAACAACAATCCTGTGGGGCCACTGAAGCATATCCGTGACAATTGAATTCACAGTATCCTACCAAATGTGATAAGAGCGGAATAGCGAGGTAAGGAGACCAAACTGACAGTGAAGAAAAAGAAAATAAGTTTTGATAGAAGGAAGAAAATACTCACATCAATCATATCTGATACTCCGGGAAGGGCTGTTAAGCTTCCACCAACAGCCTTGAGAACATATTCTATCTTCGGCTTTGGCTGATTGATGATACAAGAATTAGTAATTTATGAAACAATTATAAGTGTAATGATGTCAACAATTACTTAGTTCATGCATTCATGTAATTAATTACCATCTCCTTCAAACTCAAAGTACTAACCAACTGACTTATTTCTCAAGTTAAACGACAATCCTCATCCATATGCAACACCTTACATTATACCAATAATGTTAAAATGAATTCTTGAAATTAATATACGATTAGTTTGCTGTTACTGGTTACAATAACCACTCGAAGAACTTAAAATCTTGATGAGCTTAATCATTCATTAAATATGATTTCATCATGACTTTGTAGTGTTCTGTTGTGTGTGTAGCCTTCAAGCTGGAAAATCTTGAAGGTCACCAGAAATGATAGTTGAATATCTGTTATGAGAGAGAGAGAGAAGAAGAAGTTGAAATATCTGATGTCATGACAGGAGGAACACCAGAAGGAGAAGAGATGCATGTCCAAGCAATGTGATTTCTATTTCTCCTTCCTTTTTATGTTTCTCTGAAATTTTGCGAGAGCTTTATGGTAAAGATATTCCAGCAAAGCCTAGCTATTTTAGCACAGCCCAAATTATACACGCATATATCCTATACATGAAATCATTCATACTGTCGAAAATCCATCAAAGCCATGTATTCGTTGTACTAGCTAGTTTAAGTACCAACCAAACACCTGCACATCACTACAAAGAAACATATCAGACAACAACCAGATACTCTAAAAACTTTAAGAAGGTGCACCTCAGAAAGTAGAGCAATAACGAGAGCAGAAATACACGGAATCTCTTCAGCAAGTTGGAAGATAACACGGATAACAGTGTAAACTTCAAGATCTTTCAACTGTAGCATTTTTTCATCATAAAAATATTCAGATAAGTACTCCTTGGAACAAAAAGGATCCAAATGGATGAAGAGAAAAGTCAAGAGAATTTGGTAATTAGTTAAGTCATTTATCCACCAACTTGAATGGGTATGGAAGCAACAAGCGCAGCTTCAATGCCTAGGATGATGCTTGGATCACCACACCACCTCAAATCAATATCCATTGTAACTTCACCCTGCTTGTGACTTTGGACTCGAATGCCTGCATTGATTAAGTAATAAAGAAAGAGTAGTAACGCAATAAAACATTATGAAGAGAGTAAGTAAGTGCATTTCAATGGTGAAAACATTTGCTCTTGATAAATATAAATATTCCTGGTAAATGTTTACATGCTGTGTGTTTACTATAAAAATGCCAGAAAGACTTTCTGCAGTCCTATTCAAAAGAATGGGTGCCAGCATTTAGAGGTGTTTGGGAATGTATTTGAAAAATATTTTTGAAAAAAATATTTTTTTTTTTAAAATAAAATATTAAAAATAAAAAATATCATTTTGATGTGGAAAAAAACACTTTTAAAAATACAAATACAGACATTAATTTACTTGACTGTTTTTTCATAATTAAATGCTATCAATCCCAATGACATAAGAATACTTCATCAGGCACAAGTAGGGCAACATACACAGCTACATTACAGAAATGAGCATCTATTGAACTCATACCTTCAATCTTGGGCGGCACAGTTCCAAGAGAAAACTTATTAAGCTTTAAAGAAGTAATCCCTGTGGGCCGGTAGTCTTCCAATAGTGGTTCAACAGATTCTCTAACCACCACTGTAGCTGCCTGTGAGCATATCCGGCCAACAATCTCAGGTTTAATATGTCAGGGAAGAAGCTTGTTTTTTAGTATCGTTAAAATTTTATAAAATCTTTGATCTGCGTTACTCTCCTTGCAACAAATTCTATCTTGCTGTCATTCTTATCAATATACATGGATATTTAAAATTTTTTGGTCTAAACATGAACAGCATTTACCAATATACATGGAAATTCTTTTCCCTAATAAGAAAATCGAATTCACAAGAAACCGACGTGCACTTGGAATTTTTTTCTCAATTACACGTAATTGTAATCCAAAAAATATGATAAAAAAATAAAATAAGAATCTTACTTCGGCAACAAAAGGCCATAATTTGCCCAATTCCTTGTTTAGCCATTTCACCTGCAAGGTGCAACCACAGTACGAACATGGAAAACAAAACTTAGTAGTGAACAACATCCTGAAAAGTGAAAGCCATGCAACAATGCAGAAAGTGAATTTTTTTTCTTCTTCATTCATAACATGTTGTCTATTAGCTTCACAAAAATACACTGCAAGTTCCAAACTGTCAGCACCAGCATGAAATTAAAGAGCAAACTCAATTTAAAATACAGGAGTAGCAGATTAGACAAAATTACAGACCTGTTCAAAAGCAGGAAAAGATATCCAGTCAGGAAAATTATCACCACATATTTTCTTCAAATCATCTCTGTTGAGCGACCCGAGAAGTTTTATATCAACTGCCTGCAGAAAGAAATTCGAGTTCGCATTTCACTTTCCAAATTCAATGCACCTCAGAGTATTTTCAAGCAACTTCTACGGAACAAAAAATAAAGATAGAGAAAGGGGAACGACAGGTATCTGAATCAAAACTAACGAACCTTGGCAACTCGTTTGGTGCTTCGGTACTGCATCATGTGTTTCCATCCAGCCAGCAACCCGATTCCAAAGATGATCCCCAAAAATATCCCTGAAATCAACCCCATGTTCCCCGATTCCAAACACAACTAAACCTAATCCACCAAAAAGAAAAGGAAAACACACAGACAAACAATTCAGAAAGAAAATAAAATCAAACAGCGATGCTTTACGTCCATGAATTGCTATTGTTATTGCACGGAGAGGGCGAGGAGAGGAATTTACAGCGGAGCAAGTAGGGATCCGAGAAATGGAGGTAGAATCAGCTACAGTTGCATTGCGCTGGGATAGTAAATACTGATACTGCGATACCTGAGGGTGAGAGTTTGTGTTTTTCTCTCTTGAAAGTAACGGTTCCTTTCTTTCTTGAGCGGGAGATACGACCATTTAATATTATACTACACAAGAAAAGAAAATAATAATTATAATAATGATGGAAGAGCAGAGGGCCATGATGGGAAAGCATTGAACTTATTTATTTAATTTATAACGACCATAGCATTCAATTGCTTGTTTTAATTGCACTCCTTCTCCCTCCATAATCATGTACGGTTTTTTTTGGTTGTATGGAAATATCTAAATAAGATTGGGATTTTCTACTTTATTTCTTTAATTTTGATATCAGCGAGTAAACAAAATAATTTAAATTTATAAAAATATATGATGAAAATGTTATTTTATTTTTTCTAATAAAAATATGTTAGCTTTGAGCAGGTTGATTGTATTACACGGAGTTGATTCTCTTTAATTTATTGTAAGACCTTATCAAATCCCAGATCATTCCACGTATCAGATCGAGATCAATATCCTGTCAGTAAGGTTGCTTGAGGGGGGGTCGTGTTAAAAAAAACATATAGAGAGATGATTGCTTCTCTTTTTTTTTTTTTCTTTTACTCCTTTTCTGGTCAGTTTAAAAGTATACCTGATGTTATTTTATAAAAAAAATATTTTTTTTAGAAATATATTAAAATAATTTATTTTATTTTTTCAAAATTATTTTTAACATCAATATATTAATATAATCTAAAATTATATATAAAAAATAAAATATTTTTATTTTTTTTCAAAAATATTTTTAAAATACAGTGTCAAACTAACACTGTTTCTCTGAGAAAAAAACAGGATTGTTTCGAGGGTATTTGGGAGAACGGTTTTTGTTATTTTTTAAAGTATTTTTTATCTAAAAATACTATTTTCTACTTTTTTAAAATCATTTTAATATTAGCCTAACATAATAAAAAAAAAACAATTTAAAAAAACGCTTTTCAAGACGTACAATAAGTTGCTGTTCAATGAAGAAAAAAACGCGCTTTCGAGATTCTAATTCCAGTTTTAACTTTCTCAGCCCCGTTTCTTTACTTTGTTACGTGTCCTATTTTACTGGATTGAGATTATTGTTAAATTCGTTTTGGCCGTTTCGCCGTTTCATGTTAGTTAAAAAATAAAATAGAACAGCGTAATTTTTATTTTATTTAAATTTTTGGTCTATTCAGGAATCAAAATTTTTGTTGGAGTGTTCTAGTTTTTTTTTGCTCGTTTTGTTTTAATCAAATAATATTTTTTTTAAATAATAAATAATTTTATAATATCAATCATATTTCTTAATTCAACCGTTATATTAAGATGAAATTTTATGAGAAGTCTCTTGATATATTTATATATGATGTTAAAATTTCAGAGCAATTAAAGAATATAATGACCCTGCGAGATTGATGATAGCATTCTCATAATATTAAATAGGTTCATAATTTTGTTCAAAAAAATCATTTTATTTTATCCATTTTTAGATTAAATTGCACAATTCTAAATTATTTTATTTTTAGATTTGAACTAATTTTTTTGAATTAATATATTCAATTATATATATACATAAACAGTACAGCCCCAAAATGTTCCGAAACCGAAATATTATGTTTCAATTGAAAAAAAAAAAGCATCAATCGAAAAGGAACTGACAATCTTTTGACCACCTTCCATGGCGGGTTATATTTGTTTTGATAAAATATTATATATGTGTATTTTATTAACATGTTTTCTTGTATATAAAATTCTAAATATTGATAGAAAAAACTCTTGCATCATCTAATTAAGATAAATTCAAATTTATTTATTTTAATAAATCATTAATAATTAAAAAAAACTAAAAAAATCGAGAGACATAAGTACACTAAGTATTTTATATCGCAGCAAGAAATATTTATTCGTTTGTGTTTACTAAGTTTATTTATTAAAATTAATTTTATATTCAATCAAACAATAATAAAAAAATAGTCACACATATAAAATTGGTTAGGTAAACTAGATGGGAAAATATATATTATGCAAGGTTGTGTATATTAGTGATATTATCTAAAACATTAAAAAGGTATTGATTGAAAACAATACGAGCGACATTTTTAAGAAAAATACATATTAAAAGAAGGTATGGTTAAAATAAAAAGAAAAAAGAGAGTGAAACAAAAATCAATAATGGTCCAAGTGTCTCAAACGTGCTTGAAATAATAATAATAATAATAAAAAAGTCGGGTTATAACCCTAGTCAAGTTCAATAAATTGTTTTTATTTCAAATATACAGTAAAAAAATGGTAAACAAAACAAAACTATGAGAACTTTTAAATGTTTTTAAAAGAAACTTTGAAAGTATGAAATTTTAAAAAATAAAAACATGGTTGACGAACAATTTTGCTTTTTTTTTGCTTGGGATGTAATTATATTATTTTATTATTTTTAAAACATTAAAAAAATACATATGCTATAAACAATTATCTAGTGACCAACGGGCCGTGAAAAAAAAATACCCTTAACAATAACAAAGCGTATTATTTTTTTCGCGGAAACAGAAAAAAAAAAATACACTGAATAGTTGACTTAATCTAGATGTACAATGTTTTCTCTGCAAGCTTTAAAGTTTACGCTAACATTCGGGTTAAATTGGATTTTTATTTTTTATTTTAAATTAAATTTTATTAGTGTTTTTTAATTATTTTAATATATTGGTATAAAAAATAATTTAAAAAAATAATAAAATATTATTCTGATAATTTTTTAAATGAAAAACTCTTCAAAAATTAACTTTAATTATAATATCAATCAGTCCAAAAATATTAAAAAAAATACTTGAAATCTCTTATAATAGGATACTGTATTTTTTTATAAAAAAAAATAAAGCAGCCTATAGCCAAAGTGTATGTATGATCCTTTCATTTCAGTTTATAAAATTACAAGATACATCCAAGAATTATCAATCCAAGAATAAAATAACTCGCGAGAAGGATTCACTTCAAATCAACACCCAAACATAAATCCCCAATTTGCCGACGTCTGTATCCAATCACCAATCCAACACCAAACAGCTCAAAAAATACCACCATTGACTGCCAGCAAAGCAAATAAACACACGCACGCAATCACTTGCACGCTAGCCCCTTTTTTAAACCCACTATTTCCCGTCCCCTCTCCTCCGGCCGGAATAGTGACCGGCGGATAAGCCGAGCCAGGACCTGGAGGCTCCCTGTACGTAGGAGGGGGCGGCTGGTTGAGACTGGGAGGCAATCCAAGGCCGCGATTAACGTTGATCTCAAAGGCCAATCCCTGCTGACATTGAATGCCATCACTAGCATCGGAGAAGAAATAACTCGGACCTTGAATAGTCAACGGTACGATTATGGTCAACGCCTGATCAAGCACAGTGTTGCCTCCGTTGTAGACGAAGGTATCGTTATTGGACGAGTCATCGATTGAGCAGTTTCTGAATGTTGTCAGATTGTAGGTCTGGATTACCGTCTGGTTCGAGCTCGTTTTGAAAACTGAAAAAAAAATAACAATCATTCGGACAAGGTTCGCTCCTGCGTAAAATAGATTTAAGAAATTCGAAGCTTACTGAGATAGTCGCCGAGACTGAAGGTCTGGGAGCCAGCCCAGGAGGAATAGTTAGTGGCAGTGGTGTTGGTGGTGGAATTGAAGAACCAGCCGGCACTGTCACCAACGGTGTGGTTGATGTATTTAGTGGGAGGAGCCTGTGATGCGGCGGCGGCGATCAGGACGGCCATGGTGATTAGATGCAGAATGGTAGCTCCGGTCATGGCCTTTGGCCGCGGTGTGATGTAGGGGTTTACTTGTCTGGGGTAGACTACTAGGGTACAAGTGGGCAAGGCATAAATAAAGGACACGGCGTGTACCGAGTCAACAAAACTTGAGCACCGAGGAGTGAGTTGGGTAAAGAGGAAGTACAGTGGTGGGATTCGTGTCGGTGTCGGAGAAAAAAGGGCGCTTGTTTAAAATTCCTGCCTTTGTTCTTGATGTCTTGTTATATTTAATTGCAAATTTGTGCCTGTTGTCAAAATTGTTAAAAAAATAAAAAATGCGGGCAATGTCAGAGCAAGAAGATTTCCGCCCCGCTTTGGGTGTGATTGGTAATGTGTCTAGGTATTTTTACAGAGATACGCCACTTACCCGCATATCTTTTGTTAGTGGATTTTTTTTTCAATATAAGAAAATATTAATTATATAATAATTTTTATTATAATATAAATTTGAGCAAAATAATAAATTTATGTAGAATTTTTGTGAAGTGCAAGTTTTGTATAAAATATGTGGATTTTAAATTGATATAAATTTATTTGTTTAATAATGAAATCATCAATATAAAATTATCATCATCATTAAAAAAACAAGAAGATTCAGATACTTCAATTATCAAATTCATTGTATTAGGATAAGTTTATTCTATAATCTAATTTAAATTAAACACAATAAATAAAATATAAATTATGAAATACCTGTAATAATCAAATAACAAAAATTAATAGTTAAGTTTCTATCTATAAAGACAAAAAAAAATCATCATTGAAAACCCATCCCTACGTTACCGTTATTATCATGACTATAACATTTAAAATTGTTATCAATATTATTTATCAAACAATTAAAATCATTAAATTGCCCCAAAGAATAAAAAAAAATCATTTTTACAACAAAAAAAAAAGCATTTATCATTATTATTGTGCAAATAATAAAATCATAAAATCATTTTGACCAATTCAACTGGAGAAAAAAATATTGCAGCATAATTTTGTTAAAATATTAAAAGAATAAGAACCGAAATGAATAGTAGAATATATGACCAATTCAACTGGAGAAAAAAATTAAAACAAATTAAAATATGCATACCAACAAAAATTAAAGGAACCAGAAACAAAACTAAAATAAAAAGAATAAGAATTGAAATGAAAACTAACATATATAATCAATTTCAATTGAAGAACACAATTGAAAACAATCAAAATTTTCATCGAAGAAATCAAGAATAATACCGGAAAAAAGGGACTAAAATAAAAGAAATCACAAACATGAAAGACTTAAATGTAATTTCTGGCACAAGAGAGAGAAAAGAAAGAAAAAAATAAAACTCATCCACCGACAATTCATCGACTTTTGTAAATCGATGAATGCCGTATTGGGAGGGTAGGGACATGGTAGCGGATTAGGAGACACGCCGAACGGGCAATTTTTATCTTTGAAGGACATCACATGTGTCACCTTTAAGGCGTATAAGCATGAAACACTGCTGGTGCGGTTGTACGATACGCCTGCAGAATGACAAGCTACTAATGCACACGTGAACATAGTGATAACCATGAAAAAATCGAGGATGGAAGTACCACAATGTCCCCATCTCCAGACATATCATTTTGTTTTTTTCGGGGGTATTTGTGTAGTTTCACTATATACGAATATGTGAAAAATAAAAAACACCCCAACTGTTCTGCGTCTTCTCTCAGGGGTAAAAAAAAATAGTTTCACTATACAATTTAAAACGGAAAATATCAAAAAACCCAAAAGAATTTGAAAATACAATACATGCCCCGTGGAAAACGTGCACAATGCCCTCGGTCCTGATAGTTAAATTTTCCGGATTGAGGGGTAAAATAGTAATTTTACCGTCACAATCCACAATAATCCGTGTCTATGTACACAATAAAACATCGACGCCGTTTATTGTTTTTTAATTTTATAATAAAAGAAATATATTAAAATAATATATTTGTATTATTTTTTAAAATATTTCTAACATCAACATATAAAATCATTGTATTAAAAGTATTAATTTAATATAAAAATACTTTGAAAAACCGACTAAAAAAAAGAGCAAAGCTTCTTTTCATTGCGAGTTCCTACTTTCTAGTGGTGGTATCCAGTTTCATAGCTTCTTTTTTTTCCGCTTCACGGTGAAGGGAAAATATAATCTCCACTGGCGCCAATCAATGTCTCAATGACACCGTGGCTGTTAAAAACGCGAATAATAGTCTTGCCTTGACGCGGGGCAAATACTAAGGCCTAAGAAGTTATCCTTTTAGCCCACTCCCTGTTCGTTGGTCTTTAAAGTCTGTTCTCGAGAAAAAAATGCCAAGTTTCATGTTTCTAATGACATTTTTTTGTTTATTATTTTCTCGCAATTTATTTTTTAAATACTTAATTTATTAAGAGCTAATCTCCATTTTTTTTTTCATTTTTTGTTCTGCAAAGTTATCTCACCCCCCCTATGATCCCATGGATAGCGAGTTAACTATTGTATTTTTTATATACTTGACTGTGTTGATAATAAAGCTTAATAATTCTATTCAATTCGCTTAGTCAACGATTTTTTTTAATTTTCACTAATATAGATAATCACTTGATCAAATCAAAAACTTGCAAGAAACAAAATTTATCAAACATAGTTGAGCACACGATTCCATATTACAAGATTAAATATTTTAATCTTAGGTTTTGTAGCCCAAATATTATGGCCAATTATGTGGACCCAAAGGCCCATACATTCACTCCACGATTCACCTAGGACCAGAAACCCATGCATCTAATCCGACGACCCATATCTCCAAAGCCCTAAACGTGGAGATTCTTGCCTCCTGGTCTTTTATGTTTCCTTGCGTTTTTTTTTACAAGTATTATTACATCCTCGACGGGAGCATAAATTGACTTCCCTTCACTTTGAAGGTATGCAAGACAGAACAGAGTTTTACTGTCTAAAAAAAAGGAAAAAAATTAAAAGAAAATATTTGTTAATTAGTTAAAACCACCCTTTGCCTTGCGATGGTTTTTGACTGGGCTTGCTAAGTCCAACTTCTTTCTCGCGCTCAACTAGCCTCCCCTCTCGTCTTCTTAGATCCTTTTTTCTCCGAAATCCAACCTGACCGATTCCTTTCTCACAGGTAAGATCGATCTCTTATCACCTTTTCAGCTTCCTCTCTGTTATTTCAGTAACATTTGCGATTTTTCTGTGATCCGAGCATGCTTATTTCATTTTACATCTCATCTTCGGCTCTTGATATTGTTTTTTACGTGTGTGTGTGAGAGAGAGTTGCTTGATCGATTAAATGGTGATTAAAGAGATCCCGTGGTGATTATTCAAGTGGAAAAGCAGATTAGTGTATATATCTAATTTAAATGTATGTGGTTTTGAAGTTTAGATCCCGCTGAGTTTTGAATTTAGAAGTATTTGAGCTAGAATTTTTGAAATTTACGTTAGTTTGTTTCGCACTGTATTTTTTGTAATGTCTAGCATCGGTTTCATGGATTGAAGTGGTATTCAATTTTGAATTTTCTTCTTTTTGGTTAATAGGATTGCTTGCGGTGTGCAAGCGTGTTGTATTTAAAAGAAGTGTACAATGGAAGAAGAAGAAGAAAAGAAGGAGATCGGACAAAGTCTCGATATACGGGAAATAGATAGTGTTGTAAAAGAAGATAGTGTAGGAGAATCTCGTCAAGAGAATGTAAATGTGCTTAGTGGTGGTCGAGAGGAGATAGAAAATGAAAATCCAGTTTCTGATGGGCTTGATTCTGTAGATATCGAGGATGATGATGATGACCAGTTTGAACTGGTGTCTTTAAAAGAACAAGAAAAGGGTCTTGGCGAGTTTGCGGTTGGTAATATTGATTCAAACCGAACATTGGATTCAGAGAGTGAGAGATTCTCGTTTGATAGGTTTGGAGAAGTCTCTTCGAATTCTGACAATAATTATGGTCCTGAATTTGATTCTTCTCCTTCCACGGAGATTCAACATGACCGCTCTGTATTGAGCACTGGGCCTGAAAGACAATCTGTTTATGCAATTAAGCAGTCACATTCATCAACCAGTCTAGATTCTGGTTACTTTATGGATGGATTCTCTCCAACTGGTTCCCCACAAAAGGCTAAGCCAAAAGCTGCAATGCCAAATGTGTCTCCAGAGTTATTGCATCTGTTGGATTCTGCTATAATGGGTAAGTCTGAAATTTTGGACAAGCTGAAGAACATTGTCAGTGGAGTTGAAAGTTTTGAAAGTGGGGAGGAAGGCATTGCTTACTTGGTTGTCGATTCCCTTCTGGCCACAATGGGTGGAGTTGAAAGTTTTGAGGATGAGGATCATAATCCTCCTAGTGTGATGCTGAACTCCCGGGCAGCCATCGTGGCAGCTGAGCTTATTCCTTGCCTTCCTTGGGTAGGTGACAGTGAGATTCTTATGTCCCCTAGGACACGAATGGTTAGGGGGTTACTTGCTATATTGCGGGCCTGCACAAGGAACAGAGCTATGTGTTCTACAGCTGGTTTGTTGGGAGTGCTTTTGGGGACAGCAGAGAAAATATTTGTTCAAGCTGGCGGGTTAGCAGAACAGATGAGATGGGACGGGACTACTTTATGCTACTGTATCCAATACTTAGCAGGGCATTCACTTAATGTTGTTGATTTGCATAGATGGTTACAATTAATTACGAGAACGCTTACTTCTTCATGGTCATCTCACTTAATGCTATCGTTGGAGAAGGCAATGGGTGGGAAGGAGTCAAAGGGACCAGCATCTACTTTTGAGTTTGATGGTGAAAGCTCAGGTTTACTTGGTCCAGGAGAGAGTCGCTGGCCATTTACCAATGGGTTTGCTTTTGCAACATGGATCTATATTGAATCATTTGCAGACACGTTGAACACAGCTACTGTTGCAGCTGCAATTGCTGCTGCTGCGGCAGCCAAATCAGGAAAATCATCCGCGATGTCAGCTGCAGCTGCTGCCAGTGCACTTGCTGGTGAAGGGACAGCTCACATGCCTAGACTGTTCAGTTTCTTATCTGCTGATAACCAGGGCATAGAGGCTTACTTTCATGCTCAGTTTTTGGTTGTTGAAAGTGGTAGTGGAAAGGGAAAGAAGGCATCTTTACATTTCACTCATGCATTCAAGCCACAGTGCTGGTACTTTATTGGTTTGGAGCATATTTGCAAGCAGGGACTTATTGGGAAGACAGAGAGTGAGCTCAGATTGTACGTTGATGGATCCTTGTATGAAACACGTCCTTTTGAGTTCCCTCGGATTTCAAAGCCACTAGCATTTTGCTGCATTGGGACAAACCCTCCTCCTACAATGGCTGGTTTACAGCGTCGTCGCAGGCAGTGTCCTTTGTTTGCTGAGATGGGGCCTGTTTATATCTTTAAGGAGCCAATTGGCCCAGAAAGGATGACACGCTTAGCTTCTAGAGGAGGAGATGTGCTTCCTCATTTTGGTAATGCTGCAGGGCTTCCTTGGCGAGCTACAAATGACCATGTTCAAGCTATGGCAGAGGAAAGTTCACTATTGGATGCAGAGATTGGAGGGTGCATTCACCTTCTCTATCACCCCAGTTTACTCAATGGCCGTTTCTGTCCCGATGCTTCTCCTTCTGGTGCTGCAGGCATGTACATTTTAAAATTATTTCTTTTCCCTTTTCATCTTGTTTTGCACTGTACATGCTGCTGTGCCTGTTATATCATTATTTGCAAGAGGACTTTATTTCTGAAGATGCCCCCCACCCACAGATCCTCTCTCTCTCCACTCAATATTTTTTACCCAGTTCTTATGTTTTCACTATAAAAAATAATTGAATGAGTAAAGTTAGAAGATTGTTATTTTCTTTTCTCTCTCCTCTATTTTTTTATTCTTATCATTTAACCAGTTAAACTCAATTTAAATTGCCTCCTATCTGGTTCACTATTTTATTCCTGGATTCAGTACTAAATCACCTGACAATAAGTATTATGAATTTTATTTAGCTGAGGGTTACAACATCAATTTTACTGAAAACCATGATGTCTACTTGTGTATGGCTGAGACATCCCTTTTTTACAATGCCCTGAATAATCTGGTCACATAAATGCCACTTCTTAAATTTTCTACTCGTGTCGATTAAGGTATTCTTCGACGGCCGGCTGAGGTTCTTGGACAAGTCCATGTTGCTACACGAATGCGACCGGTGGAGGCTTTGTGGGCATTGGCTTATGGAGGCCCCATTGCCCTACTTCCTTTGTCAGTAAGCAATGTGCATAAAGATAGTCTAGAACCAGTACAAGGAAACCTTCCCATAACCTTGGCCACAGCTACTCTAGCGGCTCCAATATTCCGTATAATTTCCATAGCTATTCAACACCCTTGGAACAGTGATGAGTTTTGTCGTACCAGAGGGCCTGAAGTTCTATCAAAAATCTTAAATTATCTTCTCCAATCTTTGTCCTCACTGGATGCTGGGAATCACAGTGGTGTTGGAGATGAGGAACTCGTTGCAGCCATTGTCTCCTTGTGCCAGTCCCAAAAGCATAATCATGCACTCAAAGTGCAGCTTTTCACTGCACTGCTACTGGATCTGAGAATTTGGAGCTTATGCAACTATGGATTGCAAAAGAAGCTTCTGTCCTCATTAGCAGACATGGTTTTCTTAGAGTCATTGGTAATGCGAGATGCCAATGCTATTCAGATGCTGCTTGATGGCTGCAGAAGATGTTATTGGACAATTCGTGAGAAGGATTCTGTGAATGCTTTTTCGTCAAATGAGGCAACACATCCAGTGGGTGAAATGAATGCGTTGGTTGATGAGCTCTTAGTGATCATAGAACTTCTAATAGGAGCGGCATCTCCTGCAGTGGCTGCAGATGACCTCCGTTGTTTACTTGGGTTTTTGGTTGATTGCCCTCAACCTAATCAGGTAAAGTTACTATATCGAACATTGTTTTCTGTTCATGATCATATATGTGCCGGTTGCTTCAGCAATCCATGTTTCCCCATAACTAACATGCATGATTTTGTTCTCTCTCTCTCTCTCTCTCTCTGTTTTTTAAACCTCCGGTTCTAGAGCAATAATCATTGTTATTGTCTTGCCATGTGTTTTTTTTTGGTGTTCCTTGCCTGTTTTTTTTTAAAAATAAGATTCATATATCCACAATCTAGTCGTATAGACATCATATATTATACGGTCCATTTTAATGCTTCCTGGCATTCTATATGCTGGCCACTTGTTTATAAATATATCCAAAATGACTCCTGCAAAAATTTTCTTCCAGGTTGCCAGAGTTTTGAATCTTATCAACAGGCTACTTGTACAGCCAAATACAGCCAGAGCTCACATGTTTGCAGAGTCATTCATAACATGTGGTGGTATAGAAACCCTTCTTGTTTTGCTTCAGCGAGAAGCAAAAGCTGGTGATCATAGCATTCATGAATTGGTGGCAAAGAGCGAAGATAGCATGCCAATTCAAGAAACTGAACTAGATATTGGCAATGGTATTTCAGAAAAAAGTCAGAATGATAAACAGGAAAGGGACTGGACTTCCCAGGACAAAGATTATGAATCTGAATTTTTAGACAGTGGTGGTGGCGGCAGTCCTGTCACCTCTTCCCCTGGCATGAAAATTCAAAGGATGTCAAATGTTTCTGAAAATCCATCTATTAAAAATTTGGGTGGTATAAACCTTTCTATCAGTGCTGATAATGCAAGGAATAATGTTTACAATGTTGATAAAAGCGATGGCATTGTTGTTGCAATCATTGGACTAATAGGTGCTCTTGTAACTTCTGGGCATTTCAACTTTGGTTCCCATGCACCCTCTGATACTGCTAGCAACTTTTTTGGTGGTGGCCTGCATGATGGAAGTGGTACAATGTTTGATGATAAAGTTTCTCTACTGCTTTTTGCACTGCAGAAGGCTTTCCAGGCAGCACCTAATAGGCTTATGACTACCACTGTGTACACAGCTTTATTGGCAGCCTCGGTATCCCCCCCCCCCCCCAGTCTCATCCATTTCTATGAATGTGTTCATCAAGGATTAGTTTTGTTTTATTGAAAATATTTATCGTTAGTGCAAAATAAAAATCCATAAATGTTTCCTTGTGATTTCAATTACAAATCCTTGTAATTCAGTATTTTGGCTTTTCAGATTAATGCTTCTTCAACAGAGGAAGGGCTAAACTTTTACGATTCTGGACATCGCTTTGAGCATTCACAACTTCTGTTGGTTCTGTTGCGGTCTCTGCCTTATGCATCCAGAGCCTTGCAAAGTCAAGCATTGCAGGTATTTCTATTTGTGCGAGTCATGCTATGTTTCCATGCATGCATTTTTTGGCTCATCATCATCATTGTTGAATAATATTTGTTTTCGGTATATACAATGAAAAAGAATGAAGCTTAATACTTGCCCAAGTTCTGCATGCTAAAATTTAATCTGCACATTGTTTGTCGCCTTGGTGTTGTTATCAGCAAGGGCTACACAAGTTAATCTATGATGTTACCTATGCTTTGCAAATTTATGTTTAGTCTCCCGTAGTTATACAAGAGTTTTCCAATAGAGGGAATTTTCAAACTTCAAGCTGGAGACAAAGTAACAACTGGTGTTTCTTTAAATAGTAGGAAAGTGTAAGTTGGACACCAGATGTGGATTAATGCAAGGGAGTGCTAATTTTCAGTCATTTTGAATATGATGAGAAGAGGGTGGAATATGCTATCTTTTATTTATTGAATCAAGTGACAGTCAAGAAGTTCCCTATTATATTATTATTTTAATAACCATTTTAGACAATCAGATTTCACAATTAACAATATATTCTCTAGTTTATGGAACTAAGATATTGGAAGATACTGTAGGATGTGAAGCCTAAGGGTTATAATTGTCAATCTATTTCTTGATTGTCCATAAGATAGTCCAGTGAGTTTGTTCTTGCAGCTTATAGTGTGTTTCTCCATACCCCTAGGCGATCAGCTAATAGGAGCACCATATCATTCAGTATGTGTTAAATAGGTACTTGTTTAGTTTTATTTCAGTCAACATGTTTACACATAATTATTTTGTGGATTCTTATTTCCACAACCAATATTTTATACCAAGTGTTAGAGAAAATGCACGATGCTAAATTGCCAGAAGTTGCCATATTGGAACTCCTCTGCAAATAGTTATCCTGATTCAACAAGTCGAATGTGTAGTTTACATTCTCTATTTAACCTCGCATTTCTAGTTTGCCCGATTAATTTCCCCTATATTTTGTTTAGTTTCTGAGCTGCTGCATTTTATATGATTTCAGGATCTTCTGTTTTTGGCTTGCAGTCATCCAGAAAACCGAAGAAGCCTGACAAAAATGGAGGAATGGCCTGAGTGGCTTCTAGAAATTCTAATTTCTAATTATGAGGTGACATTATCTAATGTCATTCTTAATTTGTTTTGTTTAATTGTTAGGGGCGTGACACCTATTTAGAGTAGGAGCATTTTATATGCAATGGAGAGTCTTTAAATTAATCTAGCTAACTTTTGGGGTCCTGCTTTGATTCTTCTTTTTTGTAATTTCTTGTGTTTTCAGATGGGTGAAAAAAAAAATTCCAACTTGGCAAGCTTAGGAGACATAGAGGACCTCATCCACAACTTCTTGATTATAATGTTAGAGCACTCAATGCGCCAGAAAGATGGTTGGAAGGTGGGTGATTATCCATCCTTTTCTCATAATTATATTACTTATTACCAGCTGGAAGATGGATTTTAGTCTTGACATCCGGCATTTGATATGAATTGCTTGTCCATTATGTTTCTTTTCTCAATCACTGATTCCATTCAAATATGTTTCTTTTGCTTATCTTGGCATTCCCTGCATTTGACTAGAGTTTTTTAAGCATCAATGTGGAATCAGCTCATACATTGCAGAATTTGAAATAATATCCGGGAATTCGTTTCAAAAACTATCAGCTTTGTGACAGGTGCAATATACTGAAATTCTAATGACTTTAGAATCCTAAAACTCAGAAATGACTTCAAAGTTTTCTTTGGAATTTGATCTTCATTCTTACTTGTGGTTTTAAATCAAGAACACTGTTGCTTTGTGATTGCGGATATATGACTATTACATAACCATAGTTGTCAACAAATTGCCCTTATGTTACAGTTTGAAATGTACTGGTGGTGTAAATTCCTGTTACATACACTCTTATGTAACCACAGCTGTCAATGGTGGTTATTATGTAGCAGCCTGAAAATACTGCTAGTGTATATATCTGTTACATACACTGTTATAAAGCTGTAACTTCTCATATTTTCTACTTGCATTTGTGCTCTATAAGTTATACCCTTACTTATCTGTTTTGCTCTTGTTAAATCTGTTTTGAATGGATGTTTTCCCCTCAAACTCTGCTTACATCAGCTTTCATATCCACCTTACAGGATACTGAAGCTACAATTCATTGTGCAGAATGGCTTTCTATCATTGGGGGATCCAGTACAGGAGACCAACGAGTTAGGTATTCCATTATTTTACAGGCCTGATTCTGGGAAGTTTCCCTTTTTTGTTTAAATTGGTTTATTCTTTTTTGAGTATCAATTAACTTAATGAACCATGATTATCACCATGTTGGCTGATTCAAACTCTGATAATTACCATGTTGGTTGACTCAAACCCTGATAGTAGATTTTATTGTCTCCTAGTGGGTTTCAAATGAGTGGATCCATTTGTTTTTTCTGATTTTTTTCCCAGCGATTACTACACTACATGGACCACATGGTACTTATCCAGATTTCTATAGAATTCCCAATTGCACATCATGCTAGCTTTATGTGATATTTAAACCTTTGTTGTAATCCATTAATCTGAGCTACAACTGCTATCCCTCTCTTATTGATGATACCTCATAGCCAGTATTTGATCTCACTTTTTGGCAAATATTTTTCATAATTTGAAGACGTGAAGAATCACTGCCAGTATTTAAAAGAAGGCTCTTGGGTGCATTGCTAGACTTTGCTGCTAGAGAACTGCAGGTTCAGGTAACTTTTGTACTTCTCTTCTCTTTATGAATATCATGTCAAGTATTCTGGATTTTCATTTTAGATGTGTCTGCAAATGTATTCTGAATTTTCATTTAGATGAGTCTGCAAAGTGTATAAAAAGTGTAAATAGATGTGACCTCAAATTGAAGAAGCATGCTAGAGTAACACCAAAATATGAAATTGAATCTGTCTGGAAAATGTGCAAAGTGAGTGTAAGTAGAGCAGGACAAAACTTCCATTTGCACGCTAAAGTATTCATATGAATTCATCTGCATTTGATTTCCATTATAGTTTTTATCAAACTAATTTTATTTCATTTTATGATTTTGGCATCAATTGGAACTCAGTTCATTCACTCAGAGTTCTATCTATGACCTCGTAGCATGTGGTAACAATAATGAGACCTAGCATAATCACGACTGATATGACTTTAACATAACATACTTAGCAATAGGAATAGTTGTCCCAGCCTTAGAGCAGGTCCTTGAATTTAAAATAACAACAAACTTTTCCAACCCAACAATTTGGCCTAGCATGGTGGGCAACATTATGATCATAGTGACTTTGTTACTTGTATCCAATTCAAATACATTTTGGACAGGTGGAGAGCTAGAACCATATGGGGCCTTAGTGAACTTGTTTACCGTATTTGCATTATATGGCACCATTATTGCTGCTTGATTACTTGAAACTCTTAAAAGATAAATTATGAGAGGATACTCACATTCACATCAAACTTTTCTTTTGCTGCAGACTCAAGTAATTGCTGCTGCTGCTGCTGGTGTTGCAGCTGAGGGTTTGCCACCCAAAGATGCCAAGGTGGAAGCGGAAAATGCAGCTCAGCTTTCTGTGGCACTGGTTGAAAATGCTATTGTTATTTTAATGCTTGTTGAAGATCACTTACGATTACAAAGCAAACTTTCTAGTGCATCAAGCGTTGTTGACAGTTCACCATCTCCACTTTCTCTTGTATCTTCCCTGAATAATCGCTCAAGTTCCCCAGCATCAATTGGTGCTGATTCATTTGAAGCTTTGGGTGATCGCAGATCTAGTGACTCTGGGGGACTCCCTCTTGATGTATGTATATTTTTTCCCCTTCTTCTTGGTTGCTCTAGTCATAGCCACTGGCAGCAGAAAGAGCTATGAATTTTATGCTGTACTTCTCAGGATTTTTTGTTTTCACATCTATATTTTTCAGTTAATAGAACTTTTTATTTATTTCATACACTAACACGGGACTTCCTAAGGTTCTTGCTTCAATGGCTGATGCAAATGGGCAAATTTCTGCGAGTGTGATGGAACGTCTTACCGCAGCAGCAGCAGCTGAGCCTTATGAATCTGTTTCATGTGCGTTTGTGTCATATGGGAGCTGCACGATGGATTTAGCTGAGGGTTGGAAATTTAGAAGCAGACTATGGTATGGTGTTGGCCTGTCTTCAAAAACAGCTCCCTTTGGTGGTGGTGGTAGTGGATGGAAATCTTTGAGGTCTACTTTAGAAAAAGATGCAAGCGGAAACTGGATTGAACTTCCTTTGGTAAAAAAGTCAGTTGCCATGCTTCAAGCTCTATTATTAGATGAGTCTGGACTTGGTGGTGGTCTTGGTATAGGTGCAGGATCTGGTACTGGAATGGGTGGAATGGCAGCACTATATCATTTATTGGACAGCGACCAACCATTTCTATGCATCCTCCGTATGGTGCTTCTTTCTATGAGAGAGGAGGACAATGGGGAAACCAGTATGCTCATGAGGAATGTAAGCATAGAAGACGGGATGGTGGAAGGATTTGTCCGACAAGCTGGCAATTCCATTTCTTCAGAAAACAATGCTCGAATGCAAATGAGACAACCACGGTCAGCTTTGCTGTGGAGGTAATTTAAATGTTTTCTCGTAACTTTTTTTCCTCCAAGTTTCTTATAAAATACAAACTTCTTATTTTCTATCGGATTCAAAGAATAGAGAGTGATTTTAACTATGGATGTGTTTGTTTTCTTATAACCACCTCTAACACCATGCTACCTGAGAATATTGAAAATGTTTTTATGGCTCCAAATTCTAGAGGTTCTTCTAACAATATTTTTTTGCATCGAACACTTACTTTATTATAATGTTTATGCCCACATTTTTCATTTACTTTTCCAGTATTTTAGAGTACAATGATTAAGTTCTCTTCACATGAAGCAATGTATATAAGCTGTGGTTTTAAATCATCTGTGAACATGAAAAAGAATCACTTTTAAGATTAATTAGGCACATGTCAATTAAGAAACCAAATAGAAATTACTTTTAAGAATAATTAGGCGCATGTCAATTAAGAAACCAAGCTATATGATTGTTTATACTGAACTGGATAACACTTGTTTGTATGCAATTATTATAGGCATTCCCATCTCCCATTAGACTTGCTCAAGTCAACACTGACTTTGTTGGTGCTTTTTTCCATGTCGAAAAACATAAATTTTATATTTCAATATGGTTTTTGATGTTGTTTATCAATAGCGTATACTAGATCAGATCATTGACTTGTGCTACACTGCAAGTCAAGTCAAATTTTTCTTGAACATAAAAAAAATGTTCAAATGTTGCTAATGTTTTTTTTCTAGTGGAAAAAAAACTTAACCATGTAAGGGTGACTTAATATGATCCAATTGACTTTGTAGGTCTAAAAGTAACTTGGACGACCTGTAAGAACTCATTTTAACTAAAAGGTTTTTAAGATATATATATATATATTTTAAATTTTAAGATAACAACATAATGGACTGACTTAAATCAATAGGCTAACATGCCAAATTTGTGACCCAGGTCATGAAACTATAATAACCTTATAAAAACCAAATCAAAACAAATATTGAAGTCTAATTCCAATCAACTCAATGCTGAAGGATGAAATTGAAAAAATAAATCAATTAAAAAAACCCTAAAAAATTGATTCAAGTTAACCTATTAAACCCGCGACTCGTGTTATAAGACCGAGATAACCCCATAAAAAGCAATTCGAAATAAATTACAAAGTTCAATTCCTAATTAACCTAATGTTGAAGGGTGAATTAAAAAAAAACAATTCAAAGAACATAAAAAATGACTCAAAGTCAATCCACTAAACACATAAGTTGGTTTATGAGATCGAGATAACCTCATATAAAAAAATAATAAATGATCTAATTTAACACGAGTTAATCTACCAAATTCATGATTAGTCATGAGATTGAGATAACATCTTAAAAAACAAATTGAAACAAGTCAATTCTCAATCTATCCTGTCAGATCCAATGTTGAATGATAAAATTTGTAAAAAACATAATTAAAAAATAATGAGAAAGTCAACCTGGTTTAATTCGTTAGGCATGAGATAATGATAACCTAAAAATGAAATCAATTATGAAGCCTAATTCCTAATCAAACATAATATTAAATAATTAAATTAAAAAAAAATCAATTATAAAAAACTGAGTCAGTTGGGTTAATTTGCCAAACCCGTGACTTGGGTCATGAGGTGAGGTCAACCTAATAAAAAGCAAATCCTATGCTGAAAGGCCTATGACTAGGGTTATTAGATTGAGATTACCTTTTTAAAAAATATAAAAGACTCAATTTAATTAGGGTTAAAATGTCAAAACCTGCAACCCTGATCATGAGACCAAGATATCTCTATAGAAAACAAATCAAAACAAATTATAAATCTCAATTCCCAATTGAACGAATGTTGAACAAGAAAATTGAGAAAAAAGACAAAAACCTCCCCGAGTCATTCAAGTTGACTTATTAGGCACTATTCCCGGGTCATGAGGCTAGAAAAAAGTAAACAAAACAAATTATAAAGCTTAATTCCCAATTAACCTAATTTTAAAAGATGAAATTGAAAAAAAAATACCATAGAGTTGGTGAATGGCAAGAGCAACTAGATCATCCAAAATAGGCATTTAATGTTTTTCTTATAAGCTAATGAACACAAAACATTATCAGATAATGTACCATTCAGCTCATATTTTTCTTCTGCTTTTCTTTTACAGAGTTCTTCCACCCTTCTACAGTTTTTGTTCAGGTTTTCACTAACCAATATAGGTAGTTGATGATACACAGTTTAAATACTTGCTGGGCAAAGTGAGTTCTGCTTTCCTTAGGGGTGTAAGAAACGTCACTGTTTTCCAGTGTGATTCAGCTCTCTCATTACATGCATGCACTGTTGTGTGTTTGTTTGTGTTTCTTGTTCAATCTCTTGTCTAATCAAATTCATATTCACTATGATGTATTGCATAGGTGCTCTTTTACTACTACTTTTACATGAGTCTATGTTCTCCGGTGATTCTTGAACTAATTTGCATGATCTATTTACAGTGTGCTTTCACCTGTTCTGAACATGCCAATTTCCGATTCAAAAAGACAGAGAGTGTTGGTTGCATCTTGTGTTCTTTATTCTGAGGTTAGTTCTGCACAAAACTGTCTTGCTATGGTATATCACTAGACTATGGATGTAATTATTTCCTCACCTGTTATCCATTCCGATCTTTATTTGCATTTGAGATGTCATTTAACAGGTTTCTTATTCCTGCCTTCCACTTGCTCATGCAGCTGGATGCTTTTGGTTGTATTCATTTATGCTGATTCTTTTTATGGTTAATTTAGGGTATCATCTATGTTGCAGGTATGGCATGCTGTTGACAGAGAGAGGAGACCTCTTCGTAAACAGTACCTTGAGGGTATCTTACCTCCATTTGTTGCTATGTTGAGGAGGTGGCGGCCTCTTCTGGCTGGAATTCATGAGCTTGCAACTGCTGACGGTCTAAATCCTCTTGTTATTGATGATCGTGCTTTAGCTGCTGATGCGCTACCAATAGAGGTTATTGAGCTATAATGCTCATTGTCTTTTGGTCAAATTATAGCTTTTGTGGATGCATTTTTGGTTATTATGAGAGCCATCATTTCTCCCCTGAAAAAATGCAACTAGTGAAGATGCTTACTCTGTTTAGTTATTTTCGTGACCCTGTATTTTTTTTGTTTGAATTCTATGATGCTTTGCACCATTTTATGCAAGTTGCCATATTCCTGTGCACCATGCTAATGCTTGTTCTTAACAGTCCTTTGACAATTGTATCTGCTGATGTGTTTGGAGGCTAAAGTTTTTGACAATTTTGCATCCTATTCCAGAAAGCATATGAAGTGTTAGGTATTGTGGGAAATTGTTTTAAGGAACTCATTATTATTTAGAATGTTAGGAAATGGAAGAATATTGGGCAGAAGTATATAATTGGAAGTAAATGTCTGTAGACCATCTCTAGTGGGAGTGCATGCCTGAAGTGGTCTTCATTGCTAAGTTTTTAAGCTCGCAGGTTATTATCTGTTGCTAGTGCCTCATGAGCTGATTTCTTTCTGAACCCAGTGAAGCAAGTGCACCATTTACTTGTCTTTTGTCATTACTGATCTTTGCAACTCTTTCTTCTTTCTTTCTTTCTTTCTTCTTCTTAGTCTTTTCTTTTTAAAATTGTTAAATGTTCTTGTTTAGATGTTTCTTTCTTAAACCCTGGATAGCCAGCAGCTGCTATGCTATGGTTTCCATTCTGCTCCTTAATTATATCCTAGAAGTTTTTGGTGGTGTTCCAAAAACATAAATAAAATAAAAAGCTTTTGGTATTTCTGCATTGTGTAATGTATTTCAATCAATTTTCTCCAGGCTGCGCTCTGCATGATTTCTCCTGCTTGGGCAGCTGCTTTTGCATCACCACCAGCTGCGATGGCATTGGCGATGATTGCTGCTGGTGCTGCAGGTGGGGAAATCCCTGTTCCTGCAACAAACACACTTCTTAAGCGTGACTCTTCCTTGCTGGAGCGAAAAACTGCTAGACTACATACTTTTTCAAGCTTTCAAAAGCCTTTGGAGGTGCCTAACAAAATACCAGCTCATCATAAGGATAAAGCTGGTGAAAAAGCTGCTGCCTTGGCAGCTGCACGTGATTTTCAACGCAATGCTAAGATTGGTTCTGGACGGGGCCTTGGTGCTGTTGCGATGGCCACATCTGCACAGCGCAGAAATACTAATGATATGGAGCGTGTTAGGAGATGGAATACTGATGAAGCCATGGGAATTGCATGGATGGAATGCTTACACCCAGCTGACACACGATCAGTCTATGGGAAAGATTTCAATGCTCTATCCTATAAATTTATAGCAGTCCTTGTTGCAAGCTTTGCCTTTGCAAGAAACATGCAGCGATTAGAGGTTTGAGTCGAGCGAGCTACACATTCTCATTTCTTGTATAATCATCAGGATCAGTTATTATTATTTCTTTGCTAGGTGGACAGGCGTGCTCAAGTTGATGTGATATCTTGTCATCGTTTATCCAGTGGAATCCATGCTTGGCGCAAACTTATTCATTGCCTGATAGAGATGAAGAGTCTTTTTGGTCCTTTTGGGGACCCCTTGTGCAATCCTGAGCGTGTATGTGAATAATTTATAGAAGTGTATTACACTATCAAAACCATTTGGCATTAATAAATATTTTTTTCTAATGTTTTAATGTTTTTCTGTTCTCATATTAAGTTGCTTATATATTATATAGAAGCGCTTCTTTTCTAAAAACTGCTGTTGCAATTGTGTAGGTTTTCTGGAAGCTAGATTTTATGGAAACTTCTTCAAGAATGAGAAGATGTTTGAGGAGGAATTATAGAGGATCTGATCATCTAGGTGCTGCTGCTAACTACGAGGATCAAATTGAGCTGAAGCATGGTAAAGGAAATGTTCCTGTTCTGGCAGCAGAAGCAATATCAGTGGAAGTACTAAATGAAGATGGGCAACATGCAGAAATTGAGAATTTAGATGCTAGATCCTTTGGTACAGAGCACAGTGGGGAGAGTCAGCTGAGACTGTCTGGAGCAACCGATCAAAACATGCAGCCTCCAGTAGAATCTAGTGACACTCAACTAGCCAGGGACCAAGATTTGGAAATTGTATCAACAGTTGCACCAGGTTATGTGCCCAGTGAACGTGATGAAAGAATCATTCTTGAACTTCCTTCATCTATGGTCCGACCACTGACAGTTATGCGAGGAACGTTTCAAGTAAGCTCTATGAGACAAGCATGACATCCTTTTTTAAGTACCAAGTTCTCTCTTTTCGATGTTTATAATCTTAAATTTAAGATGTTATTGTCCTTAAATTTCTAATTATGCCACATCAAGATCTTAAAACACCAGAAGCAAATAAATTTTGTTTCTGATGAGGAACACTTGGAAATTAAATTCACCCACTATGGGCTTGCTTGGTTTTGGTGAATTTTGGAATATAAGGACACAGGAAGCTTTATTTTAAGAAACACTGGAACTCATGCTTGTTGATTATATAATTATGGTGGAAGATCATGGAGGAGGTGACTTAGAAACGATGCCAGTCCATGTGAAATGTGGCCCTGTGGTCTTTTTGCAGTGTTCAGTGGGTGGAAATGGCCTTTGATTTGTAGATGTTGTTTACAAAATCACTCCGATTTCCTTACATTGCCCTGCTGGTGGTGTGTGCCATTGTGACACGTGAAATTCAATCAAATATTTACAAAATCACTGGTGGTGTGTGCAATTGTGACACGTGACATTCAATCAAACATTTACAAAATCACTCCGATTTCCTTACATTGCCCTGCTGGTGGTGTGTGCCATTGTGACACGTGACATTCAATCAAACATTTACAAAATCACTCCGATTTCCTTACATTGCCCTGCTGGTGGTGTGTGCCATTGTAACACGTGACATTCAATCTTCTTGTTTCAGCTCAATAAAGTTGCTGCTAAGCACTCTCCTGCTTTCAACAATAGGAACGTTGAACACCTTGCCTGTTTCCATTTTGAGAACATGAAAACTGGAAACTCTAAAAACTCTAAATTGAAAGATTTTCTTCCTGCTCTTTGTCTGACATTTTACATGGAGCTGTTAATCTGGATACATTAACTGAGCATATGAAGCAATTGTTTCTTCAGGTAACTACTAGGAGAATAAACTTCATAGTTGATACCACTGAGAGCAATGCTGATGGAATGAAATCTTCTGAATCAGGAGTCCAAGAAAAGGATCACAGTTGGCTGATGTCTTCACTCCATCAGATTTATAGCCGGAGGTAAAATTTATCGGTTTTTTATTAGTTTTAACTGGACTTGTGTTTTTTTTTTTTAATTCAAACAATCTAAGATCTTTATTATTTATTTATTTTTGAAGATGAGCAATTTGAGTTTCTTATACTCCTATAATGTGTTTGGTTGGTCAAAGGAATGCAATTGTAGCATGTAGGCAGGTCACAGGTCATAATTTTAACTTGAGTCATGACAAGGAAAGATAGCAACTATAGTTTGCCAAAAAAAGATTGATGTTCTCTTTCCTTTTGTAATATCTGGGATTGCAAGTTGACTTGATTTAATGGGTTGTCTGCTGGTTGACAAAAGGATTCTCTTGGTCTCGTCCAGCTGCTAAATGATATTATCATTGTTCTGGGTTCATTTGTTGTATTAGCATTGTAGCTTGATCTGCAAGCAGGTAACATGAGGTTCATGAAGGTAGCTTCTATTGAGACTCTTTATCCCTTTGTTTTTCAACATGTGACACTAGAGTATATGTGGTTTAGTTGAGTAATGCATATCAGAGATAGAATGGATTTGGAGCAAAGTCTTCTGAAGCACAGCCGTGATTTTCCCTTTTTTGGAAGGATTGGTGTTTTATTTGCTTTTCATTCCTTGACCTATGCAAAGTGGGGATAATGAACCTGCTGTCAAGTGATAGCTCCATAAAGCTTTTACCTGCCCAGTCTTGTCATAAACTGTCTGGTCACAACGCAGCTTTTTCTAGTCATAAAATCACTGTGCTTTCTCAATTGAAAATAACTATTAAATTTTAGGTTTAGAAGACTTCAGGAGTCATGCTCGGAGTTCTTTTTCTGATTTTTAATGCCAGCAGGCTTTCTGTTGGATGCATCAATCAATAATATTAGATGAATTCTGGTCTTACTGTGTACTGGCATTAGTCCAGTATCCAAATGCTGCCCTACATCCCAGAAATCCGGCTGTTTAGCAGGTGGGATTCTGGGTTGACAGACAGTGTAACTGTGCATAATATCCTGTGACATGCATATGCCTTTTGTTCAACTTCATAAGTATATCTTCTGGTATCATTTTATAGGCATGAACTTATTGCACTTATGAAGATAAGTTGTTTTATTGTATCACAAGTCCATAATACCATCTTGTCCTGTTCTCATTTGTTCTACTTTCATCTTCATACTAGTTTGCTATCATCCTCAGGTATTTGCTAAGAAGAAGTGCCCTGGAGTTGTTTATGGTTGAACGATCAAATTTCTTCTTTGATTTTGGGGTATTTCACTTGAATTGTATCTTGAACATTTTCTTTGCACTAATAGAATTCTGTCCACCAGCCTTGACTGTAGAATAAATTTTTGGCTCCCTTTTTTTTGCCCCTTTAGAGTACTGCGGCACGAAGAAATGCTTACCGAGCTGTAGTTCAATCAAGACCTCCTCATTTGAATAATATTTATCTGGCTACACAGGTTTTTCAAATTTCTACCTGACTATGTAGTTCTTAAAACGTGTGTGCATGTGTGCTTGTGCTTTTTATGCCTGTTGGATGTTTATTTGTCTTTGCTATTATATAATGAAAGCTGCTTGCTTTTTCCTGTTGTAGAGACCTGAACAACTTTTGAAGAGAACTCAACTTATGGAACGTTGGGCAAGGTGGGAGGTATATACTCAAATTCATTTCAGTAATATTGCAAGTTTCATTCACATTTTCAACATTAATTCAGAATAATGAAAAGTTTAAACACAACCACTATGCAGATTAGCAACTTTGAGTATCTAATGCAGCTCAATACTCTGGCTGGGCGTAGTTATAATGACATCACTCAAGTATGTATGTTTCTTGGCTAATTTCTTGTTCTAGTGTGGAAGGCTGTGCATATTATCTCTAATTTTTCTTTTGTTTCCTTGCAGTATCCAGTTTTCCCATGGGTTCTTTCTGATTACAGTTCAAAAAGTTTGAATCTTTCTGATGCTTCTTCTTATCGAGATCTTTCAAAGGTGACATAACTTGAATTACTCTTCAATTATTTTATAATTGCACTGTCTACTGTCATAATAGCAAGATATATACTTGCAGCCTGTTGGTGCTTTAAATCCTGATCAACTGAAAAAGTTCCAAGAGAGATATTCTAGCTTTGATGATCCTGTCATTCCAAAATTCCATTATGGTTCTCATTACTCAAGTGCAGGGACTGTAAGTTATCTTTCCCATTTAATCTTGTGAAATTAGTTATTCCGCCATAGTTGTATATTCACCTTTAGCTGTGCGTTTCTGTTCATGAAGACTTTTCATTACTTTTATTTTTCTGTATCATGAATCTGGGATATTCGTTACAAAATTTTTAAAATCAAAGTGGAGCATGTTGGGAAATCATAAAGAATTTTTTTTTGGATACCTGATGCTTAACAATTTACAACACAATTATCAGACCTAATTCAAAATTGAATCTGGATGCAAGATACATATTTTGGGTGAATATTAGGTTTTGTAAATACCAGGAGTCATGTATGTTTCTATGAATAATATTTAATTTTAAAATATAATTAATATTTTCTACATATTATGTAGTGTGGAGTTGAGATATTTGGACTTTTATTTGAATTTAGGAACCTTCTTTAGGATCTTGGAGTTTGGATTTAACTCAATTGTGGCATTATATTGGACGTAGATTAAGGTTTGCACACCAAACTCATCCAGCTGGAGGCTCCACTGCATGATCAGTTGCGCCCGATTGCCTTGTGTGCTTCCCCCTTCCCCATCTCTGAATTTTTAAATAGTCTTTTTTTTTTATTATTGTATTTGAGCTTCCCCCCCCCTGATGCATTGCATTTTGCTTGTCTCCCTCTGTTAATATCAACAAATATAATGCCATTTGGGAATGTTGTTTAATGCTATCTGGAACAGTATGACAATTGTCATTCCTTGAAAAAAAAGTAGAAATGAGTGAGTGAAAGAGTGGTTTGTACCGTTTAAATGCTTGATATGCAGTTATTGCAGTTTATATGACTTACGGTTGTTCTGTGACAGGTTTTGTATTATCTTGCTAGAGTTGAACCGTTTACAACACTTTCAATTGAACTTCAAGGTGGAAAATTTGATCATGCAGATCGGATGTTTTCAGATATTGCTGCGACCTGGAATGGAGTAACTGAAGACATGAGTGATGTGAAGGAATTGGTATGTCATCTATGTTGTTTGAAGATTTATAACTATCCATAGAATTTGTGGAAACATCTGATTAGAGTAAAATGCCTTTGCTATATTATTTAATGACTGCTTTTAACTCACCTTACTTTCCTATTATATTTTACGTTTCTTGACAATAAAAGCATACCTTATGTTCCATACTATAATCAATCTTCTTTCATATTATTGTACTTTTTTTTGTTTTAACAGGTTAAAGTTACCTTTCTTGATAAAAAATGTTACCTTAAGTTACTTATACTTCCCCAAGAGCTTGTCTTCTTTCTTGCCCTTTTTTTTACCTTTTACTTCTAATAATAAGTCTAAAGGTTTTTCTTTATAAATAGTAATGATAATTTTATAATTTTTTCTATCATTTTTAATAGAGAATGCATTTGTAATTTACAATCTTAACCCAAGCCACAAAAACTGCTGAAATATTTGATTCTACTAAATTGCTTTCCACTAAAAAAAGATAAAAAATATTATTGAACACAAAAAATTCCACCAAGTTTTGAAAACCCTTGAATAAAAAATAAAATAATCCTCTTGTTTTTTCTTTTCTTCAATGCTAAGGATTATGTTAGATACAAATACGACTCCTACTCGTGAGAGGATTTATATAATACTAGGCATTGTCAACATTTGTTTTGTATGCCTATCATAAAATTTGTATAAAATATTCTAGTTGATTCTTAAATTTGATAATGATATTTTAGGAAACAAATTAAATATATTCTATGCACGCTTATTATAATTGTTAAGAGTCATAAAAAAGGTAAAAGTTACCTACTTTATTATATATATATATATATATATATATATATATATATATATATATATATATATATATATATATATATATATATAGTTTTTTAATCATGTATATGCCAGTATAGTATTGATATGACTATGGCAAAGATAATAAAAAAACTACAAATACAACGGCCTTTTTTTTTATGAATACTTAATAGTATCTAGAAAAGGCTTGCTCTTTTAATTATTTATTTTTTATGAATACATAATAATATCTATAAAGGGTAGAGATGTCTATCTATCATTTATTTTTTACAAATGAAGGGCTAGAAATGACAAAAAAGAAGAAAGAAAGACATCTAAAAATGGAAATTTAATAATTAAACGTGGAGTTGATTGAGGAAACAAAATTATTAATATTTCTTCTTTCATATAAATGATACAATGGCTAAATTAGTTGTCAAAATATATAAAACAATGAGTGTATTTTTGTCAAATCAAATGTTTTGATAGAGTTCATGCTTTTATATGTAGTTATGAATTTATAATTTATTTGTGTTATTTAGTTTGATAAACTTCATTTATTTATTTTTGTCCTGTGAAGTAATGATACATAAAGTTTTTAACAACTTGAATATGCACATTGCTAAATTGGCTAGTTAACGTAAAAGTGTTAGAGAATAATATAAATTATATCTTGGGCCTCACCTAATAGTTTAAGCTTTTAGGTGAGATGGTTTCATGACATGGTATCAGAGTTTTGTTGACCTAACGGTCATGAGTTCGAATTTCACCACCCTCATTCTATTTGATAAAAATTAAAAACAAGGTAGTGTGGACCAATGTGCAAGTTTCAAGCCCAAAGGACTTTTACTTGAGGAGGTGTGTTAGAGAATAATATAAATAATATCCCGAGGCATTACCTAATAGCTTAATCTTTTAGGTGAGATGGTTTCATGACAAAATGCACCTCTTTATCTTAATGCATGCCGTGATTCTGTCTCATGTTAATAATAATCAGTTCTCTGTTGTCTGCACACTTTTTACATTTTGTTTTTTATGGTAATAAGTTGCTCCTTATATCTTCCTTTGAATACTGGCTATTAATAAAGTACATATATTTTTTTAATGTTTTGGGGGTGGTGGTTTTTTGTCTGGCTTAGGTTCCTGAGCTCTTTTATCTTCCGGAGATCTTAACCAATGAAAATTCAATTGATTTTGGTACAACGCAATTGGGTGGAAAGCTCGGTATGTTTCATATTTTAGTGAAGTAATGAAACAAAGTTTGAAGTTACAGAGTTAAAATATTTACTGTGATTAAATACACTCTTTCAGATTCTGTCAAACTTCCTCCTTGGGCTGAAAATTCTACTGATTTTATCCATAAGCATCGGATGGCTCTTGAGAGTGAGCACGTGTCTGCACATTTGCATGAATGGATTGATCTCGTATTTGGGTAAGATTTGAGCAAAATTGTAAAGTTCCACTAGTAACGTCTCTCATTCTTGCCCTACCATGGGTTTCATTATTTGCAATCTGAACATCTTACTCTGGACAAATTTACTTTATATTGAAATTAACTCTGGCCTTTTCATTTCAACTATTTAATGAATTGGATCATGCAGCTATAAGCAACGTGGTAAAGAAGCTATAGCAGCAAACAATGTCTTCTTTTATATCACCTATGAAGGGGCAGTTGATATTGACAAGATCATTGACCCTGTAAGGGAATTCTGCCATCCTCTATGTTTGTTAAGCCCTCTATGTTTGTTAAGCAGATGTTTTGTTTCTTATTTCTTATTGTTTTTACTTTTTTTAATTCACAAAAGGTACAACAACATGCCACACAAGACCAGATTGCTTACTTTGGACAGACTCCATCCCAACTTTTGACTGTCCCTCACTTGAAGAGAATGCCCATATCAGATGTTCTTCACTTGCAGGTATGAATTTGGCTGAAGATTTAAGTTTAAGAAGTCTGATACAGTTGTAGAAGCCCGTGATTCTCTTATAAGCATGTATAAGTCCAAATGCTTTTTTTTCCAGTTCATCTTCAACCTAACCTTTTGCTATCCCTGTTTACTGTGATTTAGTTTGTTATGTTGGATAAAGACACTACTGCAGAGACATGTTATCAATCCACACTAATAGAATCCATGCTAAGATTTCATGATTATCTAGATGATACAAATCGGCTAACAACAATCAGTGGGATATGCTGGGTTACAAGTTCTGTAAAATAGCTAATTCTTGAGAAGTTAACCATCTGTTCAAACCATCTATGTTGTTTTGGGGCTAGTGCTTGCTTCTAAATGGAAGGTCATGGTAATTGGAAGGTCATGGTAATTGGTGACGTGATGATCGAGTAAGCTGAAGGAAGAACATGTCCTTGGCTGTCCCAGGATTAGTGCTATGGTAGTTTCACTGTGATTAGAGGCTGGAGAAATGTCGAAGACATTTAGATAGCTGATCCATTAGATGCAATTTGGACAATGTGATAACAGTTGATGGTCCTTTTGATTGTAATAAAAAATCTTCTGTGCATATGTTTTGGATCAGTGAGGTTGCATGGTGGGATATTCCATCATAAAAATCAGTAGTATTAACTTGTAGCTCATTATTTTGATTTTTTTTATGTCAGACTATCTTCAGGAACCCAAAAGAAGTCAAGCCATATGCTGTTGTGGCCCCAGAACGCTGCAATCTACCTGCAGCTTCCATTCGCGCATCTTCAGATGCTGTTATAATTGTTGATATAAATGCACCAGCAGCACACATTGCCCAGCACAAGTGGCAACCCAACACACCAGATGGACATGGCGCACCTTTTCTCTTTCAACATGGAAAGGCCTTTACAAGCTCTGCTGGCAGAACATTCATGCAAATGTTTAAGGGGAAATCTCCGTCTGTTGGAGATGAGTGGCATTTTCCTCAAGCACTAGCATTTGCTTCATCTGGAATTAGTGGCAAAGCAGTGGTTTCTATCACTCATGACAAAGAAATCATTACTGGTAAGCATTCATTTCATCCACATGCTGTGTGTGTACACATTCTCAATTCTGGAATAAGATGCTTGCATTTCCTTCCTAAAGCTGTGAAAAATCTTTAAGGATATAAATCTTAGATTTTTGCCTTAAAAGTACTTGTCTTGGCTACCATTTCAAGTTTGAATAAAAAAGTGTCATTTGTTAGCAGTGCTCACCAAGCAGTATCATGTTGAATACCTGCATTAAAACGACATGAGCCACTTACAATTGTTATTACGATGATATTAGATGCTAAGCCATTATTTATTTATTTATGCCTGGGATGCAATGGTCAATGCCCGGGGGCATTGAAATCTCTGTTCACAAGACATCATATAGGTTGTTAGGGGCATCTAAATTTTTTATTGTTTCTTTCTTTTGTAACAAAATTATTTTAATCAGAAATCTTTGTCATCCTAAAAGAAAAGGACATAAAACAAAAACTGGGTTTACAAGGTTATTTTGCTCTCAAACCTTGCGATTGTATGCTGGATGTATCAGGGTGTGACAGGGAAAAGCTCAAGGGTTTATATGGGTAGGAAATATAGAAACTTCTAGAGCTTGAATATGAATGAAATTGTTTTAAAAAACCACATGAAAGTAACAAAAACTGGTGCACACTTGGAAATCCTTATACAAGATTTTCAATCAATTGAAAGCAAGTGTTTTCCTTTTTTTCTTTCTAGGAAGGTAAAGGAAAATATTCTCTGTGAAAGGTCACCATTGCACTCTTTAATCACTTTGATTTTCGTTTTTATTTCAATTCTCTCTTCACTTTGAAAACTGCTTGGCATCTTGATACTTTATAGAAGCAAGGAAAATCTCCATCCTTTGATCCTTGCACATAGTCAAACATGTAGACATAAGTTGTATTATTTTTACCATCTGTTTCTTTTGCTGTATGAGTTCTTATTTTGATTGATTTCTGGTTTTGTGCCTTGCTAAAAAATATCTCATTATTATATGGAATTGGTTTTGTATTTTCCTGATAAACTAATATATCCAATCATCTGTGACTGTATTTAGGTGGACATGCAGATAACAGTATCAAGCTATTATCAGCAGATGGTGCAAAAACCTTAGAAACTGCAGTTGCACATTGTGCTCCAGTTACGTGCCTTGCTCTCTCACCAGATAGCAACTATCTTGTCACAGGATCACGGGACACTACTGCTGTACTCTGGAAGATACACAGGGCATTCACTTCAAGCTCAAGCAGCATGTCAGAGCCTTCCATGGACACAGGCACAGGCACACCACCTGCAGCCAGTAGTGCTGCAGCAACTAACCTGGCAGAAAAGAGCAGGAGGTGTCGTATTGAGGGTCCCATACATGTCCTTCGTGGTCACCACAGAGAAATACTGTGCTGTTGTGTCAATTCAGATCTTGGGATTGTTGTTTCTTGCTCTCAATCATCAGATGTTCTGCTGCATTCTGTAAGAAGGGGTCGTTTGATCAGAAGGCTGGTTGGCGTGGAGGCCCATTCTGTTTGTCTTTCATCTGAGGGGGTTGTGATGACTTGGAACAAATCTCAAAATTCTCTGAACACCTATACTTTAAACGGGAAACCAATTGCTAGAGCACAATTTCCTTTATCTGGCTGTGTTAGTTGCATTGAAATTTCTGTGGATGGGAAGAGTGCTTTGATTGGCATGAACTCGTATCAGGAAGATGATGGAGCCTCTAATAACAACAAAAATTTAAGCTTGAAAAAGCCAGGGGCTGCAGATTGTAATCTGGAATCCGAGGACATTGGTGAAAAGAACAGATTAGATGTTCCTTCCCCTTCAATTTGTTTCCTGGATCTTTATACATTGAAGGTATAAGAACTCGATAAAATTTTAAATCATTTATATGCATGACCTATCTCAGTTTTTCGAGTGCTGCAAATCTTGTACCTTTAAATGTTTGTTCCTCTGTGACCCGACCTAATAATGCTTACATGTTAAGATTCTTAAGAAATAAAGGATGCTTTCCTTCCTGTTTCGATGAGCAGACCTGTTGTTTATGTGTCTTGGGCATTCATGAATGAATAGACATTTAAGGTAGTGCCCCCACAAATAGTTCACTCGGTTCTAAAGTGTCCTTTTCTATTAAGTTTTGCTCATGATATACCTGATAGGTCTCTCTGTTAATTGATTTTTCCTAACTAGCATGCCAATTTGTGTCCAGGTATTTCATGTTTTGAAACTTGGAGAAGGCCAGGACATTACTGCTCTGGCTTTAAACGATGATAACACAAATCTCTTGGTATCAACTGCAGATAAAAAGTTGATAATCTTCACCGACCCAGCTGTAAGTTCAATTTGCTCATGTTCTTCTCTGACAATGTGCTCCTAGTCTAGTTAGAACATTTAAGGGGCCTTTGTCCCCAAGAATTTTCAATTTAATCATCGCGTGCTCAACTTGCTAAACCGTCCCATGGCAACATATGAAACACTAGGGCACTTGGCCCTATGTATTTTGAGTCCAACCTCCATATTTGTATTCTTAAGTTCACTCTGCTTTCTTATGTCTATTTGAAAACAATGCTTTTGTGGGAAAATGGTTCAACTTCTTGTAATCAATTTCAGTTGTTAGTGATCTAAGTGACCATGTCATTATTTTGATTGAAATGCTTGTTGCTAGTGAAACCTTATGGTGACTCCCTTGATCGCTGCTTGCAGTTGAGCTTGAAAGTGGTCGATCAGATGCTCAAGCTTGGCTGGGAAGGCAACGGACTGAGCCCGCTTATAAAATCGTAGCGTTTAAGCTGTTGAAATATTTCTCTAGTGGAATACATACAGAAGATACACGATACTGCCACTAATGTATACTAGGGCATGCTTGCTGGCCTGGATCAGATACCAAGTCGATTGGTAAATTTACAGTTTGCGGCCGTCCTGTGGATGTAACATACATATTTGAGCAGGGGAACAACTCTTTATGTCAATGAGCCAGGTTCCTCTCTATTTACTGAAATTTTTGATTCATTGTTGAGCTTTAGTTTGCTGTCTTCGATGAGTTGATCCCCGAGGGTTGAGCACTTCATTTTTGGCCATCAACGTTTTCTTGTGATTTTGTAAATGAAATATTACTGCATTCCATCTCGCATCCTGTGTACACATGTATAAGCTCAAATTACTCTGTCAAAATTGAATGTAGATAGCTAAAGATTCTGGTTAAGAAAGAACAAGTTGATGACGTTGATCTCATTGCTATCTTTCAAAAAATATTTTGCAAAACATTGTAAATGTTGTTTGTGGCTAGTGAGAACTTGAATGCATAACCGTTGGTTGGCCAGACCACTCTTTTTTTTTTTTTTTTTTAAAAAAGAACTTTTCTGGTGGAAAGAATTATAGGAAATACCCCGGGGTACTATTTTTATTGCTTGTCTAGAACTCTATATGTACTGCTCATTTTTTAAATTTCTTTATTACATAATGGTTGTCTCATGGTCCCAAAATTATGGAATCAGTACTTAATTTGAATGCTCAGCGATGATACGAGCACAATTCTTTTTTCAAGATTTTAGACATGATAACACTTCATCGTTTTTGTTGATTTTTTTTTTGTTTAGCGGAAAAAGAAATGTGTTCCAAAACTAAGAATCCTGGTGCTTATATATATATTATTTTTTATCCTTGGAAGTATAGAGTTGGTGTTTATTAATGTTAATAATGATCAACTGGATGATAGCGTAGAAAAAAAAAAAGCAATGTGCTTCGGGTTTGAGCTTCAAATCTAGAATTTCCCAAACTTGTTTGAAACTATAGTAAATATTGTTTTTTAAAATATTATTTGTTTAAAAATATATATATCAATATATATTTTTTAAGTTTACTTTTAACATAAATGCATCAAAATATCCAAAAATACATAAAAAAACAATTTTAAAAAATAATATAATTTAACCACTCCGAAGCGCATTCTCCATCCAGAGCTAAATCATTTCCTTCTTGCAGAATCACTTGTTATTGTGAGGAAGTTAGTCTGTCTTTATCTTTACGATGTGAATTTAAAATTTATCTGATTATAATTTAAAACGAGATATGGAATTTAGGTGGGTTTTATTTCGATAAAAAGAAAAAGAAACTTAATAAAGTGACTTAATTACTCACGACTGGTTAACCCAAAAACCCTAATTAGAACTAATTGATTTTTCTTATTAAAGTATATTATTCTTACTGTTATAAAATAAGAAAATTAAAATTAACCCGAATCTCACCCTGAACTTACCTCGAGTACACCCGCAGGTCAGTTTTAAAAATACCATACATAGTTATATTAATAAAGTGGGTCCCGTAAGAATTGAAAGTTGATTGCCACGCCTCAGTGTTTGCTCGACAGTCGACACCGAGTTTGGTCGAAAGCAAGAGAAAAAAACTGAAAGAGGAGCAGCCAGCCATCAGCAATAGAGTTGATTAGGGTTAGGATAGCAACTAAAAAGAAGAGAGAGAGAGAGAGATGGGGGGCAAAGGAAGGAGAAGAAGGGAGAAAAACTACAGAGCGGCGCATGGGGGATCTCATTCTCTACTACCTCCCCCACCTAAGTCTTCCCAAGTGGACGCTCTCCCTTCCAAACTCCGCAAACTCATCTCTTTAACCACTCAGCTTCACAACGGTAACCCCTTCCCGATCTCTCTCTCTTTCCCCCCTCTTTTTTGTCTTTTTACTTACTTTTTTTTAATTATTTTTGTAGACTCCGCTAAAAACTCAATGCCCGGTCAAGAAAATGCGAAACACCAAGTCGGTGATGCTAAGAAAGTAAGTGTTTCTTTTGGGCTATTAAGAAACTGATAAATGGTTACGCATGAATGATTTTTATTAAATACATATATATATATAGAAACGAGCTCACGAGGAAGAGAATGAAGCTGCTGTGGTGAAAGATGAAGGTGTCGATGAAGTTGTGGAGGATAGTGGAGATGAAAAGAGGAAGAAGAAGAAGAAGAAGAAAAAGCAAGTACATGATTTTAGGTTTGAAATGGGATTGCATGAATCAAAAACTGTTGAGAAACGCCGCGATCGCAAGAAGAAGTAAGCATTTTGAAGTCATCTCTCTGTTTTTAGCCCTTGTGAATTCTTGACAGCTTGGGAGTGATGCTTGATTTCTTGCAGCATAAATGTGTGTTATCAGCTACGTAAAGTTTAAAGATTGAGTGAAATTTGTTCGTGAAGAACTCCTGTGGTGAATGACTGAATGTCCATGGTCACTTGAAACTTGACTTTTTGAAATTTTTGTCATAATATGACTGCTTGACACCCCCTGATTTTACTGAAATTGCTTTAGAATTGGACAACGTATACCACAGTGAAAGCATGTTAGAAAGTTAGCTAAAACAAAATAGAGTGGAGGGAAATCATCCTTGTAACTAATCCCAGCTATGTTTGGGTATAAGTCTTTGCCGAGTAGAGTATTGCTAGTTCTGCATCCAACTCATGATGTGTGGCCCTTGGACTTTCTCTTTGGTATAATTTAAGTATGAGCAAGTATGTGGCACGGGTCTCATCCTGCTATCATATTTTTATAGACTCGGGAAGTTAACATGATGCTTGTAATAGATGCCAATGAGTAATGGTAGTGCCTAGTGCTGTCCAAAGGCGCTCAGGTGCTTTGCTTAAGCTCTACCAGTGAGGCCACACCACCTTTATTAGCCTCAAGAGATGAATCTTAATGAAGTGCTGCCTAGGCAAGCGGCTAGAGCCTAGTGCATTTTACAGGCGTGATGTCATTTAGCGCCTTTCACTTCTGACAACATTGTTACTACTTAAATCATCTTATTTTGTTTTAAGGGTGAAAAACATAACGTCATGACTTTGTTGTGGTATTTTATATTTTCTCATGATCTAATCTTAACTAGGAAGATATATATGTTTTAGATTTATATATAATCTTATACATATATATTTTTTAACTTATAGCATATCGCCGTGGTTCATTTGGACATGTGCCTAACGTGTTGGGCATTTAACAAGCTTGGCACCTTTTAGTGCCTTTTGCCTTTGACAACACTGGTAGTGTTTGTGACTAACCTAATTTTTGCAATGAAAGCCACTTAATGATAGATTTTCCTGTCTGCAATTTATTTTACGAAATGTGAACTATGTGTTTCAAGTGCAATAATCGGACCTGGAATTTTGTGGTCAGCCTGTCGACACTGAGTTTCCAAATTTTTTGGATCATTGGTAGGATTTTTGTTAGGGCGGTGGTGCTTACAATTGCTGTGGGCAGAATCATAAGGCTAAGGGTTAATGCATTAGACTTGCCAAGGATTTAGTGGAGGATATCACCTCTATTATGGCCCCTGGAGGTTGTTTCTCTGGTTTGAACAGGATGGTACAAATATTTATGTAGTGGACTTAGTGCACTTGTTCTGTTCAGTTTAATCTGCAACTTGCCTGAATGCGAATTCAAATTTTAGATCTAGTCCCCACTCACACTTGTTCAAGCATATGGTTGAACAACTACATGATCGCAATTTTTAAATATGTAGGTATTTGGAAGCAAAGAAGAAGAAAAACAAGAAATCCGAGGAGAAGCAGGACTTTCCTGGATGTGAGCAGATACAATTTGGAGATGTGGTCCTTGCTCCCCCAAAGCTTACTGTCCCTTCTAAGGTATAGCTTCATTGTTACTTCATATTTATATATGAATTAGTAGATATTCTTTTGTTGAAACAAGAAGTTCTGTGAAATCTGCAGTTACTTAAAAATGTCCATGACGCATCTCGCGAGAGGCTTCGTTTACAAGCTATTGAGTCCTACAGGAGTCGCAAGGGGTGGACTTCCAGACCAGGGCTTCACCTTCCATCTCCTGTGACTACAACGTCATTGCAATGATATTAGCATAATGCATGTCTTGTTATTAATGTCTTTTTTCTGGCTTGTATATTGTCTAATGTCTAAGATTTTGATCATGGACGGCTCCCTGTGATTCAATTTTGTCTTCTTCTCCGAGTTGAGAAAAAAGGTTCGGCCCATTTCCCCCTCTCTGCTGGGCTTAAAAGACGATAATCATCATTAATTTGTGACTGGCAAAGCCTTTTATTCATCTCAAAGTTCGTAAATGGCAACGTATTTTGGCCTGCCTTTTTGATTAATTTATTAATTAGTAAGCCACTATTTGTTGTTCAAAGTGATTCGGAGTCGAGGCTTTGATGTTATAAACGAATGATTCCTGTTTGTGGGTCATGCAACTTTGAAGCTTTCATCTATGGAGAGATGAGCTAGGCTTGTCATCTCAAGGAGGTCAATAAATGTTGGAATTATTGTGGTGCGTAGTAGTAATAAATCAAACTGAGAGGTCTTCAGTCCCAGTTTCTTGATCAAACAATGGTTAGTTTCCCTCCTTATCCGTATAAATCCTCTGATTTTGCAAGTCTTACTTTACCGACGGTAATTTAACTCGAACATCTCTTTTTTAAATATAGTTATTTAGTCTGATAAATAATGAATAATATATAAATATTATGGAATATGATTCAAATCTTATTAGAGCTATATATATATATTTAAAATTAATATATATTTAAAATTAATGTTGATGAGTAAAACCTAGCCCATTGATAACCATTACTACCATCCATGGGCTAAACGCCCAGGTTATTGATGCAATACCATTACAGATATAGAGCCAAGTACTGTTTCGGTGGAGGGCACAAACATTGAGGCATCCATCAATATGAAGATTAATCTATGAAGCTAAGCACTGTCTCTATGGAGGGCATAAACATGGAGGCCTCCATCAACATGAAGATTAATCATCGTCCTGTAATTGACTGGTTTGTTTTCATCAGCAAGTTTAAAAATGAAACAGCCCACCAACTCAGCCGCAAAGATCTTCATCTGCCTATAAGCAAAATCCTTCCCGAGACATATCCGTGGCCCTGCCTGTTAACCAGCAGAAAGCCTGATATTAGTCATTTGGTCAATGGGATTTGGAGTCCATAAACTTAAGCTGAGCTAGCGCAGGCAGCAGATCTTAATAATTTGCACATCAAAGGAAGAAAAAATTATTTGAATGGTAATCAAGTGAATCATGCCAGTCTTTATTTCAACTAACCTGGAATGCTGTAAACTTGAAAGGGCTTTCTGGCTGAAACACGCCATCCTTATTGAGCCATCTTTCAGGCTTGTATTCCTCAGCGTCATCGCCCCATACGAACTTCATCCTTCCCATTGCATAAGGTTGGTAAGCCACCATATCTCCCTTTCTCACATGAAAGCCATCCGGTAGAGTGTCATCAGCAAAGCAAATCTTCCCATCCTGTAAAGCAGGGAATTTTGAGATCCAGAAACAGTAAAATTATCAAAATATTCAGGAAGCATTATTAACTCTCCAATAGCATGTTCAAACTTAAGCATACTGTAAGAATTAAGGTGTTTGTTGCTGAAGAATCATAGTTTCAGTCGTGAAGAATTCGTAGATAGTCAAGAATTTATTTGAGCATATTCGAACAGTCAATCAGTTTTCCCACTATAAATTTTTGTTTTGTGTCGGGCGGACAGGAATTGCAGGCGCACATAATTTTTCTTACCACAGGCACAGATGGATAAAGTCTAAGAGTTTCGGAAATTGCTGCATGGAGATAGTTCATCTTTTCTAGAGCTTCTTCAGTAATACTGGCGGCAAATTCTGCAAAACCTGTAATCTCTTTCACTCCAGTTGCTTCCCTTACTTCTTGTGCAATCTTATTCTGAATAGCTGGATGCTTGCACAGCATGTAGATGAACCATGAAAGAGCAGTTGCTGTTGTGTCTTTCCCAGCAATCACAAAGTTGAGAATGATGTCCCGTAAGTATGTTGGATCATTCTCGGTCACTTGCAGGAACCTTGATAAAATGTCATCTTTCTTTAGCTGCATTTTCCATGTAAGATCAAATAAAATCCAGGCCTCTGCAATCTATCAGAAATAAATGTTTAAAGGAGAGATACTCACAGAAGAAACTTCTGAGTTACGCATCAGCTCAATTTTTTTATTGATTAGTTTATACACAAAATCATTAACCACTTTGACGTTTTTCTTCAGTGCAGCTTCCGATCCAACATTCAAAAACCTCTTCATTTTCCAGAACACATCAACATATCGCCAAAGGGTCAATGCACTCGCATCATCAAAAGCACGGGTAAAGTTGACACCTTCTTCATTTGATCCACACATGCTGTCTAGCTCAACCCCAAATCCAACTTTGAATATCGAATCTAAGGTTGATTTCATGAACAGATCCTGCACAGCCAGTTAAGCTTTAGAAAGTCACGTGCTCTGAAAAGCAGTTCATGACGTTTTCTCTGTTACACTTGGATCAAAGACTGACCTGTATGTCCATTGACCGGTTAGCTTTTGCAGCTTCAGACACTATATTAGCAAGTTTTGCCACATTCGTCCTGAAGATCACACTGCTGAAGTCCCTCAAAACCTTTGTGGAGAACTCATAGCTCGAAACCTTTCTTTGCTGGCGCCATTTGTGACCATCAACAACGAAAATTCCATCACCTAGTAGCCCACTTAAATTGTCGTAATTATGGTCCCCCTGCACAAAGTTTGAGCAAGCAGAATCATTACCCTTTTAGCCAACCCCACTCAAATTCTTGTTATCCTACCAAAGTATTTGTGAATACTCATAATTGGGTGTTGAAAATTCATAAAGATGATTTGCACAACTCGCAGTATAAAAACGAGGACAAACATTTGCTACTGATATTGACGAAATAGATCACAGCAAGAAGAAATAGATACCTTGCCATAATTTTCGAAGTTGGTTTTGAGTATGTACTCAACATTTACAGGATCAGCAGTGTAAATCTCACTTCTGAAAGGGGCGAGCAGCCTGTAAGTCTTATATTTCGCAGCAAGATTAGTCATGTAATGATGCACCTTGTTAAAGTGGAGAAGTTGATTAAACACCGTGCCACCAACTGGATGGTACTTGTATTTTTTCTGCTTGTTCAGTTTTCTAATGAAGAGTTGGAGTACGAACACAGATAGGATTAGAACTAAAGCTGAGAAGGTGAACTGATAAGAGAGAAAATCAATGGAGGCCATGTTGGAGTTGAACAGTATCCGAAACAAGGAAGATGATTGCAGAGATTTTAGTGGATTCGTCCCAGTAGAAGTGGCATGATTAAATAGCCAGAGTCTTACTTCGGACAGGTTGAAATAAAGTAACGTTTAGTTATCATGACTCTTCTTTGTTTGAGCATGGGATTGATAATATTGACAAAATAATAAAAATATTTTTTCTTCTGTATTCCCCCCCCCCCTTCCATGTCCTCTCTCTCTTCTCTCCCTTCCTTTTTTCTTCACTTTGTCTACTCACGCATGTGAGTACACACATCACCCATCCTTTTTCTTCTTCTTGTCACAAGGACCATCTCACCTATGTTGTTGAAATCAAAATTAGACCACACACTCTATTTGAAATTACAATCCTTATTTTACTGATTCTACTACTTCTTTGATCCCACTATTCCTCGGTGCCTCTTCTTTATTTTTACTTCGGTTTTTTTTAGCTTGGTGAGATTTGAGTTTGGGGATCAATAATGATAGGGGTTAAGTTGTTTTTGAAGATTGTGTTAGAAATGATCTTTCTGTGATCTGGGTTTTCCAAGAATCTACACTTCTTAATTTGAACTGTGTGGAGGTTTGGTTTGAGGGGTGTGATATTAAAAGGTTTGTGATCTATATAGTAAGTTTCGAGTTTAAATCAAGATGTTTATCCTTTATAAGAGCACGAGACAAGTAGAATTTTTTTCATATAAAAAAATTGGTATTAAATTGCTTATTTTTTAGGTATTAAATCAATTGAAGTTTTGTAGTTTCCAAAAAAAAAAAAAAAAGAGGAACAGTATCAATTGAACAACGCATGTAGATATCCGAACAAATTTTACAGCACAGTTTGAGATTTGAAGTGTGAACTAACCTGCTTTTTTATTATTACTATCATGATTATTATTATTTATTGTTCTTTATTTTTTTTTCTTTAATTTACGAAGAGCGAGATTGTCGATCTAAAATCTATCCGGCAATTGGCTTCTTGATTTTTTATGTTCCTTTTTTTTTTTCCTTTTTGGAACTTATAATTCATGAAAAAAATACAGTAATATTAATTCTAGTCAAAGTCTAATTGAGTATATAATGTATACATCTCCACAAATATCTCTATAAATATCTAAGGATATATATATATATATATATAAAAGAAATCTAAATAAACACATTTTTCCAGGATTTTAGTTTAACATGACACGAGTTTAATACAAGATTTAAAAAGTATTTAAACCTAGAGTATACGATTCTCTCTCTTCATCACCTAAATATTAGAGTGCTTCTCTTCTCGTTGTTGATGGACCCACCAAATCTTCCACCCACCCCATAGAAATAGAAAATGCATCCAATCTTTCTCCATAGTTTTTTTTTCCAGCCTCAACAGTAACGAAGAAGTTGAAAAATCAAAGCAAGAGGAAGAAGATATATAAATTATAAGACTAATATGGTATTACATCAATTAAAGTATTAAATTACTTTTTTCGTGGTTGAATTTGCATGTTACTGATTTGATATTTAAATCACCATCAACTATATAATATATATTGTAATGTTTGAAAGGACAAGGTAAAATATCACCACACTTTAATGTAAGAAAAAAAATTAAGATAATATTTCCTAATGAGATCTTCATTTCGTGTCAAGGTTTAAAATCATTGATGTTTAACGGCGTTGTAACGCTATTAACTGGAGGGTGTTAATACAACACAACATTAATCTAGAATACAGGGAAAAGATGGTTAGCTAAAATGAAGTTTCTTGACTTTTGATGTATTTAAGAAAATAAAAAAAGTATTAAATGTGAAGACCCCATATTAACCTTCTCATATTGACTAGAAAACTTTTAGAGTTTGTTTGAGAGTGTGATTGAGATTATTTTTGAAAGTTTTTTTCGTTCAGAAATACATTAATTTTTATTTTTTTTATTTTTTAAAATTATTTTTTACATCAGCATATGAAAATGATCTAAAAACACTAAATTTTTTAATTTTAAATAAAAAATAATAAAAAAAAATCATTTTTTTTTTCAAAAACACTTTCCAAATATATTTTTAAACCCCACCTAAAAGGTGTGGGAAAATAGTGTACAAATACAAGGATTTACGATGATAATAGGGGTTGATGGTGACGAGAAGGCGGGCCGGGTTCCAGTGAGGGTGATGGTGTGCCGGTCAGGCGAATGTTCACTTGCTTTATCATGTTCACAACTCGTGTTGAAAATGTTGAGTCAGTCAGCAAAGCAAGCTTAGCTGTAATCTTGTCGATAATCAAAAACCTTCTCTCTCTCAATAATTCTTCTGGCAACTTTCTTGAAGGAAAAAAACAAGAAAGATAAGAGCAGCAAGGTAAGATGTCACTGTGACTGATATATATATATATATATATATATATATATATATATATTATGGTGGCATGAATTTGGGGTTGAATTATTGATGGACAGAGTGGGGCAAAGGTTTTGTATTATTAGCTATATTTTATTGGCGGACAAGACAAGGAAATGTAAATGATTCAACGACATGAAATTCGTTGCTGGCACTGAATTCGTCGTCGTTGATGAAATCATGATATTTAGTGCCTGTTTGTACGGCGTTTAAAAAATTTAATTTATTTTAAATGAATATGTTTTGGTGTTTTTAGATCATTTTGATGTGTTGATGTTAAAAATAATTTTTAAAAAACAAAAAAAAAATATCATTTTGATATATTTCGGCACAAAAAACACTTTGAAAAGCTACCGCAACAGCTCTCCCAAACAAGCCCTTATCCTGTAGTTGAAGCTGCCGAGATGTGGGAAAGATGCGTCCTTGATGAACTCTTTTGACGATATATTAAGTTACTGAATTAGGAAAATGTGGTTTAATTCAGACATGAAAACTAAAAATGGCAGTCGCTGGAGTTTTAGAGCAACCAAAAACCTTATTTTGATGTTGTACGGTGGAGATGAAGAAACGTTGAAGACTTGATTTGATTTATTTTTATTTTTATTTTTATTTTTATTATGAGTTTGAAAATAAAAGGGAACTACAGGTTAAAAAAATTACGACTGAAAAATAAGATGATGATGTTGAAATAATGGTAGGAGGAAGGAGAGAGGGACTTTCAACATTAAATCAATTATAATGACAATCATATAATACTTTATAATTTTTTCGAGTTCTTGCATTCCTAACTTAACATGTAAGAATATAATTTTCAAAATAAAATACAGGCTAATAGGATAATAATAGCATAAAAAACAAAAGAATTATAATGAATAAAAAACTATAAATTAATTTATAATTCTATTCTCTGAAACATAAATATATAATGATAGTTTCTTCGAGAGATTTACAAGACTTTTAAACAGGTCAAGAAAATCTATTTATTCTAGTAAACAATTCAAAATATAAGAAAGTTAAAGAAATTATAATATAAACTGAAACAAAAATAATAAATCCAAAACATCATTGAAAAATAACAAAAGTTTCAAAAAAATAAAATAGAAAATAATATTTTTACAGGTTTCATTTATAGTTTTTTTTTCCTCTAAAATCCCCTCACCTTAAACAGCCTCTTGTTAAGAATAGAGATTTTTTTTTTTGTCTTCACTTTTTCCTCTCTCCCTATATAAAAATTGTTACTAGATAAAAAAAACAAAGAGGTAAAAGAAATCAATATCTTTCAGAACATCATGAAAACTATGGTACTTTGAAAAGGTAATGCCATATACGATTGACATTTGTTGGCATAAGATAAGGTTTGATTTAGATCGTTATCCTAGAATCTGTGTGATTATCAGTGGAATATTCAGTTAGCTTTATCATGTTCAAAACTACTTGTGTTAAATCAGTTAGCAAAACATAGATGTAATTAATGTTGTTAACCAAACATCTTATCTAAAAAATGTTAGGTGAGATCCCAGAATATGATTTATATTATTCTTTAACACACACTCTCAAGTGAAAATCTTTTTAGCTTTAAACTTGCACAGATCCACATTATGACGTGCTTAATTTTTATCAAATAGAATAAGGATTGTGAAATTTGAACTCGTGACCGCTAGGTCAACAAGCCTCTGATATCATGTTAAAGAATTATCTCATCTAAAAACTTAAGCTATTGGGTAAGGTCCCGGAATATAATTTATATTATTTTCTCAAAAATATTTTCGAAAATCAACAAACTTTTCTTACTCAATTATGTTTCCAAGCACTTTCTTGGAGGAAAGAATCATATCTATTATCTGATATCTCTATACACACAAGTTTGCAAGAAAAAAAACAGTAGAAGAAGACAAGAATAAATTATACCCATTAATTCAGGAAATTAGTTTTAAAAATACCCTATTTTGATTAAAAAAAATTGGGGGGGGGGGGGGGGGGGGGGGGGTTCTAATCTCCCTCATCCCATGATATAATTTAAAGATGATTTACTTGTTCATACAATGATGTATAGACATGCCTAAATCCAGTTCTCTGTTCAAAAGATACTTGCACTTAGTGCACAGCACATGGGCTTCTTTTTTTCCTTTTTTGGTGGTAATGGAATGAAAGAAATTGTACCACACCTCGTTGAGTTACTGATTGAGTGAGTGTTTGAAACTGTATTTTAAACATATTTTCTGAAAATAAAAGATTTTTTTAATATTTTTAACTTTAAAATAATAAAAAAAATATTTTTAGATTATAACTTGTTAGGCCGACCAACTTCGAATTGAAATCCTTACATGTTAATGGATGGTAGCCGTGCGTTGGCATCTTATCAGATTGGTGGGGTCATCTTATCCCTCCAAGCAAGAAATCTGAGAGCAAGGAGGTGATCTCTTGGCAATCCGTCTCGGCTGAATCCAGAAAGGAAATTACCAGCCGCCCCCGAAACGTTTGCTCTTAGATGGGGGACCTCCATTCGCCGGCTATAGCGACTGAAGAGAAAAAAGTGAATTCAGAAGGAATTCACAAGATCATGCATCACTGAACGATATTTTCTTAAATTTGTTTTTTATATCATTATGTTGGATATTACCTTTTTTGCCCCTCACACCCATATTCTTGATCATGCAAACTCATGACCATGGAAATGAGTCCTAGGGTTTGATCATAGGAATCAATTTATTGATCATGACTAATTATCTCCTTAATGGAAGGAGAAAATTGAAAAATAAATTAATGAATGGGGTCCCTGATTTACCTATAAATAATAGTCTGTGTACTTCATCTACAACTACTGGTAGACATAGATCAGAAGGCTCATCTTTTGTATTGTTGTTGCTGCTTTGAGAAAAGCTTTGTTGCTGCTGCAATTGAAAATTCATTTAATTTCGGTATTTGAGCAACAATAGCTAGAAATATTTATAATCTAAATTTCTACTGCTATATATACTTAGCATTCGATTATTTAAACTATGTATTACACATTATTGCATATTTTCAAGGACTTGAAATCCCTAAAAATTATCGGAGATTTTATCAAGGGTTATCGCTATTAAAAGTAGAACAGCGATGGTATTATTTGAGTATTATATTTATTGCTTTTCAATCACGCAACCTTGGATTATTGATAAATCCCCTTGTTTGGTTAAATGACTACGCCATCTCTAGTTTCCTATAATCCATAATATGCATTAAGTTTTAATAATTTAAAAATATTTCAATTGATAATGTTGTTATTATCTTTAAGAAAATTACTAATAATTTTCAATATAATGAGATAAGGACAATACAAATTTATCACGTGTCCTAATTTTTTTTATTTTTAATGTAAGATTTATAACAGAAGTTTTTTTTATGTTAAACTTATTCGTTAACATTTTATTTTATTTTTATAAACTTAATGTGTGTTTAGTTTTGTGGTGTATGATGCTTTTTAAAAGTATTTTATTTAAAAATTCCATTAAAATAATTTTTTATATTTTTTATTCTTAACATTAGCACATCAAAACCATTAAAAAATATTTACTTAATATATATTTTTCAAGTAAATGCACTTTTAAACGTAGTCAAATGCAAAACCAAATGGTGCCAATCATACATTCATTGTTGCCTAAAATTAACATGCCATCTGCATAAATACATACAATGAAACAAACATTGTCTCTATTTCTTGCATAGATATATTTATTTATCGACCTCTTTTATTTTAATTTTTTCATGTTAATGTTTGAAAGTATGTTTCAAACCATATAATAATCTGACAATTATTTTTGTAAGAAAAACATACCCATCATGTTGTTCCATTCGTCTTTTTCATCAAAATCATCGCTTAAAAATATAAATATAATTTTTATATTCAAGAGAATATAACATCTCCTGACTCCATTTTTGAATTGGGATGAAAATCCTTGATATTTAATTTATGTATAAAAAACAATATACACGCCAACCTATCCAATAAATACACACTCCACTCCAAAGTTAGGAGAGCTGAGTCCAGTTTGCCTGTTGACGTAGAGGAGCTGGTTAATGAGTGTAGTTAGGATTCTTGATAGACCCGCCGGTACAGATTTTGAGAGTGAAGGGTGAAGATAGCAGGGGAAAAGCTATAAAGCTTACAGCATATTTGAGAGTGCGGTTGTGTTAGTTTTTTAAAGTATTTTTTGTGCTGAAATATATCAAAATGATTTTTTTTTAAATTATTTTTGACATCAGCACATCAAAATGATCTAAAAACACCAAAACATATTCATTTAAAATAAAAAAAATTCAAATTTCGACAAAACGCCGGTTGAAACGTAGAGCCAAACGGGCTCTATGCTGTTTAACATTCGTTTTTTTTTTTAAATATTACTTTAATATATTTATAAACCTCAATACATTCATAAACATATTTTTTAGAATATATTTGTTCATGAATAAGGTTGAAATAACTTTTTAAAATATTTTTTATTTATAAATATATCAAAATGAAACATTTTATTTTATTTTTCTAAAAATAGTAGGAAAACACGATGCCAAACATTATTGAGCTGTAATTAATGACGTGAACCAGACAAGGGAACCGATCCTTGTCTTTTGCATGAGGAATATCTGGATATCTGTGATTCAAATAAAATCAGAAAAATATCATAACAAATTCGATTCACAGAAAAAAAAAAATCAGTAAAAATATCTTGATTGTGCTTGCCTTTATTATACTTTTCAAAGCTTGCTCTTAGCCCATGCTCTATGTCTCTTGTATACGTGTATACACCTCACTTTGCAGCGGGGTTGGAAGCGGTTATGGATAGATGGGATTGCTGATAGCTTTGCCAGCAAAGATTTTGAGTTCTAAAAACAAGAAGGTTGAGAGTGTCCATTTCTTGGAATGAATTATTGTAGAGATAAGGTAAATATGTGTGGGGCAATAGCAATAAAGCTTAGCCTAGAAACATCCCATGCGCAGGGAATTCAATGATACTAGCAGTGCATGCAATATGTTTTTTTCAGCATATTCGTAGAGAATAATCAATGTTGCATATCATTTGGCTAAGCAATTAGTTTTTAAATAAATTGATTTGATTGCATGGTTATGGCTTTTTTATTAAAAAGGATAAAGCTAAAATATCCTCTTGTACTTGGCATTTTTTCTTATAATTAATGCCTTTCCAAGGGAATTATGGCGAATGGTGGCCGCATGCATGCAAATTAAGAGCTTAGATGTTACACGAACAATGCAAATTTGACAAAGTCGTAATTGTTTGCTTGACATATTTTATGCTCATGACCTGGTCCTTCGAATTGCACGAAGAGGCAGGCTTCCATCAATGTGAAGTGTGAACATTGTCCTGTAAGTTATTTTTCTTGTGTCATCGGATAATTTGAAGCGGAAGAACCGAAGAAGGGCTGTCGCTACTATCTTCATCTGCCGGTACGCGAAGTCTTTGCCCAGACATATCCGAGGACCTGCCTGCAAGGGGACAGCCATCAACTTTGTAAATTGCTTGACATTTTATGCAGGCAACAAAAGAAGTGAAGATACAAACATGAAATGCTATGAACTTGAATGGCGATTCAGGCTGGAAAACCCCATTGTTGAGCCATCTTTCTGGACGAAAATCCTCGGCATCCTCTCCCCAGATGTAAGGCATCCTGCCCATGGCATAGGCCATATAGTATAGCCCATCACCCTTTTTCATTCTAAATCCATCAGGAAGAATGTCATCCACTTCTGCACACCTCCCGTCCTTGAGACCAGAAAACCATGTTACATAAAACAACCGATACCAATATAAATCATATTCTGGGGTATCACTTAATAAATTAAAAATTTAGATGAGATAGTTCTTTAATATAATATCAGAGCTTTATTGACCCAACAGTCACGAGTTCGAATCTCACCACCCCATTCTATTTGATAAAAATCAAGCACAAAGTAATGTGAGCTTGTGCAAGTTTTAAGACCAAAAGCTTTCACTTGAAGAAATATGTTAGAGAATAATATAAATCATATTTTAGGATCTCACTTAACAGCTTAACCTTTTAGGTAAGATGATTTTTTAATACCTCATACATACACACACACACACACAGATATATAGTGTAAGGAATTTAAAGTCCATGAGTTCCCTGAAGATTTACCACAGGAACAGCAGGGTATAACCTCAAGGTCTCTGTCAAAGCTGCGTGAAGATAATGCATTTGCTCAAGAGCTGTGTCTGTTATGTTTGCAATGAACTCTTCAACATTTACCACGTCATCTTGACTACTTGTGACATCTCTCACTTCTTGGGCGACTTTTTCCTGGATTACCGGGTTCTTGCAAAGCATGTAGAAGAGCCATGACAGGGTATTTGCACTGGAATCTTTGCCAGCGATCATAAAATTCAGAATTATATCCCTCAGATATTTATCATTCATTTCCTCAGGATCTTTCCTGCTCTCCACCAGAAACCTTGACAGTATATCCTCCTTGTCATTCTTCAATTGCCAATCCATGTGGGTCAGTTCTTGAACAAGTAAATGTTCTTTAAATTCACTAAAAGGAATTGTCCAGAACTAGAAACACTCACACAAAGTCGTTCTTCGGCAAGTAGCTTTCTCTTTGTTCTGATCAGGTTGGTCACGAAAGCATCAATGATTTTGATGTTCTTCTTAAGGGAAGCTTCAGAGCCAATGTTGAGGTACCTTTTCAGTTTCCACAGTGGATCCATATAGCGCCGATAGACTAGGGCATTTGAATCATCGAAGGCCTTCATAAATTCGGTTCCCGATTTGCTTGAGGCCTCCAAGCAATTCAGTTCCACTCCGAACCCAACTTTGAATATAGAATCCAAAGTGCATCTCATCAGTGTATCCTACCAATAGGAAATACCAGACCAGATAAAATGTTCTTTTCTGTGTTATATCAATAGAAAATAAATGATACCTGTTAATTTAAAAAAACAAAAAAAACTGTACGATTTCAGAACTCTTGCAAAAACATTTACTTCTTACTTTCTCCACTCCTCTCTACTAACATTTAAATAACTCTAATCAATCCAATTAAAGAAACAGTTTTAACTACTAAAATATAACTAACTGTTCGAACTTACTTGCATATCGAAAATCTGATCAGCAGTAGCCATCTTGGATATAACTCTGACAAGTTTAGCAGCATTTCTTCTGAACACAGAGCAGCTAAAATCTCTTAGAACTCTCGTCGAGAACTCAAAGCTAGCAAGCTTCCTCTGCTGCCTCCACTTGTCTCCGTCAACAGCAAATATACCTTTACCGAAAAGATCAGTAAAAATATCTTGATTATACTTGCCCTTTGTATAATTGTCAAATTTTGTTTTTAACACATGTTCTATGTTCCTTATGTCAGTTGTGTACAATTCACTTCGATATGGAGCAAGAAGGCGGAAAGTCTTCTGTTTCTTGGCAGCTTCAGTTTGGTAGTCATAGAGCCTGTTGAGGTAGAAAAGCTGGCCAAATACCGTGCCATTTACTGGTGGGTAGTTGGGGTTCTTGATGGATTTTCCTGAGTAGATTTGAAATGTAAGATACAAGAAGGTTATGATGACAAGGAGAAGTGCTGCTGCTGTGAAGGTGAAGATGGTGAAGAGAATGCCCATATCTTGTTGTGAGAGTTTGTGGAGCTCAAGCTGTTTACGAAGCTAAATATATAATTTGTAATTTTGTATTATCAGAAAGCTTATGTTGCGTCACTGAAAGTGAAATGCAGAAAGAGAACAGCTGCTCGCAAACAAATATCTATGGTCTTTTCAACTAATTTAAACAGTAAGGTCTCAATATGCTTGCTAAATTACGAATACATAATCAGAATTTTTAGGACACGGTACTGATCATCAGATAAGTTTGAGTCACGCGATGTTAATAATTCAAAGTTTCGAATATGGAGAAAAGGGAAATCATCTCGTCTTTCCTCTTATTCTCATAGGATAAGAAGACTCTATCTTCAAGTAATGACCTTTTTTTAACAATTTTCATTCCCTGAGAACACTTGCCAGCCCGCAAAAGCACTCTCCATTTGCAGAATTTATAGTTAAAGTGACAATGGAGATGGCTTTTCAGGAAAACGACCAATAATGATAACAGTTTATTTGAATCAAAAACTCACCAGATTGGAAACCAGTTTTATTGATGCATACATGATGAGGAATACCATGTCCAGCGCACACAAGCAACTTGACAAAACTATTATAATGCTGAATTGTGTACTTTTGATAAACAAATATTTTATGAGAAACCATTTCTGGTGTAAGATTGTTCTTGCTTAAATATCATTAGTGGAAATTCGATTTTATGAGAATTTTCTTGTATAATAATAATAATAAATATTTATTCAATTTAATTTGATCATATTAATTGAATCTCGTGAAAAACAATTTTGCCACCTAGTTTATGTTTCCTTAACGAGAGAGCAAAAACATCATTATCCAGAGAAATGAGTGTAAAAGGCAATAATCTCCTACCCGTTACAATTGATCTGCAATCAATGGCCAACGGTTACAAGTAGATTTATGGCAAGTTAATATGCAATTGATGGAATAGATAGCTTACCTTGTATATATACTTTTCCCTGTATAAAGTATGGAACTATGTATGTATAATTCAATCAATTTTCAATATACGATAATTCAGATTTTCTCGTGGTATCAGAGCATTGAAATTCTGAAAATCACATACTTTCCGCTGCAAATTCTCACAAAAACACAAAACCCATTACCATGTCTGAAGAACAATCAACAGACTCAAACCCAACAATCCAACAGTCCACAGACCCAATTATGCTCATCAATTCACCAAACATAACCGACCCACTTACCTTGCACCACTCCGATACACCGGGGCTCACCCTCGTGAATGCTCCTCTCAAAGGAAACAATTATGGACAATGGAGCCGCTCAATGCGTCTCAGTCTCAGTGCCAAGAACAAGCTTGGGTTGATCGATGGATCAATCAAAGCTCCACCACCAACAGACGACAAATTCCCCATGTGGCAGCGCTGCAACGATATGGTGTTGTCGTGGATCTTGCATTCGATCCACCCAGACATCGCCGGAAGTGTTCTCTATTGCGATACAGCAGCTGCCGTGTGGAGTGACCTCAAAGATAGGTTTTCCCAGAACAATGACTCCAGGATCTACCAAATTCGACAAGAAATTGCCGAGTGCCGCCAAGGACAACAACCCATCTCCATATACTATACTAAACTCAAAGCTTTTTGGGACGAATTATCTGCCTATCAGGAACCCCTTGTCTGCAACTGTGAAGGGCTGAAGGCACTTGCAGACCGTGAGGAGAAGGAGAAGGTGATGCAGTTTTTAATGGGGTTAAATGATACTTACTCAACAATCCGTGGTTCCATTTTGATGATGAACCCTATACCCGACACTCGGAGAGTCCATGGCTTGATTCTCCAGCACGAGAGGCAGATGGAAGTGGCCAGCCGTCCCTCTTATTCTCACGCGATGCAGACCTCTCGCACAGTACCGGGATTTTCCCCAAATTTTTCCCGCAACTACAAGCCCCTCAAATGCTCTCACTGTGACCAGGAGGGTCACAATATTGATCGCTGTTATTACATTATTGGTTTCCCGGTGGGACACAAATGGCATGGAAAGAATATTCAACCGAGGAACAAAAGGCCGCCAGCTCACACACACAAGAGGATTGCGGCTCACAATGTAGAAATGCCACAGCCCTCTACCGGTAATCAAATTACCACAGCTGCTGGAGGGAGTCCTACATTCACAACCGAGCAGTATAATCAACTCATGGAGGCACTTAATAAGAACGGTAATATCCAGTCATTCATGAATGCGACAGGTATAAATTCCTCCAGTTGTAATATTGCGCATCATGATTCATATTCCACCCTATATTGGATTGTGGATAGTGGGGCAACAGACCATATATCTCGCCATGCACTTAATAAAAATAAAACAACACATGATTTTGTGGGATTGCCTCATGGTGAGCAAGTTGCTATTAAAGGAATTGGATCTATACAATTGACACCGGATTTAACCCTTGATGGAGTTTTACACGTCCCTCAATTTCGTGTAAACTTATTATCCGTGAGTAAATTGACTCGAGCATTGAGATGTATTGTAATTTTTTTCCCGGATTTTTGTGTTGTGCAGGACGTGGAAACGAAGAGGACGATTGGCCTGGGCAAGCATTTTGATGGGTTATACTACCTCACACCACAACAAAACCCACACCTAGCTGGTCACATCCACCGTACCTCGAACCTATGGCATCAAAGACTTGGACACCCCTCCCAGGCACCTCTCCAATTTTTATCTAAAACAATTCCTCATATTTTGATTGATTCTATGCATGTTTGTGATGTGTGTCATCTTGCAAAGCAAACACGCTTGCCTTTTCCTATTAGTTCAATAAAATCTGCCGCACCTTTTGACTTAGTACATTGTGACATATGGGGACCATATAAAACTCTTACACATTCTGGGGCACGGTATTTTTTAACTATTGTCGATGATCACACCCGGTTCACTTGGGTTCACCTTATGCGTTTCAAATCTGACACCCAACTTTTATTAAAATCTTTTTTTTCTTGGGTCAAAACACAGTTTCATCGTGATATTAAAATTCTCCGTGCCGACAATGGAGGTGAATTTCTTTCCATGCGTCCTTTCTTTGATAGCCATGGTACCATTTTTCACCACACTTGTGTTTATACACCCCAACAAAATGGGGTTGTTGAGCGCAAACACCGCCACCTATTGAATGTTAGTCGAGCTTTACGTTTTCAAGCCAACATTCCTTTAAAATTTTGGGGAGAAAGTCTTCAAACTGCCTCTTATTTAATAAATCGACTTCCCTCACCCTTACTCAACCATAAAACCCCTTTCGAACTTTTACATGGGGTTCAGCCCGACTACTCTCACCTTCGGGTTTTTGGGTGTTTGTGTTATGCTACCAACCTAAATCCCATGCATAAATTTGATGCTCGTGCACGACGATGTTTATTTTTAGGGTACCCCCTTGGACAAAAGGGTTATCTTATTTATGACCTTGACAGCCATAAAATTTTCACCTCACGTGATGTCCTCTTCCATGAAAATACCTTTCCTTTTTCCACTTCACCTACTGAAGAAACCCAAGACCCACCAATTTTACCCATACCCATTACCGATCCCCACACTAATAACCAGCCCAAACTGCCCAGCCCAAACCACAACGCCCAGCCCAGCCCAGCTTGGCCTTCCACCTCAACAAATAATCCAGTCCAGCCCGATCCACCACTACATAGCCCAGCCCAGACAAGCCCGGCCTTCCTTAATCCATCCCTCACCTCAGCAGACATTCCAGCCCAGCCCGAACCACCTTTCCCCAACACAGCCCAGCACCATCAGCCCATCACCACCACAGCCCAACCAGAACACCCCACAACCAACACAGCCCAGCCCGAACAGCAACCAAACCACAACACAGCCCATTCACCCACAGCTTCCTCTCCCGTCGCACCACCTACACGCGACCAGCTCACACCCATCGTCCCACTTCGACGTTCAAACCGAACCTCACACCCACCTCCTCATTTCCAACATTACCAAACTCATCATGCTGCTCTGCTCACGCCGGACGTCCTCTCCCCTTCCTCGTCCAGCACAAGGTATCCTATACATCGGTATGTCTCTTATGCTCCTTTGTCAAATAATCACCGATCCTTTGTTTCCAACATTTCTCACCGGGTTGAACCAGCAAATTATGAACAGGCACATCGAGATCCCAACTGGATTTCTGCTATGGAATCTGAAATCGCAGCTCTTGAGGCCAACAACACCTGGTCCATGGTTCCCCTGCCCCCGGGTCAACGTCCCATCGGATGTAAATGGGTCTATAAGATCAAGTACCTCTCGGATGGCACCATCGAGCGTTACAAGGCCAGACTTGTCGCTAAGGGATTCACACAGAGGGAGGGCATCGACTACAAGGAGACCTTCGCTCCTGTAGCGAAATTGACCACTGTCCGTTGTCTTTTGTCTGTTGCTGCACTTCGGAACTGGTCTTTATATCAGATGGACGTCGAGAATGCGTTCTTACATGGTGATCTACTTGAGGAGGTATATATGAGTCCTCCACCTGGCTATCGTCGACAGGGGGAGCAGATGGTTTGTCGACTCCATAAGTCCTTATATGGCCTTAAACAGGCATCACGCACCTGGTTTCAAAGATTTTCTTCTGCTGTCCAAGAAATCGGTTTCCAACAATCCCAAGCCGATTACTCATTGTTTACTATGGTTCGTGGTGAATTTATTACTGTGATATTGTTATATGTTGACGACATGATTATTACAGGAAATGATGAACAAGAAATTCGAAAACTCAAACAGTTTCTCAATGGCTGCTTTCGGATCAAGGACCTTGGTTTGCTAAAATACTTTCTTGGTGTGGAAGTTGCACGGTCTAAGGAAGGAATTTCAATCTGTCAACGTAAATATACCCTGGATATATTGGAAGAGGCTGGCTTGCTCGGAGTGAAACCCACCAAGGTACCCATGGAACCTGATATGACCCTAGCTTCAACTGACAGTGATGCCCTCAAGGATCCAACTCAGTATCGACGATTAATTGGAAAATTAATCTATCTCACCATCACCAGGCCAGAGATTACGTATGCAGTGAACACATTGAGCCAGTTCATGCAAGAACCCAAGCTACATCACCTCAAGGCATCACGGTAAATCCTCCAATACCTCAAGAACGCACCTGGACAAGGCCTATTATTTCCGGAAAAGGGTCAATTGAATTTGGTCAGTTATTGTGATGCAGATTGGGCTAAGTGTCCAGTTACACGTCGGTCAGTAACAGGCTATTGCATTTTCCTTGGTAAATCACTCATATCGTGGAAAAGCAAGAAACAAGTCACGGTGTCCAGATCGTCAGCCGAAGCAGAATATCGGTCAATGGCTGCAGCCACCTGCGAACTCACATGGTTGAGATATTTATTGAAAGATTTACAGGTATCACATCCTCAGTCTGCATTATTGTTTTGCGACAATCAAGCAGCCCTACACATCGCTGCGAATCCGGTGTACCACGAAAGGACCAAGCACATCGAACTTGACTGCCACATTGTTCGGGAAAAGATTCAGAAGGGAGAGATCAAAACAGCCTATGCACCTACAGGAGACCAAGTAGCCGACATATTCACGAAGCCATTAAGAGCACCGATTTTTCATACACACCTCAGCAAGTTGGGTACGATCAATATCCATACTCCAACTTGAGGGGGAGTGTAAAAGGCAATAATCTCCTACCCGTTACAATTGATCTGCAATCAATGGCCAACGGTTACAAGTAGATTTATGGCAAGTTAATATGCAATTGATGGAATAGATAGCTTACCTTGTATAGATACTTTTCCCTGTATAAAGTATGGAACTATGTATGTATAATTCAATCAATTTTCAATATACGATAATTCAGATTTTCTCAATGAGTCCTGCTGTTGTGTTTTACGTATTGCCCTTAGGTTTTTTTGATAATGTACAGAAACAATTTCCAGAGGAATGGAATGAAGCTACTGTGGTGAAAAACGAAGTGTCGAATAATTTGTGGAGATGAGAAGAGGAAGAGGAAGAAGTAAATGATCTTAGGATTGAAATGGGATCTTGCATAAATCGACAGCTGTTGGGAAACGCCGCAAGCGCAAGAAAAAGCAGGCATGTGAAGCCATTCCTCTGGTTTTAGCTAATGGTCGAAATTGTTCGCGGAGAATTCTTGTGGTGAAAGTTCATCCTCACTTGAAATTGACTTCTTGAAATTTTCGCCTTTGGTGGAGGATATCTCTCAATTTTGGCCCTTTTAGGTTTTTTCTCTAGTTTGAACATTGAACAGGATGGTACAAGGATTCATCTTACGGAGGTCAATAAACGCTGGAATTACAGTGCTTGATAGATTTGTATCCAAATCTACCTTTCAATCAAACCATAGGGCCTTCAATGCCAGTTCCTAGAATAAACATGGATTTATTTTCCCCACAGATCCATATAAATAATGTGATTCTGCAGGAAGACATTGCTTAACCTCGTTTATTTTGGAAGGTTTGGTCTGGGTTTTACGCCTATGTTTATTTATGTAATGCCATAACAGAGGTGAGGAGCTAGGTACTGTGTGTTGGAAATCAAAGAAACAAAAGTCTACATAATTCAAAACTGGAATTGTGCTAAAATAAAGAACAATGAAGAACACTAAGAAATAGCAAGAATGAGCAGAATCAAAGGTGAGGTTACTGCTATCCTGTTGGCGTGAGCTGTACAACATAAATGCTAGGAGAGGTTATAGGAACAGAGATGGAAAGATGTTTCACTTTCCATCTCTGTTAGCTGTATTACAGGAACTTAATATGTATAGCCTTAATTAGGAAATTTACTTTGTGATTATAAGTATGTAAAGGAGACTGTGTAAATTCAATTGAATAAGAAAAAAACCGATTGATTATTCTGACATGGTATCAGAGCATCCCCTATTTTTCCAAAATCCCTAACCCTAAAAATACCCCTTTGGCCGGCCACCCATGGCTTCAGAGACTGATACAGAGCAGTCCGACATACCTCAACCAGAATCTATACTTTCAGAGTTCACTATGAAGATTACTGAAGCTCTGAACAAAATACAAACACCTACAATATCTACTGAGTCCCCTGCGGCTCCAATTGGCATTAAGTTGAACAGCACCAACTATGCCCTATGGTCCCAAGTTGTCGAGATGTACATCTCGGGCAAAGACAAGTTGGGTTATATCAATGGTGATCTTCCGCAACCACCACTAACAGACCCATTCTTTCGCAAGTGGCGCACAGACAACGCCATTGTCAAGGGATGGCTGATCAATTCAATGGATCCCTCACTAATAGGGAACTTTATTCGGTTTCCTACTGCAAAATTGGTATGGGACTCCATTGCTACCACTTACTTCGACGGGAGTGACACATCTCAGGTCTATGATCTGAGGCGAAGGGTAACGCAATTGAAACAGGCAGGAGGATCCTTGGAACAATTTTACAATGATCTCCAAGGGTTATGGCGCGAAATTGATTTCAGACGCCCTAATCCCATGGAGTGTGCAGTGGATATCCACAAATACAATGCTATTCTCCAAGAAGAACGGGTGTATGTCTTCTTGGATGGACTGGACAACCGATTGGACAAGGTAAGGGGAGATGTATTGCAGATTCGTCCATTCCCCACTGTGGAGCAGGCCTATGCTCATGTCCGCCGCGAATCCTCTCGCCAAACCGTGATGACCTCTGAAAATGAGAATATGTCTGGGGCTGTCCTTGCCACTAAAGCCTTCCAACCAAGCCAAACACTTCGGCTTAAGCCACTCTCATTTATTCCGAATGGACAAAGTGGGAGGCAAAAATCCCGAATAGCAAATGAAGGCTTGAAATGCACCCACTGTGGGAACCAAAGGCACACACGGGAAAATTGTTTTAAGCTGCATGGATATCCGGAGTGGTGGAATGAACTCCAAACCAAAAAACGCAGGGATATGGCTAGCAAGGAAGAGGGCCCCGGTACTGCAGCAATGACCACCACCGAACCTCATCTATCCTTTACACCACAAACTGCCAATAGTTCATCTTCAGACGCAGATGCAGGTAACCCTTGTGCATGTATTACTTCACCATGTGAAGATAAATGTGATGAATGGCTGCTAGATTCGGGCGCCACGGACCATATGACGTTTGATGCTAAAGATTTTATTCAAAAATCCTTACCAAAACGTACAAAAATAGCAAATGCCAATGGTGCTATCTCCCCGGTAACTGGTGCAGGCACTGTGAAACTAACACACACTTTGGAGCTGCCGAATACATTGCTCATTCCATCCCTCACTCACAAGCTCCTCTCCGTAAGCCAAATCACCTCTGATTTGAATTGTTTAGTGCTTATGTATCCTACTTTCTGTCTTATCCAGGACATTCTCACCAAGGAGATCATTGGGCGTGGTACTAGGAGGGGGGGACTTTATTATGTGGAGGATTTCAGTACTGGAAGAGCATACCATATGCAGCATTCGGTTGGCAGTAAAGAGAAGGAGATATGGCTGTGGCACTACCGTTTAGGACACCCGTCCTTCATTTATTTGAAACACTTGTTCCCGAATTTATTTTCTCAAGTGCAGCTTTCTGATTTCCAATGTGAAATCTGCACCTTAGCAAAAAGTCATAGGGTCCCGTATCCTATGCAATTGAATAAAAGGGATATCCCATTTTCCTTGATTCATTCCGATGTGTGGGGTCCTTCCCCAACCCATACCATATCCGGGGTCAAATGGTTTGTGTTCTTCATTGACGATTGCACACGCATGACTTGGCTCTACTTGCTAAAGCATAAAGATGAGGTGTTCAGTGTGTTTAAGTCATTTCATGCAATGATAAACACACAATTTTCTGCCAAGATTCAAGTTTTTCGATCGGACAATGGGGGGGAATATGTGAATCATCAATTCCGCGATTATTTCAATCTTCATGGCATTATTCATGAAACTTCATGTCCGCAAACACCTCAACAAAACGGAATTGCGGAGCGGAAAAATCGACATGTCCTTGAAATTACCAGAGCACTTTTGCTAAATGCTCATGCTCCCTCTCGGTACTGGCCTGATGCAGTCACCACGGCTGTGCACCTGCTGAACCGACTGCCCTCTAAGGTGCTGGGGTTCCAAACTCCACTGCAAGCCCTTGAAAAACATACTCCGCTGCCCTCGGTATTAATGCTTCCACCCCGTGTGTTTGGGTGTGTGGCATATGTTCACCTTCACAAAAATCAGCGATCCAAGCTAGACCCCTGCGCTCGCCGATGCATGTTTGTGGGTTATGCATTCCATCAAAAGGGTTATAGATGCTATGATCCTACTTCCAACCGCACCTATGTTTCTATGGACGTCACATTCATGGAGACAGAAACCTTTTTCCCATCCAATTCTCCTCTTCAGGGGGAGACTGAACAAGAAGAGTTGAAGTGGATGGAATTACACTGGCCAGCCCTATCTGAACCACCACAGCCATGTTACGATTTGAACAAAGAAGTTGAGGTGGTAGAAGCGGAAAACAGAGAAGGGATGGTAGTAGCTGATAGTTGTCCACAAGCTATTGAAATTCCAGTAGCTACCGTAGAAACAAGAAGAGCAGAAAATTTAGAAGCACTGGAAGATGTAGTCCAAGAAGCCGTTTCAGAAGCTGGTGCATCGCCCCCCCCTATAGTACCCGAAGACCCAACTCCTGAGAATCCTGAGGTAAACTCTTTAAGCACTAATGTTATGGAACTCCCTGCTAGTTATGAATTACCTTACAGGCACAATCGTGGGAAGCCACCCAAGAGATATTCACCGGATGTTGAAGAGAGAAAATCACGGTATCCTATTGCTAATTATGTGGCTACACATGGACTACCAAAGCCAATCAAGACCTTTATGCATGACATTTCGACCAATCAAGTCCCTACAGGAGTGGAGGAAGCCATAAAACATCCGAAGTGGACACAAGCTATCAAAGAAGAGATGGAAGCCTTGATGAAAAATGAAACATGGAGCCTAGTACCACTACCAACAGGAAAGAAGACGGTAGGGTGCAAGTGGGTGTTTTCTATTAAACATAAGGCGGATGGATCCGTGGAAAGGTACAAGGCAAGACTCGTGGCTAAAGGGTATACACAGGTGTATGGTGTAGACTACCGCGAAACTTTTTCCCCGGTAGCCAAACTGAACACTGTTAGGGTGTTATTATCTATTGCAGCAAATTTGGATTGGCCATTACATCAGTTTGATGTGAAGAACGCCTTTTTGCACGGTGATCTTGAAGAGGAGGTGTATATGGATATTCCTCCAGGCTACTCAGTAACTACTGGAGAAAATAGAGTATGCAAATTACAGAGGGCCCTGTATGGGCTAAAGCAGTCGCCGCGAGCATGGTTCGGAAGATTCAGCTTAGCGATGAAGAAGTATGGCTTCACGCAAAGCGGCTCAGATCACACCTTATTTCTCAAAAGACAGCAGGGAAAAGTAACAGCATTAATCATTTATGTTGATGATATGATTATTACTGGAGATGATAAAGAAGAGATATCACGGCTTCAGGGGCAACTAGCCAGCGAATTTGAGATGAAAAATCTAGGTGGGTTAAAATATTTTCTGGGAATAGAAGTTGCAAGATCGAATCGAGGTATTTTTTTGTCCCAAAGAAAATATATCCTAGATCTACTATCAGAAGTAGGACTGTTGGAGTGCAAACCAGCAGACACCCCGATTATCCAGAATCACAAATTGGGGATTTATCCAGACCAGAAACAAACTGATAAGGGGAAATATCAGCGATTAGTTGGCAAACTAATTTATTTATCGCATACCCGTCCAGATATCGCGTATGCGGTAAGCGTGGTGAGTCAATTTATGCATTGCCCAAGTGAGGAACACATGAAAGCTGTAACTCGAATACTAAAATACCTAAAGTCATCTCCGGGAAAAGGGCTTATATTTTCCAAGAATGGTAACTTGGAAGTTGAAGGGTATACCGATGCAGATTGGGCTGGAAATTGTATAGACAGGAAGTCAACCTCCGGGTATTTTACATTCGTTGGGGGAAATTTAGTGACATGGAGGAGTAAGAAGCAGAAGGTGGTGGCACTCTCAAGCGCTGAATCAGAATTTCGCGGGATGGCAAAGGGGGTGTGTGAACTCCTTTGGCTGAAAAAATTATTAACCGAGATTGGCTTTGCTCCTAGATCAGAAATGAATCTCTTCTGTGATAATAAAGCTGCGATAAGTATTTCTCAAAATCCAGTCCAACATGATAGAACAAAGCATGTGGAGGTCGATCGGCATTTCATCAAACACAATCTCGAGACAAAGACAATTAAGTTCCCATTCGTCAAGTCCGAAGACCAGCTAGCAGATATACTTACCAAGGCTGTATCCAGCAAAGATTTTCACAGCTCACTAGTCAAGTTGTGCATAATGGATCCCTATGCATCAACTTGAGGGGGAGTGTTGGCGTGAGCTGTACAACATAAATGCTAGGAGAGGTTATAGGAACAGAGATGGAAAGATGTTTCACTTTCCATCTCTGTTAGCTGTATTACAGGAACTTAATATGTATAGCCTTAATTAGGAAATTTACTTTGTGATTATAAGTATGTAAAGGAGACTGTGTAAATTCAATTGAATAAGAAAAAAACCGATTGATTATTCTGACATATCCCTCTTCTCTTATTTATAATGAAAATATGAAGTGTTACAAAATAGAGTTTCCCCATTTGGTTACAACTTCCTCTTCTATAATCTAAATAGGAAAATACTTAAAATGGAAACTAGAACTTTGATCAATCAATATGATCTTATTTAGGAAACATAATAATTTAAAGATAGTAAAAATCCTGACATTAATTGTAGGCTTGGAATCAATCTTTAGTCTTCATTTTTCAACACTGTGTCTGTGGACGGCATAAACATGGAGGCCTCCATCAACATGAAGATTAATCATCGTCCTGTAGTTGACTGGTTTCTTTTCGTCAGCGAGTTTAAAAATGAAACTTCCCAACAAGACAGCCGCAAAGATCTTCATCTGCCTATAAGCAAATTCCTTCCCAAGACATATCCGTGGCCCTGCCTGTTATCCAGCAGAAAGCCTGATATTAGTCATTTGGTCAATGGGATTGGGAGTCCATAAAGTTAAGCTGAGCTCGCACAGACAGCAGATCTTAATCATGATTCTATCCTAATAATTTGCACATCAACGGAAGAAGAAAATTTATAATCAAGTGAATTAGGCCAGTCTTTATTTCAACTAACCTGGAATGCTGTAAACTTGAAAGGGCTTTCAGGCTGAAACACGCCATCCTTATTGAGCCATCTTTCAGGCTTGTATTCCTCAGCGTCATCGCCCCATATGAACTTCATCCTGCCCATTGCATAAGGTTGGTAAGCCACCATATCTCCCTTTCTCACATTAAAGCCATCTGGTAGGGTGTCATCAGAAAAGCAAATCTTCGTATCCTGTAAATCAAGGAATTTTGAGATACGGAAACAATAAAATTATAAAAATATTCAGGAAGCATTATTAAAACCTAACAGAAGAATAAGGATCAACGAACCGGGGGGAGCAAACCACCACTGCTGATCTGTAATTCTATTTCCAATTTATAAGAGCAGGTTCAAACATAAGCATACTGTGAGAATTAAGGTGTTTGTTGCTCAAGGATCATAGTTCTAGTCATGAAGAATTCCTAGATAGTCATGCATTTATTTGAACATATTCGAACAGTCAATCAATTTTCCTACTATAACTTTTTGTTATGTTTCGTGGGGCCAGGAATTGCAGGCGCACATAATTTCTTCTTACCACAGGCACAGATGGATACAGTCTAAGAGTTTCAGAAATTGCTGCATGGAGATAGTTCATCTTTTCTAGAGCTTCCTCATTAATACCAGCTGCAAATTCTGCAAAATCTGTAATCTCTTTCACTCCAGTTGCTTCTCTTACTTCTTGTACAATCTTATTCTGAATTGCTGGATGCTTGCACAACATGTAGATGAACCATGATAGAGCAGCTGCTGTTGTGTCTTTACCAGCAATCACAAAGTTGAGAATTATGTCCCGTAAGTATGTTGGATCATTGTCGTTCACTTTCAGGAACCTTGATAAAATGTCATCTTTCTTTAGCTGCATTTTCCATGTAAGATCGAATGAAATTCATGCCTCTGCCATCTATCAGAAATAAATGTTTAAAGGAGAGATACTCACAGAAGAAACTTCTTCTGAGTTACGCATCAGCTCAATTTTTTTATTGATTAGTTGATACACAAAATCATTAACCACTTTGACGTTTTTCTTCAGTGCAGCTTCCGATCCAATATTCAAAAACCTCTTGATTTTCCAGAACACGTCAACATATCGCCAAAGGGTCAATGCACTCGCATCATCAAAAGCTCGGGTAAATTTGACACCTTCTTCATTTGATCCGCACATGCTGTCTAGCTCAACCCCAAACGCAACTTTGAATATCGAATCTAAGGTTGATTTCATAAACAGATCCTGCACAGCCAGTTAAGCTTTAGAAAGTCACGTGCTCTGAAAAGCAGTTCATGACGTTTTCTCTGTTACACTTGGATCAAAGACTAACCTGGATGTCCATTGACTGGTTAGCTTTTGCAGCTTCAGACACTATATTAGCAAGTTTTGCCACATTCTTCCTGAAGATCACACTGCTAAAGTCCCTCAAAACCTTTGTGGAGAACTCATAGCTCGAAACCTTTCTTTGCTGGCGCCATTTGTCACCGTCAACTGTGAAAATTCCATCACCTAGTAACCCACTTAAATTGTCGTGATTATGGTCCCCCTGCACAAAGTTTGAGTAAGCCAAACCATTACCCTATCAGCCATTGGAATCTAAAAATTGATGGAAAGTGAACAGTCAAAACCAACCCCTAAAATTCTCGTCGTACCCGCAAAGTTTTTGAGAATATCCAAAACTGGGTATTGAATTCATCAAGCTAATTTTACACAATTCACATCGTAAAACAAGAGCCAAACATTTGCTACTGATATTGACTAAATAGATCAGAGAAAGGAGAAATAGATACCTTGCCATAATTTTCGAAGTTGGTTTTGAGTATGTACTCAACATTTACAGGATCAGCAGTGTAAATCTCACTTCTGAAAGGGGCGAGCAGCCTGTAAGTCTTATATTTCGCAGCAAGATTAGTCATGTAATGATGCAACCTGTTGAAGTTGAGAAGTTGGTTAAACACCGTGCCACCAACTGGATGGTACTTGTGTTTTACCTGCTTTTTGCTCAACTTTCTAATCAAGTGTTGAGCTACGAGCACAGATAGGACTAGAACTAAAGCTGAGAAGGTGAATTGATAAGAGAGAAAATCAATGGAGGCCATGTTCTAACACTTCAGGAAACAAGGAAGGCTGCTGTTGAAATTTAAATGGGTTCGGTCCAGTAGGAGTGGAGTAATGGAAGGAAACTAGGAAAGTGATGGGGTTAAATTTGGAAAATCCATTCCTATTTAACAATATTTATATAATAATAAAAAATAGAAAAATGGAAGGAAAAAAATCACATCTAAATTCATAAACTAACAAAACTTGAAGACACCGTATTACCACTACCCCCCCCCCCCCCCCCCCCCAATATATTTATATTTTCCGCGACGAAGTCCTCTCTCTTCATTGATTTTCTCTTCCTTGCCTTATTTAAATCTTTACATAGTGGTAGCTGGTAAACGGTGGCATCTTATCAGATCAGCGGGGCGCTATAAATTACGTTTGTTGGCCGGTGGCTTCGGAATCTCATAAATTAACATATGAGATGAGAAGATCATCGTTTGATTTCACTTTTTTATTTTTTATTTATTAAATAATATATTTAAATATTTACAAATTTTCCATCAATAATTGTTTATTATTTATTATTATTTATCAATTAATACGAAATAAATATTACTATATTATTTACATATGTGTGTTTTATATCAATATTACGGTATGTATATATCTTATTATATTAAAACAAATATATATATTTTACAAATATATATATATATATATATATATATATATATATATATATATATATATATAGCATATTAGATTCGCACGAGTTTCAGTTTGAGTCTAATAATTTTCATACCTACCGTATGAAAGATTCATCAACACTAATCTAAAAATAAATTCGAGTTAATATATCCAGTCTTTTTTATATATAATATAAATACCTTTATTATAGAGTGTATATTCATTGAATTTGTTATTGTACTGAATGAATACTTTAATACATAATTTATATATAAAAAATTTGATATCCAATATTTATTTTATAAGCAAATTCAATGAATACATAATATAGCTATAAAGTTCACTCTAGAAACATTCTTTCGCTGTAACTTTTGGACGTGAAAGCAAGAAAAATGACATGAACGGAAAAAAAGGAGCACTCCTTGTCTTTTTCACAAGCTTGATAACGATGATTAGGCAAATTTTATCTCCAAGGTGACAAAGTCGTGCGGCAGCTGCAGCTACCATAATTATTTGCTTGACATATTTTATGTTCATGACTTGGTCCTTGCAATTGCACGAAGATTCAGACTTCCATCAATGTGAAGTGTGAACATTGTCCTGTAAGTTATTTTTCTCGTGTCATCCGCTAATTTGAAGCGGAAGAACCGAAGAATGGCTGTCGCTACTATCTTCATCTGCCGGTACGCGAAGTCTTTGCCCAGACATATCCGAGGACCTGCCTGCAAGGGGACAGCCATCACCTTTGTAAATTGCTTGACACTTTATGTAGGCAACAAAAAGAAAGAGAAGATACAAACATGAAATGCTATGAACTTGAATGGTGATTCAGGCTGGAAAACCCCATTGTTGAGCCATCTTTCTGGACGAAAATCCTCGGCATCCTCTCCCCAGATGTAAGGCATCCTGCCCATGGCATAGGCCATATAGTATAGCCCATCACCCTTTTTCATTCTAAATCCATCAGGAAGAATGTCATCCACTTCTGCACACCTCCCGTCCTTGAGACCAAAAAACCATGTTACATAAAACTACAAATACCTCATACATATATATATATATAGTGTAAAGAATTTTAAGTCCATGAGTTCTGTCGCACCCCAAAAATGGTAGATGTGCGGCGTCGTGGCAACTTGTCCCCGTGAGCGGGGAGGTTAAATGTCAAAGGGATTATCTATTTCGTAAAAAGGGAGTCGCCACCTAGTATTATGGTTACTAGGAAACCTAAACTGGTCTTTCAGAGATTCTAGGGTAAGGGACTGGTTGCGTAAAGGGAAGGTTTTAGCACCCCTAGTACGCCCTACCTAAGGTAAGCTGCTTGACGTTTTTGTTTGTCTTATGACTGCTAGGATACAGATATATATAATATATATTTAAATGTTGATGATATATTATTCCTGCCGAATATTTTGGATATCAACCCTTTAGGATTTATCTATCCAAATACCGACAGTGAATAATAGCATATCATTCCCGTCGAATATTTTGGATACTACCCCCTTAGGATTTAGTTATCCAAATTCCAACAGTGAATAATAGCATATCATTCCCGTAGAATATTTTGGATACTAACCCCTTAGGATTCAGTTATCCAAATACCGACAGTGAATAATAGCATATCATTCCCGTCGAAGATTTTGGATACTAACCCCTTAGGATGTGGTTATCCAAATCCCAACAGTGAATAATAGCATATCATTCCCGTCGAATATTTTGGATACTAATCCCTTTTAGGATTTATTTATCCAAATACCAACAGTGAATAATAAATTCAAAAAAATAAGATTTTTATATTTTTTTGAATATTGGCCAATACCCTTTGGATTTTACAAACATGTTGTAAAATCTCAAAATGCAAGAAATGATTTTTCTTTGCAAAATCCATGCTAAAACTCATTTTCTCTTCAAAACCCAAGATAATATATTTTTCAAAAGAACAACAACTTTTAAAAATATGCTAGTGTATTGGCCTTATGCAAGAAAACAACATATATTTTTTATAAAAGTATTTTTGCAAATCATGTATTTTTATATATTTTATTATTTTCTTTTTCCCGTTTTTATTTTATTTTTTTTGTTATGGGTGGGCTGGCTGCCAGCCCTTCTCCATGGGGCTGGGCTGCCAGCCCACTCGCTGGGCTGGGCTGCCAGCCCGCCCATTGTGGGTGGGCTGCCAGCCCGCCCATTGTGGCTGGGCTTCCAGCCCGCCCAGTGTGGCTGGGCTCGCGGCCCAACCTACATGTATATGGGCTCTAGGCCCAAATGATCTGACATTGGGCTTCGACCCGTCTATTCTAAAGATGGGCTTCGGCCCATTTTATTTTCAAACTGGGCTTTGGGTCCATATGGGCCAGAAGCCCGTCTTCCCCTCGGGCTGGGCTTCCAGCCCAGACGGCTGGAAGCCCGTCTTAAATCAGGTGTCAGGCCGGGCACAAAGCCCGACCCGACCGCCCAGCGGGGAGTGAATTAATTCACTCCCCGCATGCAAAAAACGAAGATCCACAGTAGAAATGGAAGATTTTCAAGTATGATAAAAGGCGTACCTGTTAACACTTTTGGGTAGAGGATTTCGAGGTGATTCTTCCGGTCGTTGTGGCGTCGGAAACGGTGGCCTGTGGTGGCCGGAATGGGCGTCTGAAGGTGACGGGGCTATGTGGCTGCGACGGGGCTGTTCTTTGTTGCCTTCGCCTGAGTTGCTGGTGGGAGGTCTGGCGTGGAGTGGAGGTTTCTGGCGGTGGCAGGGTGGTGCTCGGTGGTCTGAGGCGGTGGTTAGGGTGTTGAACCGAGATGGAGAGAGAGAGAAAGAGCTTCGGGTCTGTTATTTTTAGAGAGAGAGAAGAGCAAAACGAAAGCCAGAGAGGGAGAGTGAAAGGGAACAGATGCGAGGGAAAAGAAGATTTAAAATTCACGTGAAATTTTCCTTGTTTCTTTCAGCTTTGTTCTCCGTTTTCTTTTTTTTTCTCCTCCTCCTCTTCTCTTTTGCAGGCTGCGAACGGGGTATTTATAGGGAATGAAGGCATGCATATTGTGTGTTATGGCCTCTGCATTTTGCAGAAATCCAGAGGGTTGCAGCACCGTGCAGGGAGCCGTTGCAGGACTGTTCCTGCACTGTTCAGGTGTCGGAACAGTGCAGGGACATGCACAGTGCAGGGACATGCACAATTTGTGTGGTAAAAATACGCTTTAGTCCCTCAATGTATAATTGCTTTAATTGCACCCCCAATTGAACTTAAATTTATGATTTTGTACAATTATATCCTCCTTCATAATTTCAATACTAGCCTTGACTTCGTGCGCCTTTTTATTTTGGTCCTCGACTTTTTTATCTGCGCGATATAGTCCCCAATCAATCATTAAACTCTCAATTTGTTCAATTGGGTCCCCGATTTCGCATAATTGGCTTGGAAAAAATTCCAATTGGTCCCAATTGAACCCGAATTAAATTTAAGAACTTGATTTCTTATTGACTAAGCCCTTAATAAAAATTAATTTGATCAATTTAAAGTATAATTAAGTCACCCAGCTTAATTAAACCCTTCAATTGGACCTAAATTAATTCTTGAACATAATTACGCTTTTATATTAACCAATGACTAAATCAAATTGGTCCATAAAAATATAATTATATCTTACGACTTAGTTTATACGCAGATTTATCTGATAATAAATTATTTTAGCCGTGAATCTGCGATTTCCTTCATTTTCGGGTACAAAAGAGGTACGATCGAGCTTTCGAAAACATCCAAAAATTCAACGTGATTTTCCTACTGACACCAGCCCCTTTATTTTTATTTTTTTGTTATTTTCAGGTAGTTTTGGGGGATGACCCAAAATTGGGTTATGACAGTTGCCCCCTTCTTTACAATGCTTACGACTAAAGTCTTTGTGAAAGACTTTAACTAGTAAGTGTTGTAAAGAAAAATAAATGAAGTTGGTCTCATTATGACGGGTGACCTACCCAAGTTAGCATGGTCTCATTGTTCCGGGTGACCTACCCAAGTTAGCATGGTCTCATTGTTCCGGGTGACCTACCCAAGTTAGCATGGTCTCATTGTTCCGGGTGACCTACCCAAGTTAGAATGGTCTCATTGTTCCGGGTGACCTACCCAAGTTAGAATGGTCTCATTGTTCCGGGTGACCTACCCAAGTTAGCATGGTCTCATTGTTCCGGGTGACCTACCCAAGTTAGAATGGTCTCATTGTTCCGGGTGACCTACCCAAGTTAGCATGGTCTCATTGTTCCGGGTGACCTACCCAAGTTAGAATGGTCTCATTGTTCCGGGTGACCTACCCAATGAAAGATGGAGGAAGATGGTCTGGTTATAATGGGTGACCTACCCGGATGTAAGATGAAAGTAGTTTTGTTGTAACGGGTGACTTACCTGTCTCGAGGAACAAAGCAGCACTGGTCCTCAATTCATATTCTCCTCCGTGGTTTCGTTCACCTGAGATCCTGTTTCTCCATATTTTTCCAAAAATTTGGGATGACATGCTCACACCTTTCCTGTCAGGTTAGTGCTATGACAATATAATATGCATGTTTTCGTTACCTCTTTTGGAAACATAGGTCCCCCCCTACTCGTTGTAGTCTTCCTTGAGCATTTGTTCGACTGATTTGAAATAGAATGTGCTCCACACGTTATCCTCATATTTCCATGCTCGATGAAGAGATCCTTGGTTTCACGTGAGGCCCCTTTTTACTCCATTGAAATTTCCTTTTTATTATACTTTTATCGATTGTTTAAAACTCCAAAAAATATTTTTAAAAGAATAACTCAAAATATGGTTTTGTTTATGCAAATCGACATTTTTAATGCAAGTCAACATTTTTTGATTTTTTCCTTCTTTTGCCCCCAGTGTGGTGCACCAAAATATATCAAAATTCAAATAATAAAACATAAATAAATATTATAAGATCATGTGCTTTTTGCAAAAAAGTTTCTTGTAACGAGAATTTATGGCCAAATTTTATCTTATTGATTGGGAGGTTACAAAATATTAGGCGTAATATTTCTTTACAGAGTCAGAATTCACAGGCCTAACTAGATCCTCTCCATCCATTCTAGATAATAGCAAAGCTCCTCCCGAGAACGATTTCTTCACCACAAAAGGGCCTTCATAGTTCGGGGCCCATTTACTCTGATCTTGTCCCGGTACAAGCAATATTTTCTTCAATACCAGATCTCCTTCTTGAAATTTCCGAGGTCGGACTTTCTTGTCATATGATTTGGCCATCCTTCTTTGGTATAATTGATGATGACAGATTGCGGCTAACCTCTTTTCGCTGATCAAATTCAATTGTTCATATCTGACCTTTGCCCATTCTGCTTCTTCTAGTTCAGAGTCTATCAATACTCTTAATGATGGGATTTCTACCTCTAAAGGCATTACTGCCTCCATCCCATACACCAACATGTACGGAGTGGCTCCCGTTGAGGTCCGAACTGCGGTACGGTATGCATGAAGGGCAAATGGCAACATCTCATGCCAGTCCTTATAGGTGACTACCATTTTCTGGACTATCTTCTTGATATTCTTATTAGCAGCCTCTACCGCACCATTCATCTTTGGTCTATAAGGCGAGGAATTTGAGTGCTTGATCTTCCATTTAGCGCAAAGTTCTGCTATTAACTTCCCGTTGAAGTTCTGTGCATTATCAGTTATAATCTTTTCCGGTGGTCCATATCGACATATCAAATCTTTCTCGACAAATTTCTTCACCACTTTTTGTGTTACATGAGCAAATGACCCAGCTTCTACCCATTTTGTAAAGTAATCGATAGCCACGAGAATGAACCTATGACCATTGCTGGCTTTCGGGTTGATAGGACCAATCACATCAATTCCCCACATTGCAAAAGGCCATGGAGACAACAAATTAAATAGGGGAGCCGGAGGGGCATTGATTTTGTCACCGTGGATCTGACACTTATGACACTTGCGGACATAGTCAATGCAATCTTTTTCTAATGTCATCCAAAAATAACCAACTCTTTGAATTTTCCTAGCCATCATATGTCCACTAGCATGGGTTGAGCAAATCCCTTCGTGGACTTCTCGTAACGCGTTTCTGACTTCAACTCCATCTAGGCATCTCAGCAAAGTCCCGTCAGATGACCTCTTATACAGAACTTCTCCATCAAGATAAAAATCCATTGCCAGTCTCCTCAAAGTCTTCTTTTCGATGCTAGATGCCCCCAGGGGATAAACCTGATTTTGGATGAAGTTCTTGATATCGTAGTACCAAGGGTTTCCATCTATTTCTCCTTCAACTGAGCAACAATGGGCTGGGTTATTTCTGATATCAATGTGTATCGGCTGTAAGTTTTGCCCGAAGTCTATTCTAGCCATAGATGCTAGTGTGGCCAAGGCATCCGCAAACTGATTTCCTTCCCTTCCTAGATGTGTGAACTCTATTTCCTCAAATTCTTCAGCCAGTTTAGACAGGTATTCTTGGTAGGGTATCAGCTTTTCTTCTTTGGTTTGCCATTCCCCTTTTACCTGACAAATAATTAGCATTGAATCCCCATACACATCTATCTTCTTTACGTTCAATTCCAATGCAGTCTCTAAACCAAGAATACAGGCCTCATACTCGGCAGTGTTGTTAGTGCAACCGAATTGTAGCTTAGTTGAAACTGGATATTGTTTCTTGTCGGGAGATATTATCACTGCTCCTGCTCCGTTACCACATACGTTTACAGCACCATCAAAATACATAGTCCAACATTCTGGTTTTCCTTCCTCGACTGACAATACATCTTCATCAGGAAAATCAAAGTTCAATGGCTCGTAATCTTCCATAGCATGGTCCGCTAGATGATCAGCAATAACACTCCCTTTTACAGCTTTCCTTGTCATATACACTATGTCATACTCAGCTAGTAGAACCTGCCACCTTGCAATTCGGCTGGATAGGTAGGGCTTTTCGCAGATATACTTCAACGGGTCCAATTTAGAAATCAGCCATGTGGTATGATACAACATATATTGTCGTAACCTCTTCGCAGCCCATGCTAGTGCGCAACACAACTTCTCAATCATAGTGTACCTAGACTCACACTCCATGAACTTCTTACTTAGGTAATAAATGGCCCTTTCCTTCCTTCCGGATTCATCCTGTTGTCCAAGCACACATCCCATCGCTGTTTCAGTCACCGTTAAGTACAATATCAATGGCCTTTTTGGTACAGGAGGAACAAGTAGAGGTGGATTTAGCAAGTACTGCTTGATTTTCTCAAAAGCCTCTTCGCACTCTGCATTCCAAATCCCAGGATTCTTCTTTCTTAACAAACGAAAGATTGGGTCACAGGTTGTGGTTAATTGGGATATGAATCGAGCGATGTAGTTTAACCTTCCTAAAAACCCTCTTACTTCTTTCTCGGTCTTCGGAGCTGGCATGGCCTGAATAGCTTTTACTTTTTCAGGATCCACTTCTATCCCTTTGTCACTCACCACAAATCCTAACAACTTCCCAGATTTCACCCCGAATGAGCATTTTGCAGGGTTCAACCTTAACTTATATTTCCTAAACCTTTCAAACAATTTCTTCAATATCTGGACATGATTCTCTCCTTCTCCCGATTTAGCAATCATGTCATCCACGTATACTTCAATCTCTTTGTGCATCATGTCGTGGAATAAAGTCACCATAGCCCTTTGGTAAGTGGCCCCAGCATTCTTTAACCCAAATGGCATGACTTTGTAGCAGAAAGTTCCCCATGGTGTAACAAAGGTTGTCTTCTCCTTATCTTCTTGCGCCATTTTTATCTGATTGTAGCCCGAAAACCCGTCCATAAAGGAATATGTGGAGCTACGAGCGGCATTGTCGACTAACATGTCTATATGCGGTAGAGGAAAATTATCTTTAGGGCTAGCACGATTTAAATCCCTAAAGTCCACACAAACTCTAATCTTGCCCTCCTTTTTGGGTACCACCACTATGTTTGAAACCCATTGTGGATACTTGACCACCTCTAAGAAACCCGCGTTCCATTGCTTTTCAATTTCTGCCTTTACCTTGATCAAAATTTCTGGATGAGTTCTTCTTAGTTTCTGCTTAATCGGTCTGCACCCTTCTTCCAATGGTACCCTATGCACTACGATATTCGTATCCAAACCGGGCATATCCTCATAAGACCAAGCAAACACATCTACATAATCCCGGAGCAGTGTGATCACGTCTTCCTTTTCTTTCTGCGTGATCAGGGTTCCTATCTTGAGCTCCCTCTGATTTTCTTCGTCACCCACATTTATAGTTTCAAGTTCCTCTTTAGCGGGCTTCCAAACCTGTTCGTGTTGTTCTATTAATTTGGTGAATTCCCTAATGCTATTTTCATCCTTTCCTTCTTCTTCTTCTACAGCTATTATAAATTTATTAAAATCTGGCCATTCATTCTCAGTGTAAAGTGCAGGTGTTGTTGTGGAAGTTCCGCTTTCAGGGTTCCTGAAAGCGGAAAGTGAGTGTAAATGTACAAATAAAAATAAAAAAAAACAAGATGAGCTAAAAATGCAAGATCTCATTAAAAGAAATATTTGATTCAAACAAAACAAAGATAGAATTCGATTGACCCATTGAGTCTCGAATGTCAAAACTAAGACAAAATGAAAATATCAGAAAGAAAAAAATGTTTCAATCCAAACATGCATTACATTTTAAAAACCGATGGAGCTTCTTGGGTCACCCAATTCTGGAACTTCTTTCCCTTGACTAGCTTTCGAATACATGTACGGGCAGTAATTTCCTCAAGAGCATGGATGGTTAATTGTGGCAGTTCTTCATCCCATATTCCAGACCGAGTCTCCTCAGCAGTGCCTTTGACTTTTTCCTCTCCCACAGTATTTATACTCATAGATGAGAGTTTCTGAAGAGAGCTTTCATGTCCCTGGTCAGGTTGCATTATATACGCAGCCATTGGAAATGAAACCCTGATTGGAGGAATGACTAACTTTTCTTCTTCAGGCTTCCTTCCTTCAATCTTTGCCATTCTCTTCTCTCTTCTTGCACCAACAGCCCGCTTGTAATCCTCCTTTCTAGGCTTATATCCTAGCCCAAACCTTTGTTCTGCAGCCTTCAACTTCGTTACACCAATCCACTCAACCTTCCTTTTTCCTGCGCTAAAGCGGACAGAAATCTTATGGTTTAACAGTTTTTTAGCGGCCATTTTAATGGCCTCTGAGATCCCTGGTTTTCTTATTACAGTATTCTCGGGCACCCACTCGGTGTTCACGACTTCGAACGCATGTAGGTTTCCATCCACACAATCTTCAGCTTCAATGAAAGGGACCGCCACATTTTTCATCATCGATATAGTCTCTTCGGCCTTAACAGTGACCAGGACACCATTTGCAATGTACTTCAAACATTGATGCAACGAGGAAGTAACTGCTCCAGCAGCATGTATCCATGGCCTTCCTAACAACATGCTATAGGAGGGGTGGATGTCCATCACTTGTAAGGTTACCAGAAAAACTTGTGGACCCACAGCTAGTTCAACTTCGATCGATCCTAACACTTCCCTTGGTGACCCATCATATGCTCTAGCCATCATCACACTTGGCTGCATATGGGAGGGATCCACCGGCATCTCATTCAGCATGTGTCTCGGCAACACATTAAGAGCTGAGCCATTATCGATGAGAACTTTACCGATGAGACAATCTTTGCATCGGACCGTGATATACAAAGGCTTGTTATGGCCAGTTCCTTCAGCATCAAGTTCATCTTCGGTAAAGTACAAGTAATTTGAAGCATGAATTCTCCCTACCAGATGCTCCATAGTCCTTTGTTCGATATCTTGAGGTACGTAGGCCTCATTCAGTACCTTCTGCAAAGCATTACGATGCGGCTCGGAACTGAGTATTAATGACATGATGGAGATCTTGGCAGGGGTCTTTTTCAACTGGTCCACCACACAATACTCACTATGCTTCATAAGCTTTAAGAACTCATTTGTTTCTTCCTCTGTTACCGGTTTATTTACCTCCAACTCTTTTTCAAAACCCATGGCCTCTTTGCCTTTAATCTTTCTTTGCTTTTCTAACTCCTCGGGCGTGAAACAACGACCACTCCGGGTCAACCCGCTTATCTCGTTTTGGAAAAAAGGAGTTTCAATGCTTGAGGTAGAAACATAATTGCCTGGCGTCGCCCTGTAGTTTGCTTCCTTTGCGTATGACGGCTTAACTAGTACCAACTTTGCAAATCCATTAGTTGTTGATTGAATCCTACATTTTTCTATCATCATCATCCCTCTATTGTCTTCCATACCCTCGATCCTCAACTCCCCTAAAGTCATCATCCTTGCAACCTTTTGATGAAATTCGATGCATTCATCAATGTGATGCCCTTTCTTGTCATGAAATAGACAGAAGTCATCCTCTCCCCTGTTGCGCTTGGTTGATTCCTCCAAGTGTCCGGACCGTATCAGCATATCATATAGTTTGGTCAGGGTCACTTTTAGAACCCTTTCTTTGTTATGAACTTCCACCGCATTCACCCCGCTACTTCCTGCAGCATGTTTGGGCAAGGGATTCGAATTCACATTGGGTGGATCCTCAAAAGTGACCCATCCCATCTTGATCAACTGCAATACCCTCCTCTTAAAAGCTGCACAGGTTTCAATGCTATGACCTGCATTACCAGCATGGTATTCACAAGTCAACTTGGGGTTGTGCCAAGCAGGGAAAGGTGGTTGCATAGGTGGTACTGGTAGAGGAGCAATATGTCCAATGCTTAGTAACTGGGCATATAACTCCTTTAGGGTTATGGGCAAAGGTGGTAGTTGTTCCTCTGGTCGTTGGTAATCTCTTCTTTGGTAAGTATTTTGGTTGTTTGTGGGGAATTTTGTGTGAAAAGGCTGGTTTGGAGTGGAGGGCTTGGAAAAGTTGACACTGGTGGTTTGGGGTGCAGGTGTTTGGTAGCTTCTATAATTTCTATCTTTCCCCTTGTACCTGTCCTCCAGATTATTCACCTCAACTTCCTTTCTTTTCCCGACAAAACCCCTCTTCTCTACGGGTTCCATAATTCTCCCTCTTCGAATTCCTTGCTCGATCCTCTCAGCGATTCGTACCGCATCGTAAAAATGCTGGGCGGAGCTTCCCATCAGGTGCTCGTAGTACGGGGCCCTAAACGTATTGGCAAATAGAGTCACCATTTCTGTCTCTATTACTGGAGGTTGTACATTGACAGCTTGGTCCCTCCATCTTTGAGCATAAGTCCTTACGGACTCCTGAGCTCCTTTCTCCATGGTCATCAAGCTGGTCCTATCAGGCGCAATCTCCAGATTAAACTTGTACTGCTTTAAAAAAGCATCCGCCAAGTCTGTCCACTTTCTAATCCTGATGTTATCTAACCTCATGTACCAGCTAAGGGCCGACCCTGTCAAGCTGTCCTGGAAGAAATATATTAACAACTTGTCATCATGTATGACCTCCGCCATCTTGTTATAGTAGGAACGAAGATGAGTTTTCGGGCATTCTGTTCCGGTATACTTTATAAATTCGGGTACCCTAAACTTCCGTGGGATCACAATGTTAGGCACCAAACATGCTTCGGCTGCCCTAACTGGGTCGGATAGATCATTCCCTTCAACTGCTCTTATCCTTTCTTCTAGTGCAGACCACTTGTCATATCCTACGTGGTTAGAGAATCTAGCATTTTGTGGGTCCTCATCTGTTAAATCTAATGTAATAGGGATTGGGATGGGCTGAGTGGATTCGGGCTGCTTCTTTGGTGAACTTGTCCCTAGAATATGGGGTGCCCCCGGGCTTTGAACTGCCGGTGGTGCTTCATCGGTTTGAGCGGACGTGCCCTCTCCATCCCTTGCTCTTAAGGTCTTCTCAAGCAAACTAGTCAACCGTGCTACGTCATTCCGCATAGCTTCAAGCTCCCCTTGGTATTGGGATTCTAGTTCTGCCCTCTCGCTGTTTTCCATTCTTTTTCTTAATCGAGTGTTGTGGACTTTGACAGGGGGACCTATGTTTCGCAGCTGGTATTGTTTACATGAATGTATCAGAAAATGTATGGCATAATGCATGTGTTATGATAAATATGCTTTATGCAATGCATGGATGCATTCTTCTTGTGAACTATTAATGGCCAACACTTCATAGAATATGGGTTTCTTGTCACATTGCCGCTTAGGAGTACTGCTTTTCGGGTCATTTGCTTAAGTCATATTCACCAAAAGACAGAATTTGCATAAAAGATGGGTCAACGCCCTTTTCATTGATGTTGGACAAGCTTGCTACATTTTTGGAAACACAAAAAGAAAAAGCAAATCAAAATCCTTCTTCTGTCCCATCTTCCACCAAGGGTAGGAAAGCGAATCCACGGTTCTCGATTGACTCCAAGAAAGCATCGGTTTCAGCTAGACTTTGCCGATAACGGATGATGTCTCTTCCCACCTTTCTAGCATTGGTCCTAATGACCCGAGCGTGCACAGCAGCTTCATCCATTTGTTTGTCCATCTTGGACAATTTTTCAATAAGCAACAAGTTGGTTCTGTTTAATGAAGTATTATTAGCATCAATCTGATCCTTGTGTTTTTCTATCAATGCTAATTTTTCACCCAGATGCTTTATCTTTTCTCTTTCTTTGCCGAGCTCCCTCTTCAGACTTCTTATCTTATCTTCTTTAATCACCAATTCTGCTTCACCAACTTCATCTTTCACAGGTTCCGCCAAACGACTTTCTGACATTACATATTTCTTATACAGTTCTTCATACTTTTCAATTCTGTCCATCAACTCGCACTGAACCTCTGCAAACTTCTCTTGGTAATATTCTATGCTCTCTTGGCATTCATTATGTTCAGTCTTCAATGCGTCGAGCTCAGAGCGACTTTGCACCCACTTCTGATTCATCTCTGCTAATTCCTTCTCAATTCCCGACCTAACATTTTCCTCCTCGACCATCTTCAACTCGAGCTTAGCTAGTTTTGCATCTCTAGACTGTAACTGCTCATCTAAAAATGATCTCCTTTTATCACCTTCCAGCACCATTTCTTCCATCATCATCTTGTCCTTTCGGGTCTTGTTTAATTCCATCTGAAGCTTTTCAATTTGTCCCCACAATTCTCTTTCACTGTCAACCCTTTTTCTTTTAACAGACTTTTCTCCAGTTTGGGGCGACTTTACTTCTCCATTGGCCGAGGCTGAGGCAACTGAATCTCTCCATTTTGCGTACCCTTCACTTGTACTAGGATTCCCCAAACTTTTTATTTCTAATAAAACTAGATGCTTCCAGTCTTGTTTGATGACACTCATGACTTCTTGTGCAATGGGATCCTTAAACAAACCAAAAAATTGAGCAATCCCTTTGGTCCTTGGAATGAATTGCATGCCCCCATGCTGTCTTACCACGAGAGCTGGAGCATAACTCACATAACCGGTAATCCCTACCAACGGAACCCAGCACCTTTGCCCGCAGCTCATTAGGACATTCACAGCTTTAGCCCAAGGGGCCTTCCATTTCAAACTACCACTGGGTATAGCTTTTAGCTTTTCTAACCAACCTTGGTTGTCTAGATCCCCCCATTCTTCTTCCTCCACTATCCTCAATGGTCTTTGGTTGAACCACCAAAAATTATTGAAGACAGGTTTTTTTGTTTCAATGTGACTAACCATCCAAATATATAACAGCTGCGTGCAACATCTCACTGCCCCTTTTCCAGCTTTTCGACAGTGATTAAGTGTCATGATAGTTTCAGCCAAAACAGAAGCTACGGGGTTGATTTGTGTAGTCTCATATCCCACATACGCAGCAGCAGCTTCTAAGCTTATTATACCCGTCCGGCTTGGGAATAACACAAGGCCAAATATGCCTAATGCAATCAATCTTTCTTTCTCTGACCCGGACTTTTGTTCTAGTTCCAACTCCAGCATCTTCCATCTTAGACCAGTAGCCTTCTTTTCTAAAAACCTTTCAAAGTTGGGGATCCTGAGCAGCTTCGACAGTTCAGGAATGACCTTATCAGATCTCGAAGGGAAATAAGTCCTGTATAGGTCATTCGGAAACTCAGTCAACATTCCGTATTCCTCCATAGTAGGGCATAGATCTATGTTCCCAAAAGAAAAACAACGGTAGTCAGGGTCCCAGAAATGAATTAGACCTCGCACTGCTGGGCTTAAGACATCCACCTTCGCAATCTCCATCATGCGTCCGTATTTTCTGAAAAATGTGTCTTTATCCACATCCTGAAAGTGAGTCGTCAATTTGTTCACCTCATTTATAATGCAATCTAGATTCTTGATTGGTGATAGTCTCATAGCATCGCCTTTAAAGCAGTCTTCTTCAGTCAATTGTGACAATTCAGAATTTCTCCCATATTCCATGATGGAAAGTTTAGTGGTTGTGGTCATTTCGTTCACAAGACCTGTAAAGCGAAAATGCTTTTTTAGGTTTATTTCATGTAAAAGATATTACGGAGCATATATCCTAACGATAGGTTCTAGTTCCTTTACGTGAGACATAGGGTAGGTTTACTACTTGGTCTCTAAAGAGGGTCTCTCGCTGTCCCAGTGATCACCCTCGTAAAGGCAATATGGGGTCTTAGCAGATAATGGGATGGCACGTATACCAATCACTATCATCTAAGCTCTCAGCAAAGAGTTGGGGTTTACACAAACTTCAACCTTGACTCAAGTCATAGGTAAGCTGCTACTCCCCCACTTAACTTAAAGTTTAGTGTGTGCTCTCAAAATGGTAAAAAAGTGATGCATGACGAGGTATATTATGATGACAGGATGAAAAAAATGCATGCTAAAGCCTTTAAACAAACATATAAATAATTCATGGCAATATGAGAATAAATGAATAAATAAACACACAAGTAATTAACATATCATAAACTACAAAATTATCAAGCCTAGTCCAAAGTCCCCAGTGGAGTCGCCATTCTGTCGCACCCCAAAAATGGTAGATGTGCGGCGTCGTGGCAACTTGTCCCCGTGAGCGGGGAGGTTAAATGTCAAAGGGATTATCTATTTCGTAAAAAGGGAGTCGCCACCTAGTATTATGGTTACTAGGAAACCTAAACTGGTCTTTCAGAGATTCTAGGGTAAGGGACTGGTTGCGTAAAGGGAAGGTTTTAGCACCCCTAGTACGCCCTACCTAAGGTAAGCTGCTTGACGTTTTTGTTTGTCTTATGACTGCTAGGATACAGATATATATAATATATATTTAAATGTTGATGATATATTATTCCTGCCGAATATTTTGGATATCAACCCTTTAGGATTTATCTATCCAAATACCGACAGTGAATAATAGCATATCATTCCCGTCGAATATTTTGGATACTACCCCCTTAGGATTTAGTTATCCAAATTCCAACAGTGAATAATAGCATATCATTCCCGTAGAATATTTTGGATACTAACCCCTTAGGATTCAGTTATCCAAATACCGACAGTGAATAATAGCATATCATTCCCGTCGAAGATTTTGGATACTAACCCCTTAGGATGTGGTTATCCAAATCCCAACAGTGAATAATAGCATATCATTCCCGTCGAATATTTTGGATACTAATCCCTTTTAGGATTTATTTATCCAAATACCAACAGTGAATAATAAATTCAAAAAAATAAGATTTTTATATTTTTTTGAATATTGGCCAATACCCTTTGGATTTTACAAACATGTTGTAAAATCTCAAAATGCAAGAAATGATTTTTCTTTGCAAAATCCATGCTAAAACTCATTTTCTCTTCAAAACCCAAGATAATATATTTTTCAAAAGAACAACAACTTTTAAAAATATGCTAGTGTATTGGCCTTATGCAAGAAAACAACATATATTTTTTATAAAAGTATTTTTGCAAATCATGTATTTTTATATATTTTATTATTTTCTTTTTCCCGTTTTTATTTTATTTTTTTTGTTATGGGTGGGCTGGCTGCCAGCCCTTCTCCATGGGGCTGGGCTGCCAGCCCACTCGCTGGGCTGGGCTGCCAGCCCGCCCATTGTGGGTGGGCTGCCAGCCCGCCCATTGTGGCTGGGCTTCCAGCCCGCCCAGTGTGGCTGGGCTCGCGGCCCAACCTACATGTATATGGGCTCTAGGCCCAAATGATCTGACATTGGGCTTCGACCCGTCTATTCTAAAGATGGGCTTCGGCCCATTTTATTTTCAAACTGGGCTTTGGGTCCATATGGGCCAGAAGCCCGTCTTCCCCTCGGGCTGGGCTTCCAGCCCAGACGGCTGGAAGCCCGTCTTAAATCAGGTGTCAGGCCGGGCACAAAGCCCGACCCGACCGCCCAGCGGGGAGTGAATTAATTCACTCCCCGCATGCAAAAAACAAAGATCCACAGTAGAAATGGAAGATTTTCAAGTATGATAAAAGGCGTACCTGTTAACACTTTTGGGTAGAGGATTTCGAGGTGATTCTTCCGGTCGTGGTGGCGTCGGAAACGGTGGCCTGTGGTGGCCGGAATGGGCGTCTGAAGGTGACGGGGCTATGTGGCTGCGACGGGGCTGTTCTTTGTTGCCTTCGCCTGAGTTGCTGGTGGGAGGTCTGGCGTGGAGTGGAGGTTTCTGGCGGTGGCAGGGTGGTGCTCGGTGGTCTGAGGCGGTGGTTAGGGTGTTGAACCGAGATGGAGAGAGAGAGAAAGAGCTTCGGGTCTGTTATTTTTAGAGAGAGAGAAGAGCAAAACGAAAGCCAGAGAGGGAGAGTGAAAGGGAACAGATGCGAGGGAAAAGAAGATTTAAAATTCACGTGAAATTTTCCTTGTTTCTTTCAGCTTTGTTCTCCGTTTTCTTTTTTTTTCTCCTCCTCCTCTTCTCTTTTGCAGGCTGCGAACGGGGTATTTATAGGGAATGAAGGCATGCATATTGTGTGTTATGGCCTCTGCATTTTGCAGAAATCCAGAGGGTTGCAGCACCGTGCAGGGAGCCGTTGCAGGACTGTTCCTGCACTGTTCAGGTTTCGGAACAGTGCAGGGACATGCACAGTGCAGGGACATGCACAATTTGTGTGGTAAAAATACGCTTTAGTCCCTCAATGTATAATTGCTTTAATTGCACCCCCAATTGAACTTAAATTTATGATTTTGTACAATTATATCCTCCTTCATAATTTCAATACTAGCCTTGACTTCGTGCGCCTTTTTATTTTGGTCCTCGACTTTTTTATCTGCGCGATATAGTCCCCAATCAATCATTAAACTCTCAATTTGTTCAATTGGGTCCCCGATTTCGCATAATTGGCTTGGAAAAAATTCCAATTGGTCCCAATTGAACCCGAATTAAATTTAAGAACTTGATTTCTTATTGACTAAGCCCTTAATAAAAATTAATTTGATCAATTTAAAGTATAATTAAGTCACCCAGCTTAATTAAACCCTTCAATTGGACCTAAATTAATTCTTGAACATAATTACGCTTTTATATTAACCAATGACTAAATCAAATTGGTCCATAAAAATATAATTATATCTTACGACTTAGTTTATACGCAGATTTATCTGATAATAAATTATTTTAGCCGTGAATCTGCGATTTCCTTCATTTTCGGGTACAAAAGAGGTACGATCGAGCTTTCGAAAACATCCAAAAATTCAACGTGATTTTCCTACTGACACCAGCCCCTTTATTTTTATTTTTTTGTTATTTTCAGGTAGTTTTGGGGGATGACCCAAAATTGGGTTATGACAAGTTCTCTGGAGATTTACCACAGGAACAGCAGGGTATAAGCTCAAGGTCTCTGTCAAAGCTGCGTGAAGATAATGCATTTGCTCAAGAGCTGTGTCTGTTATGTTTGCAATGAACTCTTCAACATTTACCACATCATCTTGACTACTTGTGACATCTCTCACTTCTTGGGAGACTTTTTCCTGGATTACCGGGTTCTTGCAAAGCAATCCAAAGTGCATCTTATCAGTGTATCCTGCCAGTAGGAAATACCAGATCAGATAAAGTGTTCTTTTCTGTGTTATATCAATAGAAAATAAACGATACCTGTTAATTAAAAAAAAAATATGGAGAACCTGTTTGGCTTCCGAAGACAGACCCACACATTGAAAATGATCACAATTTCAGAACGTTGTTCTATTGACGAGTTCGTGTGGACTAAAACTGTACGATTTCAGAACTCTTGCAAAAAATATTATTTCTGTATACTTATATATTTAAACATCCAATTTTATTTTAGTCTAGCCAACCCAAATAGGGGGAGAAAAAAAAGTTTAGCTACTAAAATATAGCAGTTGACTTACTTGCATATCGAAAATCTGATCACCAGTAGACATCTCGGAGATAACTCTGGCAAGTTTAGCAGCATTTCTTCTGAACACAAAGCAGCTAAAATCTCTAAGAACTCTCGTCGAGAACTCAAAGCTAGCAAGTTTCCTCTGCTGCCTCCACTTGTCTCCATCAACAGCAAATATGCCTTTACCAAAAAGATTAGTAAAAATATCTTAATTATACTTGCCCTTTGTATAATGGTCAAAATTTGTTTTTAATCCTTATGTCAGTTGTGTACAATTCACTTCGATATGGAGCAAGAAGGCGGAAAGTCTTCTGTTTCTTGGCAGCTTCAGTTTGGTAGTCATAGAGCCTGTTGAAGTGGAAAAGCTGGCCAAATACCGTGCCATTTACTGGTGGGTAGTCTGGGTTCTTGATGGATTTTCCTGAGTAGATTTGAAATATAAGATACAAGAAGGTTATGATGATAAAGAGTATTGGGAGAAACAACAATACTCAACACTTTTTTTTATGTGAATCTGTAGTAAACTACAAAACACAACAATATATATGTGAAAATATATATTCAAAATAACACAAGCACAAGACACAATTTTTACGTGGAAAACCTTTCCAAAAAGAAAAATCACGGGACCGTAGTCCACTCAAATACTTTCAGTATCAATAGTAATAAGAATACATGAGTCTTCTCTAGTCTCAACTAAAAGCATACAAACCGAAACTATCTTCAAGAAATAAAATTTCTTGGCACAAATCAACTAATACAAGAATTCAAGGAATTTCTCACTAAAAATAGATGCTACTGTTCACGGGCTGAAAACCATATACAAAGTGTTCAGAATCCAATCTCCACCGTTCACAATGAGGATTCACATGTCATGAACATCCCTGCAAAGTTGCAGCTTAATCGGACCACAAAAACTTGTTGATCAGACCGGTTGAAAGAAACTGGACAGCAAAATCCGAGAACTCTGTTTTCTCTCTATTTCGGCAGCGCACTTGTTTTCTTCTCATCCTCTTTCTGTCACTTTCCAGCAGCTAAAAGGAGGTGGAGACGTGAAGCCCTACTTTTCTAAGTGTATCCTTTCATGTGGTCTAGATACACACAAGATTTTGGGCCATCCTCTACCAAGGAGGGAAATCAAACCCAACAAAGAGAAGTACTGTTGCTGTGAAGGTGAAGAGAATGCCCATATCTTGCCGTGAGAGTTTGTGGAGCTCAAGCTGTTTACGAAGCATATATAATTCGTATTATCAGAAAGCTTATGTTGCGTCACTGAAAGTGAAATGCAGAAAGAGAACAGCTGCTCGCAAACAAATATTTATGGTCTTTTCAACTAATTTAAACAGTAAGGTCTCGATATGCTTGCTAAATTACGAATACATAATCAGAATTTTTATGACACTATACTGATCATCAGATAAGTTTGAGTCACTCGATGTTAATGATTCAAAGTTTAGAATAAGAGAAAAGGGAAATCACCTCGGCTGTCCTTTTGATCTTATAGGATAAGAAGACTTGATCTTCAAGTAATGACCTTTTTTTTAACAACTTTCATTCCCTGAGAACACTTGTCTGCCCGCAGAAACACGGCAGAATTTATAGTTACAACGATATTGGTGATGGCTTTTCAGGAAAACGACCAATATTGATAACAATTTATGTGAATCAAAAACTCACCAGATTAACCAGTTTTATTGATGCATACATGATGAGGAATATCATCATATAAAACTCCTCAAGCACAATTTCCAGATATACTATCTATTACAATGCTGGATTGTGTACTTTTGATAAACAAATATTTTATGAGAAACCATTTCTGGTGTAAGATTGTTCTTGCTTAAATATCATTAGTGGAAATTCGATTTTCAAATGCTAACATGCACGTTACAAACTGTTGTTAGTAGGCATTTGAAGCCATTCCTCTGTTTTTAGCTCTTAAGAATTCTTGACAATTGGGAGTAATGCTTGATTTCTTGCAACATAAATGTATGTGTTATTAGCCAAGTAAGGTTTAGCATTAAATTAGATTGGTCGAAATTGTTCGCGGAGAACTCTTGTGGTGAAAGTTCATCCTCACTTGAATTTGACTTCTTCAAATTTTCGCCCTTGGTGGCGGATATCAATCTATTATGGCCCTTGTAGGGGGGTTTTCCTAGTTTGAACAGGATGGTACAAGGATTCATCTTACGGAGGTCAATAAACGATTGAATTATTGTGCCTAATAGTAATAAAATGAAAAGTACATGATTCCCGTAATAAATAATCATATTATGGTGGCCTTCAATGCCAGTTCCTTGAACAAACATGGATTTATTTTCCCCACAGATCCATATAAATACTGTGATTTTGCAAGTCTTTGCTTTTCCAGGAAAACATTGCTTAACCTCGTTTACTTCGGAAGGTTTGGTCTGGGTTTTACGCCTATATTTATTTATGTAATACCATAACAAATGTAATGAGCTAAGTACTGTGTCTGTGGATGGCATAAACATGGAGGCCTCCATCAACATGAAGATTGATCATCGTCCTGTAGTTGACTGGTTTCTTTTCGTCAGCGAGTTTAAAAATGAAACTTCCCAACAAGACAGCCGCAAAGATCTTCATCTGTCTGTAAGCAAATTCCTTCCCAAGACATATCCGTGGCCCTGCCTGTTATCCAGCAGAAAAAGGCTGGTATTAGTCATTTGGTCAATGGGATTGGGAGTCCATAACTTAAGCTGAGCTAGCACAGACAGCAGATCTTAATCATGATTCGATCTTAATACTTTGCACATCAAAGGAAGAAGAAAAATTATTTGAGTGGTAATCAAGTGAATCATGCCAGTCTTTATTTCAACTAACCTGGAATGCTGTAAACTTGAAAGGGCTTTCTGGCTGAAACACGCCATCCTTATTGAGCCATCTTTCAGGCTTGTATTCCTCAGCGTCATCGCCCCATACGAACTTCATCCTGCCCATTGCATAAGGTTGGTAAGCCACCATATCTCCCTTTCTCACATTAAAGCCATCTGGTAGGGTGTCATCAGAAAAGCAAATCTTCGGATCCTGTAAAGCAAGGAATTTTGAGATACGGAAACGATATAATTATAAAAATATTCAGGAAGCATTATTAAAACCTAACAGAAGATTAAGGATCAACGAACCGGGGGGAGCAAACCACCACTGCTGATCTGTAATTCTATTTCCACTTTATAAGACCATGTTCAAACATAAGCATACTGTGAGCATTAAGGTGTTTGTTGCTCAAGGATCATAGTTTCAGTCGTGAATTTATTTGAACATATTCGAACAGTCAATCAATTTTCCTGCTATAACTTTTTGTTATGTTTCGTGGGGCCAGGAATTGCAGGCGCACATAATTTCTTCTTACCACAGGCACAGATGGATACAGTCTAAGAGTTTCAGAAATTGCTGCATGGAGATAGTTCATCTTTTCTAGAGCTTCCTCATTAATACCAGCTGCAAATTCTGCAAAATCTGTAATCTCTTTCAATCCGGTTGCTTCTCTTACTTCTTGTACAATCTTATTCTGCACAGCTGGATGCTTGCACAACATGTAGATGAACCAGGATAGAGCAGCTGCTGTTGTGTCTTTTCCAGCAGTCACAAAGTTGAGAATTATGTCCCGTAAGTATGTTGAATCATTCTCGTTCACTTGCAGGAACCTTGATAAAATGTCATCTTTCTTTAGCTGCATTTTCCATGTAAGATCAAATAAAATCCATGCCTCTGCAATCTATCAGAAATAATAGTTTAAAGGAGAGACACTCACAGAAGAAACTTCTGAGTTACGCATTAGCTCAATTTTTTTATTGATTAGTTTATACACAAAATCATTAACCACTTCGACGTTTTTCTTCAGTGCAGCTTCCGATCCAATATTCAAAAACCTCTTGATTTTCCAGAACACGTCAACATATCGCCAAAGGGTCGATGCACTCGCATCATCAAAAGCTCGGGTAAATTTGACACCTTCTTCATTTGATCCGCACATGCTGTCTAGCTCAACCCCAAACCCAACTTTGAATATCGAATCTAAGGTTGATTTCATAAACAGATCCTGCACAATCAGTTAAGCTTAGAAGGTCAAGTACTCTGAAAATCAGTTCATAACTTTTACTCTGTTACACTGGATCAAAGACTAACCTGGATGTCCATTGACTGGTTAGCTTTTGCAGCTTCAGACACTATATTAGCAAGTTTTGCCACATTCTTCCTGAAGATCACACTGCTGAAGTCCCTCAGAACCTTTGTGGAGAACTCATAGCTCGAAACCTTTCTTTGCTGGCGCCATTTGTGACCATCAACAACGAAAATTCCATCACCTAGTAACCCACTTAAATTGTCGTAATTATGGTCCCCCTGCACAAAGTTTGAGCAAGCTAAAATCATTACCCTTTCAGCCATTGGAATCTCATCCCGATGGAAAAGTTGATAATCAACCAACCCCTCAAATTCTCGTCGTACTGGCAAAGTTTTTGAGAATATCAAAAACTGGGTATTGAACAATTCACATCGTAAAACAAGAGCCAAACATTTGCTAGTGGTATTGATGAAATAGATCACAGCTATTTGGAATCTAATCCTGATGGAAAGTGAACAGTCAAAACCAACCCCACTCAAATTCTCGTCATCCTACCAAAGTTTTTGTGAATACTCATAATTGGGTGTTGAAAATTCATAAAGATAATTTTACACAATTCTCATCATAAAAACGAGGACAAACATTTGCTACTGATATTGACGAAATAGATCACAGTAAGGAGAAATAAATACCTTGCCATAATTCTCAAAGTTGGTTTTGAGTATGTACTCAACATTTACAGGATCAGCCGTGTAAACCTCACTTCTGAAAGGGGCGATCAGCCTGTAAGTCTTATACTTCCCAGCAAGATTAGTCATGTAATGATGCAACCTGTTGAAGTTGAGAAGTTGGTTAAACACCGTGCCACCAACTGGATGGTACTTGTGTTTTTCCTGCTTTTTGCTCAACTTTCTAATCAAGTGTTGAGCCGCGAGCACAGATAGGATTAGAACTAAAGCTGAGAAGGTGAATTGATAAGAGAGAAAATCTACAGAGGCCATGTTCTAACACTTCAGGAAACAAGGAACGCGGCTGTTGATATGTAAATGGATTCGGTCCAGTACGAGTTGAGTAATGGAAGGATAATAATTGGGTTAAATTTGGAAAAGTCAATGCTATTCCCATTTAACAATATTTATCAAAACTTGAAGACACCGTATGGTCCCTTCCAATTTATTTTCCTCGACGACGACCTCTCTCTTCATTGATTTTCTCTTTCTTGCCTTTTCCACTCAGTATTTAAATATTTTTTTAATTTAAATCTTTACATGTGGGTTTTCGTATATAAATCTAAATGAAATAATTTAATTTAAATCTTTCCTACAAAAATTCTGTTCTTTATTCTCAGATTTTGATTTAAACAGTAACTGTTTAAAACAGTAACTGTTCACATCATAAAAGTTCAACAACTAATATATAATCAGTACTATCCGAAAGGTTATGTTGAGTCATTGAAAGTGAAATGCTGAAAGAAACAGCTGCTCGCAGACAAATATTTATGTTCTTTTCAACTAATTTAAACAGTAAGGTCCAATATATTATCGCTAAATTACAAATACTAAATCAGAGTTTGAAGACACTACACTGATCAATTAAGTTTGAGCCAATATACTCTTTTCTTATATATGTGTGCGTGATGTAAGTTGGTGAAACAATGAAATGAACTTAATCTATAAAAGATAAAAAAAGAATAGGAATAAAAATATAAATACCAAATTATATATAAAAAACAAATGAAATAAAAATGTTCTATTATACTAAGAAAAAGAGAGGAGAAAATAAAATAAAAAAATCTATTGGAGGCACATCGTTGGTTCAATGTTGTCATCCTCTCTTCATTGATATTCTCTTCCTTGCCTTTTTCACTCAGTATTTAAATATATGTTTAATTTAAATCTATACATGTGGTAGTTGGTAATCGTCGGCATCTTATCAGATTAGCGACGCGCTATAAATTACGTTTCTTGGCTGGTGGCTTCGGAATCTCATCAAATTTACATATGAGAAAAGCATCGTTTGATTTTATTTCTTTATTTATTATTTATTAAATAATAAATAAAAAAATTAAATACTTGTAAATTATCCATCAACAAGTGTTTTTTATTTATTATTATTTATCAATTAATACAAAATAAATAATTACTAAATATGTTTTAAATTTATATTAATATAAAATAATAAAGTATTATTTGCTTATTATACTCGCAATTTTTATCTCCAAGGTGACAAAGTCGTGCGGCAGCTGCAGCTACCGTAATTATTTGCTTCACATATTTAATGCTCATGGCCTGGTCCTTGCAATTGCACGAAGATGCAGGCTTCCATCAATGTGAAGTGTGAACATTGTCCTGTAAGTTATTTTTCTCGTGTCATCCGCTAATTTGAAGCGGAAGAACCGAAGAAGGGCTGTCGCTACTATCTTCATCTGCCGGTACGCGAAGTCTTTGCCCAGACATATCCGAGGACCTGCCTGCAAGGGGACAGCCATCAACTTTGTAAATTGCTTGACATTTTATGTGGGCAACAAAAGAAGTGAAGATACAAACATGAAATGCTATGAACTTGAATGGCGATTCAGGCTGGAAAACCCCATTGTTGAGCCATCTTTCTGGACGAAAATCCTCGGCATCCTCTCCCCAGATGTAAGGCATCCTGCCCATGGCATAGGCCATATAGTATAGCCCATCACCCTTTTTCATTCTAAATCCATCAGGAAGAATGTCATCCACTTCTGCACACCTCCCGTCCTTGAGACCAGAAAACCATGTTACATAAAACTACAAATACCTCATACATATATATACAGTGTAAAGAATTTTAAGTCCATGAGTTCTCTGAAGATTTACCACAGGAACAGCAGGATATAACCTCAAGGTCTCTGTCAAAGCTGCGTGAAGATAATGCATTTGCTCAAGTGCTGTGTCTGTTATGTTTGCAGTGAACTCTTCAACATTTACCACATCATCTTGACTACGCGTGACATCTCTCACTTCTTGGGCGACTTTTTCCTGGATTAGAGGGTTCTTGCAAAGCATATAGAAGAACCATGACAGGGTATTCGCACTGGTATCTTTGCCAGCGATCATAAAATTCAGAATTATATCCCTCAGATATTTATCATTCATTTCCTCAGGATCTTTCCTGCTCTCCACCAGCAACCTTGACAGTATATCCTCCCTGTCATACTTCAATTGTCAATGCATGTCGGTCAGTTCTTGAACAACCGAACAAGTAAATGTTCTTTAAATTCACTAAAAGGAATTGTCCAGAACTAGAAACACTCACACAAAGTCGTTCTTCGGCAAGTAGCTTTCTCTTTGTTCTGATCAGGTTGGTCACGAAAGCATCAATGATTTTGATGTTCTTCATAAGGGAAGCTTCAGAGCCAATGTTGAGGTACCTTTTCAGTTTCCACAGTGGATCTACATAGCGCCGATAGACTAGGGCATTTGAATCATCGAAGGCCTTCATAAATTCGGTTCCCTCTTTGCTGGACCCCTCCAAGCAATTCAGTTCCACTCCGAACCCAACTTTGAATATAGAATCCAAAGTGCATCTCATCAGTGTATCCTACCAATAGAAAATACCACATCAGATAAAGTGTTCTTTTCTGTGTTATATCGATAGAAAGTAAATGTGGTACCTTTAAATTAAAAAAAAAATACTATGGAGAACCTGTTTGGCTTACGAAGACAAACCCACACATTGAAAATGATCACAATTTCAGAACGTTATTCTATGGACTAGTTCGTGTGGACTAAAACTGTACGATTTCAGAACTCTTGCAAAAAAAATATTTCTTCGTACTTACTTCATTCTTCTCTGACTTCTAAGACCTAAATACTTAAACATGATATTTTAAATTAGTCTAGCCAACCCAATTAGGGGGAGGAAAAAAAGTTTAGCTACTAAAATATAGCAGTTGACTTACTTGCATATCGAAAATCTGATCAGCAATAGCCATCTCGGTGATATCTCTGACAAGTTTAGCAGCATTTCTTCTGAACACAGAGGAGCTAAAATCTCTAAGAACTCTTGTCGAGAACTCAAAGCTAACAAGCTTCCTCTGCTGCCTCCACTTGTCTCCGTCAACAGCAAATATACCATTACCAAAAAGATCAGTCACAATATCTTGATCATACTTCCCTTTCCTATAATTGTCAAATTTTGTTTTTAATACATGCTCTATGTTCCTTATGTCAGTTGTGTACAATTCACTTTGGCCTGGACCAAGAAGCCGGAAAGTCTTCTGTTTCCTGGCAACCTCAGTTTGGTAGTCATAGAGCCTGTTGAAATGGAAAAGCTGGCGAAATACTGTGCCATTTACTGGTGCGTAGTCGGGGTTCTTGATGGATTTTCCTGAGTAGATTTGAAATGTGAGATACAAGAAGGTTATGACGATAAGGAGAAGTGCTATTGCTGTGAAGGTGAAGATGGTGAAGAGAATGCCCATCTCTTGTTGTGAGAGTTTGTCGAGATCAAGCTGTCAATGAGTATACATATTATCAGAAATCTAATGTTTGTTCTTATCAACTATTTTAAACAGTTAGGTGCAATATATGATTGCTAAATTACGAATACTAATTTATCCGATAAATTCGAGTCACTCGAATTATTTTACTAATAGGATAAGTTGACTTTCCCTTAAGTAATGACTTTTATTGTATTATTTTACTACTGCAGCAGCTATATTATAATATATACATCTGAAATGGCAAGGCACGATTACTTTTGTATATGAATTAATCAACACCTTCTACTTTAAGTAATTGGAGGTTATAAGAAGTTTAAATATGCATCTTAATAAGTAATAATTCATGTGATTAAGTAATATGTTCTGCACTAAGTGAGTGTTTGACACTGCGTTGGGTTTCAAAAGTATTTTAAAAGAAATTTATAAAAACATTATTTAAAAAAATTGTTAGAGGAAGGTGTTACACGTAATGAAATGTAGTGTTTGATGAAGCTTCATACTGGGGGTTTTCAGATAAAAAGGTGATTCTAGATTTCAAAGAGTTAGAAGAGAGGCTATTAATAATAGAATGATAAACAATATATACAAGTTCAGTAAAGTTTAGAAGAAGAAAAAAAGAAGTAAACGGTGATGTTATCAAGAAGCAAGGAATTAATGATTGATCAAAGTCAATGTTGTTTATCAACGACAAATAAATTATTGGCCCTGTATACCAGAAGAATCATCTCCGTAAACACATCTCGGAAGGGCATAAAGGTTATTGCATTTTTTTTAAATAGCTAAATATGACAATACTCTCTAATAAGATAAAACTCTACAATAAATTCTGGGGTTAGTAGGGTCATTGTATATTTTTTTTAAAATAGTCAAATATGTATATACCCCTATATAAGACAAAATTCAATAGTTGGTTGTAGGAGTGTGACGGTAATTTACTATTTTTTATTATATATTCTACCGCGGTATTGTTTGCTCGTCGCTAGAAGCGTCGTTCGTTTCTGCGCTCACGCGAATTTTGACCGACGGGTGCGGCATTTTCCGGAGTGATAAAATATCCAACCGGTATCTAGAATTATTCTTCACCATGTCATTTTCCTCCTGGTGCGGCGCTTGGGATTCCAAGGTGGCCGGAGACGTGTCAGTGGTCGATTGAAGTTTTTTTCTCCTTTTTCTCTCTCCTACCAGCGCAAGTACAAGTCAGGCCCTGCTGTTTATTGGGTTTTCATTTTAGTCTCTGATCTTTCAATTGTTTTATATGGTCTTTATAGATTTTGATTTATTCCAATTTTGCCCTTCAATTGAAATTGATTATATATTGTAGTTTCATTTCGATCCTTAGTCTTTTAATTCCGGATTGGTTTTAAATCCTTAATATTTTCAGTATCAAAGTTTTGATTTATTTCAATTTTATCCTTCAATTCAAATTGATTATATATTTTAGTTTCATTTCGGTCTCAATCTTTTAATTTCTGTTTTTTTGTTAAAATTTTTAATTGTTTTGGTATCAAAATTTTGATTTCTTTCAATTTTGTCGTTTAAATGAAATTTATTATACATGGTTTTCCATTTCGGCCTTTATACTTTTAATCTTGGATTTTATTTTAATTCCTTAGTTTTTTTATATATGTTTCTTAAATGGTTTATATTTTTGTCTATGTTTATATATACATGCTCTTAGTTTTGTTTTCCAATTTTTATTATTTCCACTGTTATTAAGGTTTGTTATGCGATGTTTAAATTTTATATTTTTTTTGTGATCATTTGAAAATTGATATTTATTATTTTTTCTCTTTGTTTTTTTATTTTTTATTTATTCTTCAAGTCAAATATTTTTTTTAAAATCTAATATTATTTATTTTTATTTTGTCATTTATTTTGTTTTTAATTATTTTTTTGTTAATATCGTTAGGTGTTGAAATATCTAATTATTATAAGTAAGGCATTCAAAATAACGATAATGATAATTTGTGAAACTGATTATATATTTTGATATTTATTTAATATTAGCGCCTTAATACACACACGCACGCACGCACACACACACACGCACACATATGACCATGGTTTTTTTGAAAAAATTAATTTAATATCAGTATCTGAAATACTTTTAATATAATAATATGAGGAATAAATCTTATAAAATAAAATAAAAAAATTAATTTCTTTTTTCTATCAATAATTATGGTGTCATCGATAGTATGAACAATAATAATTAGAATATAAATTATTTATAATAATATTTATATATGACAACTACAATAATTGTGACAATTTAAAATAATAATGACGATTATTTTTAAGGATTTTTCTCTTAAAATAATTATATATTTTGATATTTATTTAATATTAACATCTTAATATATATATATATATATATATATATATATATATATATATATATATATATATATAATGAAGTAAGGTTTTTAAAAAAAATTCTCAAATTAACTTAATCTTAGTATTCTGAAAATACTTCAAATATAATAATATAAAAAATAAATCTGGGAAAAAAAAATGAATTTCTTTTTCTAACGATTATGATAGTGACAACGGTAATATTGTCAGTAATGATTAGAATATTGATTATTTACAATAATTATTACAATAACGGCTATAATTCTTGTGACAATTTAACAATCATGATAATAATAATAAGAATAATAATCAAGACAATTCATTAATCGATGTTGTTTTTATGAAAAATTGACTTCTACAACTTTTTTATGTATGATATTTCATATCTAATATTACATAAATAAAAAAATATATGAAGCTATATATAGACAAAACAATTGAAATTTTTTTGTCAAATGATCTACAAATAAAAAATATATGTCTCTTGCTCTGTGCTTCGCCACAGACAAAACCAAATTTTATAACATGTCAAAAAATGTTAATGATTCTTGATTTTTTTTTTAATAATGTTATACATTAGAGCGAAATAATCAATCTACAAGACTTTCAATTATTTAGTTTTTTAATATATTCATTTTATTATAAATAATGCATTTAAAATAATAAGAAAGATTATTTTAAAGGTTTCTTCTCTTAAAAATAATTATATATTCTGATATTTATTTAATATTAACGCCTTAAAAAATATAACAAATAATTAACAACTGAAGATCAACTATACATGCATAGGAGAGGGTTTTACTTTCATTTCACACCATCAAAGGTGAACTTACTCTGTTTTTTAACCAAAGCTACATTTAATACAAAGATAAATTCTATTAAAAATTAAAAATCAAAACTAAGAGTATAGATACATAAATGCAAATAAATTATTTAGAATTATACCAAAATTACTGAAAAAATATAGGGATCAAAACTAAATCAAGAGATAAAAGAATTATTTATTTTTTCCTTACAACACTTTTAATTTTTTAATTTAATCCTTTGGTTTAAATTATTTATATATTTTGCAGCCCATATACTTTTAATTCTTTATTTTAATTCCTTTATTTTTTAGATATATTTATAAATAGTCCTTTTTTTGTCCATGTTTATATATATACGTCCATGGTTTTTAATTTTAATTATTTCATCTTTTGTTTAGGTTGTATTTTTTAGAAAAATTTAATTCTTTGATTTTTAGGTTGTTTTGGTTAAAAAATTACTTTTACAATATTTTTATATATAATATTTCAGATCTAATATTATGTAAATAAAAAAAAGATGAGGCAACACATAAACAAATTTGCTCAAGTTATCTACAATGAAAAAACATATGAGTCACTTCCCCTGTGTTTCGATTACAATATTTCTTTTAGGCGAAAAAAAAACATTTCTAATAGATCTTATCTATTACAATTTTACAAATTAAATATTTAGATAACCAATTACAACATTCACAAAATTAATCAATTTTCTAAAAAGAAAAAAGTTCAGCGCAGCGCGCAGGTAAGTAACCTCGTATTACCTATTTATTATACTATATACTGAAAGAGGTTAGAATTTACTATTCACTGTAAGTGTTTTCAATGTGGATTACAATAGTAATTTTGGGTTGGTTTGGATGTCTGGGTCACATGTTATTTTGATTTTTTATATTTTTTTGCACATTTTGAAGCCATTCCTCTGTTCTTATGAATTGTTGACAGCTTGGGAGTAATGCTTGATTTCTTGCAACATAAATGTATGTGTTATCAGCCAGGTAAAGTTTAGCATTAAATTAGATTGAAATTCTTCGCCGAGAACTCTTGTGGTGAAAGTTCATCCTCCTTTGAAATTTGACTTCTTGAAATTTTCGTCATTACGACTGATTTACACCCTTATTTTGCTAAAATTGCTTTAGAATTGGATACATATACCACCGTGAAACATGTAGAAAGTTGGCTAAAACAGAATAGAGTAGAGGGAAATCGTCCATGTAACTGATCACAACTGTGTTTGGGAATAAGGGTTTGCTGAGCAGAGTGCTTCCACTCGTGAGGAAGGAGCTAGACACTGAGTTTGCTAGTTCTGCATCCAAGTCATGATGTGTGCCTCTCGGACTCTCTCTGGGATGTTTTAAGTATGAGCCATGGGTCTCGTCTTTTTATCTTTTCTTTACAGGGAAAACCTTTTACTCGGGAAGTTAATGTGATTTCTGTAATGGGAGTGCCTGTGACTAACCTAATTTTTGCAATGAAAGCTACTTGATGACAGCTATTTATGTCTATTTTATGAAATGGGAGCTATTTGTTTCGAGTGCAATCCTCGGACCTGATGTTTTGTGGTCAGGTGGTCGACACTTTGTTTCCAAGAATTTTGGGTCGACAGTAGGATTTTTGGTAGGGGGCATGTGGTCCTTAAAACTGCTGTGGGCAGTGTTAAAAGGTTGAAGACAACAAAGTAGCAGGTCACGATCCTTTACAAAACAGGAAAAGAGAGCTGCTGCTATTTAGGAAATAAATACAGCTGTACACAACTTATTGTATATAAATAGTGAATTGTAATACTATTGTGAATATACACAGAACATATTTTTCTGTACAATTTCTTCTTAATGCTTCTAAATTCTCATGGTATCAGAGCATAAAAGATCACAATAAACAAAAGCTTCCGCAAAAACACCTATGGATAACAATGCAGATTCAATCAGCACCAACCAAAACTCAACACCAGAAATTACTCTTCAAAATACATCCACACCCACCATAGACCCCTCTGATCCTCTCTTTATTCACACATCAGATCATCCTAGCATGAATCTTGTACCAAAGGTTCTTGATGGAACTAATTACGCCATGTGGAGACGCTCAATGTTGATAAGTCTCAGCGCCAAGAACAAGCTGGGATTCATCAATGGAACAATAATCACCCCTGCAGAAAACGATCCAAAACACATGTTATGGCAGCGATGTAATGACATGGTGTTATCTTGGATTCTAAATTCTTTAAATCAAGAAATTGCCAACAGTGTTCTTTATGTGGAAACCCCTTCAGAAATCTGGATTGATCTTCAAGAAAGGTTCTCACAAGGTAATTTCTCACACCATTATCAGATTCAACGATCCATTGTTGAACTGCAACAGAACCAAGATTCAATCTTTACCTACTATACAAAGTTGAAAACACTGTGGGATGAATTGAAGATGAGCAGCCCTGTCATCCAATGCTCATGCGGTGGAATGAAGCAATTAACAAACAATGAAGAAAAGATGAGGCTAAGTCAATTTCTCATGGGATTAAACGAAAGTTACTCAGCCATTAGGGGTCAGATCATGCTCATGCAATCTCTGCCTACTGTCAAGAAGGCATACTCCCTCCTATGCGAAGAAGAGAAACAGAGAGGAATGGCTGACCACAAGATCAACGAACAAATTCATGCCATGAATATAAAAAGAACAGGTTCTATTCCACAGACTCGAAATTGGATGCCAGGATCATCAACAAACCAAGGATCCAGAAAAAGGCTTCACTGCACTTACTGTGAAGGAACTACACACACAGTGGACAAGTGCTTTTATTTGATTGGATTTCCTGTAGGTCATGCACTTCATGGGAAAAATATTCAGCCTAAAAATCGAAATCAAAAAATAAATGCAATCCAAACAATGACAGACACACAGCACAACAAGGTTAGTCACATACCTGCTCAACCTTTGCAACTCACAGCAGATGAACTGTCACAAATCAAGGCTTTTCTACAAGAAAAATCCACTGCATCTGCAAACTACTCAGGTAACACTAATCCCTGTAATTCATCAAATGAACATGCTGAATTCTTGCAATGGATCATTGACAGTGGGGCTACTAATCATATAGCCACATCAGTCATTGATGAAGAAATTACCCCTACATGTTCTCAAGTCACTTTGCCGAATGGTTCTCATGCAAAAATTACTAGCACTGGTTCTGCAAAAATCTCAAAAGAACTACATGTTCATGATGTTCTTTGTGCACCCACTTTCCAAGTGAATTTACTATCTGTCAGTAAACTCACAGCTGCACTCAATTGTTCAGTGCATTTTTTTCCAACGTTTTGCATATTGCAGGACCTTGCTTCGAAGAAGATGATTGGCCTGGGGAAGCTGAGTGAAGGACTGTACTACTTGATGCCACAAACACAATCACGGTTGACTGCACCTAACACTTGCCAAGCAACACTGTCATCAACATCTTTGTGGCACAACAGATTGGGACACCCATCAACACTACCTTCTCAGCTCCTGTCAAAAATAATCCCAGCATTCACCTATGATTCCAAACACTCATGCGAAGTGTGTCCCCTAGCAAAACAAACAAGGTTACTCTTTCCCAAAAGTTCCATTCAAAGCATAAAATTCTTTGAGCTTATACATTGTGACATTTGGGGGCCACACAAACTTGAAACACATTCGGGTGCACACTACTTCTTAACAATTGTGGATGATTTCACTCGGTTCACCTGGATTTATTTGATGAAATTCAAATCAGAAACTCAAATGCTGTTAAAACAATTTATTGCTTATGCTTATACCCAATTTAACAGCCAAATCAAAAGCATACGCAGTGACAATGGGATGGAATTCATTTCCTTAAAACCTTATCTTACCATGCATGGCATACTACTTCAAAATTCATGTTCATACACACCACAACAAAATGGTGTGGTTGAACGAAAACATAGACACCTCCTAAATGTGGGTCGCGCTTTACGATTCCAAGCAAATTTACCTTTAAAATTTTGGGGAGAAAGTCTACTCACGGCCACATATCTAATAAATCGTCTTCCAACACCACTCTTGAAACACAAATCACCATACGAACTCTTGTATGGAAAACTACCCACATATCATCACCTCCGCGCATTTGGTTGTCTTTGCTATGCTACAAACTTACAACCTTTAACAAAATTTTCACCACGTGCACGCCGATGTATTTTTGTTGGATATCCATCAAACCAAAAAGCATATCGTGTTTACGATCTCAACACTAGACAATTCTTCACCAGTAGAGATGTTGTGTTTCATGAGCATACCTTTCCATTTACCATACATACTCCAGAAAAATCCCTTTCCCAAGCACCCCTGCCCACTGTAACCCCTGCATCTCATGACAGCCCCATATCATCACCATTAAGTTTAGCACATTCACCACATGAAAATACCTCACCAGAAACAACAGACATCCCCATCACAGACCCACACTCTCCACCAATAACATCACCCCCACAATCACCAACAGCCCCACCCATTCTACGTCGCAGTGAGAGAGCAAAACAACAATCAGTCCTCCTACGTGATTTTCATTGTGGCCAGGTTAGTACATCCACTCGCTCGGCTTCCACAACCAACACATCATCTTCACGGTCAGGTACTCAATATCCCTTATCTAGCTGCATCTCTTATCACACTCTATCTCCTGCTCATCACATGTTTATTAACAACATTTCAAGTACTGTCGAACCAACATCCTATGAGCAGGCTCTTAATGACCCCAAGTGGTGTGAAGCAATGCAAACCGAGCTCAATGCATTGGAAAACCAGAAAACATGGTCCCTTGTTCCTCTTCCCACTCACTGTCGACCTATTGGCAGCAAATGGATCTTCAAAATCAAGCATAATTCAGACGGATCAGTGGAAAGATATAAAGCAAGACTCGTCGCCAAGGGATTTAATCAACAAGAAGGCTTCGATTATCATGACACCTTTGCTCCAGTTGCAAAGTTAACCACTGTGCGGTGCCTTCTTGCAGTAGCAGCAGTACGCAATTGGCCACTGTTACACTTAGATGTCAATAACGCATTCTTACATGGAGATTTACTAGAAGAGGTATATATGGTGCCACCACCAGGACTTTGCAAACAGGGGGAGAAGGTAGTATGCAAGCTTCATAAGTCCTTGTACGGACTTAAACAAGCACCAAGAAACTGGTTTGCAAAGTTCTCAGACTCTATCAAGACTGCTGGATTCACTCAATCTCACTCGGATCATTCACTATTTATTCAAGAAAAAGGTACTACACTAACCATTGTTCTTATCTATGTAGATGACATGATAATAACAGGAAACAATGAAAAGGCAATTCAAGATGTTAAGGGGTACCTGCAACACCAATTCCATATGAAGGACCTCGGCAAGCTGAAGTTCTTCCTTGGACTGGAAGTGGCAAGATCAAAGGCTGGAATTGTTATCTCACAGAGAAAATACACACTGGAAATTCTCGATGATGTGGGATTTCTTGGAGCCAAACCTGTTGACTTTCCAATGGAACAGAATTCAAAACTATCAAATGACCAAGGTGAAATATTGAAGAATGCAGCAAGCTATAGAAGACTGGTGGGACGTTTAATCTACCTAACAATTACAAGGCCAGACATCACTTACTCTGTCAATATTCTGAGCCAGTTTATGCATGAGCCAAGGATACCACACTGGGATGCTGCCCTTCGCGTGGTAAAATACTTGAAGAAAAACCCAGGTAATGGCCTCCTATATTCATCAAACAGCCCCCTACAATTAAGAGCCTACTGTGATGCCAATTGGGCAAATTGCCCAATGACAAGAAGATCCACCACCGGTTTCTGTGTATTTCTTGGAGACTCCCTCATATCATGGAAGACAAGAAAGCAGAAAACAACCTCTAGATCATTAGCCGAAGCTGAATACAGATCAATGGCTGCTGCAACATGCGAACTGACATGGCTCCGAAGCTTGTTTGAAGAATTGCAGGTTCACTTTAAACCCATAGAGTTATTCTGCGACAATCAAGCAGCAATGCACATCGCGGCAAATCCAGTATACCATGAACGAACAAAACATATCGAAATTGACTGTCATGTTGTTCGAGAGAAGATCCAAGCTGGAAAAATTGTCACGAAATTCATACCGTCTCAGTTCCAGTTAGCAGACATATTTACAAAGGCTTTAGGGGGAGATAACTTCAAAAATCTAACAAGCAAGTTGAACATTATAGACATACATGCTCCAACTTGAAGGGGGGTGTTAAAAGGTTGAAGACAACAAAGTAGCAGGTCACGATCCTTTACAAAACAGGAAAAGAGAGCTGCTGCTATTTAGGAAATAAATACAGCTGTACACAACTTATTGTATATAAATAGTGAATTGTAATACTATTGTGAATATACACAGAACATATTTTTCTGTACAATTTCTTCTTAATGCTTCTAAATTCTCAGGCAGAACCATAAGGCTACGGGTTAATGCATTAGACTTGCCAAGAACTGGGTGGGGGATATCACTCTATTATGGCCCTTCTAGGTTTTTTCTCTAGTTTGAACAGGATGGTACAAGGATTCAATGCTGGAATTACAGTGCCTAATAGTAATAGATTTGTATCCAAATCCACCTTTAAATCAAACCATAGGGCCTTCAATGCCAGTTCCTTGAACAAACATGGATTTGTTTCCCCACAGATCCATATAAATACTGTGATTCTGCTAGTCTTTGCTTTTCCAGGAAAACATTGCTTAACCTCGTTTATTTTGGAAGGTTTGGTCTGGGTTTTACGCCTATATTTATTTATGTAATACCATAGCAGATGTAATGAGCTAAGTACTGTGTCTGTGGATGGCATAAACATGGAGGCCTCCATCAACATGAAGATTGATCATCGTCCTGTAGTTGACTGGTTTCTTTTCGTCAGCGAGTTTAAAAATGAAACTTCCCAACAAGACAGCCGCAAAGATCTTCATCTGTCTGTAAGCAAATTCCTTCCCAAGACATATCCGTGGCCCTGCCTGTTATCCAGCAGAAAAAGGCTGGTATTAGTCATTTGCTCAATGGGATTGGGAGTCCATAACTTAAGCTGAGCTAGCACAGACAGCAGATCTTAATCATGATTCGATCTTAATACTTTGCACATCAACGGAAGAAGAAAAATTATTTGAGTGGTAATCAAGTGAATCATGCCAGTCTTTATTTCAACTAACCTGGAATGCTGTAAACTTGAAAGGGCTTTCAGGCTGAAACACGCCATCCTTATTGAGCCATCTTTCAGGCTTGTATTCCTCAGCGTCATCGCCCCATATGAACTTCATCCTGCCCATTGCATAAGGTTGGTAAGCCACCATATCTCCCTTTCTCACATTAAAGCCATCTGGTAGGGTGTCATCAGAAAAGCAAATCTTCGCATCCTGTAAATCAAGGAATTTTGAGATACGGAAACAATAATATTATAAAAATATTCAGGAAGCATTATTAAAACCTAACAGAAGAATAAGGATCAATGAACCGGGGGGAGCAAACCACCACTGCTGATCTGTAATTCTATTTCCACTTTATAAGAGCATGTTCAAACATAAGCATACTGTGAGCATTAAGGTGTTTGTTGCTCAAGGATCATAGTTTCAGTTGTGAATTTATTTGAACATATTCGAACAGTTAATCAATTTTCCTCCTATAACTTTTTGTTATGTTTCGTAGGGCCAGGAATTGCAGGCGCACATAATTTCTTCTTACCACAGGCACAGATGGATACAGTCTAAGAGTTTCAGAAATTGCTGCATGGAGATAGTTCATCTTTTCTAGAGCTTCTTCATTAACACTGGCTGCAAATTCTGCAAAATCTGTAATCTCTTTCACTCCAGTTGCTTCTCTTACTTCTTGTACAATCTTATTCTGCATAGCTGGATGCTTGCACAGCATGTAGATGAACCATGATAGAACTGCTGCTGTTGTGTCTTTTCCAGCAATCACAAAGTCGAGAATCATGTCCCGTAAGTATGTTGGATCATTCTCGTTCACTTGCAGGAACCTTGATAAAATGTCATCTTTCTTTAGCTGCATTTTCCATGTAAGATCAAATAAAATTCATGCCTCTGCCATCTTTCAGAAATAATAGTTTAAAGGAGAGATACTCACAGAAGAAACTTCTTCTGAGTTACGCATCAGCTCAATTTTTTTATTGATTAGTTTATACACAAAATCATTAACCACTTCGACGTTTTTCTTCAGTGCAGCTTCCGATCCAATATTCAAAAACCTCTTGATTTTCCAGAACACGTCAACATATCGCCAAAGGGTCGATGCACTCGCATCATCAAAAGCTCGGGTAAATTTGACACCTTCTTCATTTGATCCGCACATGCTGTCTAGCTCAACCCCAAATGCAACTTTGAATATCGAATCTAAGGTTGATTTCATAAACAGATCCTGCACAGCAAGTTAATCTTAGAAGGTCACGTACTTTTAAAATCAGTTCATGACTTTTACTCTGTTACACTGGATCAAAGACTGACCTGTATGTCCATTGACTGGTTAGCTTTTGCAGCTTCAGACACTATATTAGCAAGTTTTGCCACATTCGTCCTGAAGATCACACTGCTGAAGTCCCTCAGAACCTTTGTGGAGAACTCATAGCTCGAAACCTTTCTTTGCTGGCGCCATTTGTCACCGTCAACAGTGAAAATTCCATCACCTAGTAACCCACTTAAATTGTCGTAATTATGGTCCCCCTGCACAAAGTTTGAGCAAGCTAAAATCATTACCCTTTCAGCCATTGGAATCTAATCCCGATGGAGAAGTTGATAGTCAACCAACCCATCAAATTCTCGTCGTACTGGCAAAGTTTTTGAGAATATCCAAAACTGGGTATTGAACAATTCACATCGTAAAACAAGAGCCAAACATTTGCTAGTGGTATTGATGAAATAGATCACAGCTATTTGGAATCTAATCCTGATGGAAAGTGAACAGTCAAAACCAACCCCACTCAAATTCTCGTCATCCTACCAAAGTTTTTGTGAATACTCATAATTGGGTGTTGAAAATTCATAAAGATAATTTTACACAATTCTCGTCATAAAAACGAGGACAAACATTTGCTACTGATATTGACGAAATAGATCACAGTAAGGAGAAATAAATACCTTGCCATAATTTTCAAAGTTGGTTTTGAGTATGTACTCAACATTTACAGGGTCAGCAGTGTAAACCTCACTTCTGAAAGGGGCGAGCAGCCTGTAAGTCTTATATTTCGCAGCAAGATTAGTCATGTAATGATGCAACCTGTTGAAGTTGAGAAGCTGGTTAAACACCGTGCCACCAACTGGATGGTACTTGTGTTTTTCCTGCTTTTTGCTCAACTTTCTAATCAAGTGTTGAGCTACGAGCACAGATAGGATTAGAACTAAAGCTGAGAAGGTGAATTGATAAGAGAGAAAATCAATGGAGGCCATGTTCTAACACTTCAGGAAACAAGGAAAGCGGTTGTTGATAATTAAATGGATTCGATCCAGTAGAAGTGGTGTAATGGAAGGATAGTGATTGGGTTAAATTACGTTAGGTGGCTGGTGGCTTCGGAATCTCATAAATTTACATATGAGAAAATCATCGTTTGATTTTATTTTTATTATTTATTAAAATAAGAAATTTAAATATTTATAAATTATTCATCAATAAGTGTTTAGTATTTATTATTATTTATCAATTCATACAAAATAATAATTACAATATATGTTTGAAATATATATTAATATAAAATAATAAGTATTATTTACATGTGTTTTATATCAATATTAAGGTATGAATATATCATATTATATAAATATATATTTTATTTTAGATTCGAACGAGTTTCATTTTTTTTAAGTGAATAAATTAAATGTATATATATATATATATATATATATATATATATATATATATATATATATATATATAAATTACCTTTAAAGAGTGTATATCCATTGATTTTATTATTATATTGGGATGAATATCTTAATACTTGATTTATAAAAAAAATGATATGCAGTATTTATTTTATAAACATATTCAATAAATACATATGTAAAAGCTCACTCTAGATTTAAGATGTAACGTTTGGATGTGAAAGCAAGAAAAATTACATGAACGAAAACAAAGCGCACTCCTTTTCCTTTTCACAAGGAATAAGATGATACAAATTAAAGTTCATTGGTTCCAAGTCACTAATGCTAAATCAAAGCTTGATAACGATGAATAGATAAATTTAAGCTGCTTGTTATTGGTGGCACATAGCTTAGACAAGGAAAATAGGACAAATGGAAATTTTCCTTGCAAATTTTATCTCCAAGGTGACAAAGTCGTGCGGCAGCTGCAGCTACCATAATTATTTGCTTGACATATTTTATGTTCATGACTTGGTCCTTGCAATTGCACGAAGATTCAGACTTCCATCAATGTGAAGTGTGAACATTGTCCTGTAAGTTATTTTTCTCGTGTCATCCGCTAATTTGAAGCGGAAGAACCGAAGAATGGCTGTCGCTACTATCTTCATCTGCCGGTACGCGAAGTCTTTGCCCAGACATATCCGAGGACCTGCCTGCAAGGGGACAGCCATCACCTTTGTAAATTGCTTGACACTTTTTGTAGGCAACAAAAGAAGAGAAGATACAAACATTAAATGCTATGAACTTGAATGGTGATTCAGGCTGGAAAACCCCATTGTTGAGCCATCTTTCTGGACGAAAATCCTCGGCATCCTCTCCCCAGATGTAAGGCATCCTGCCCATGGCATACGCCATATAGTATAGCCCATCACCCTTTTTCATTCTGAATCCATCGGGAAGAATGTCATCCACTTCTGCACACCTCCCGTCCTTGAGACCAAAAAAACCATGTTACTAGCATAATCACATCAGTGGTTCTCATGAATTTTAAAGAATTTATATAGTGTAAAGAATTTTAAGTCCATGAGTTCTCTGAAGATTTACCACAGGAACAGCAGGGTATAACCTCAAGGTCTCTGTCAAAGTTGCGTGAAGATAATGCATTTGCTGGAGTGTTGTGTCTGTTATGTTTGCAGTGAACTCTTCAACATTTACCACATCATCTTGACTACGTGTGACATCTCTCACTTCTTGGGCGACTTTTTCCTGGATTACCGGGTTCTTGCAAAGCATATAGAAGAACCATGACAGGGTATTTGCACTGGTATCTTTGTCGGCGATCATAAAATTCAGAATTATATCCCTCAGATATTTATCATTCATTTCCTCAGGATCTTTCCTGCTCTCCACCAAAAACCTTGACAGTATATCCTCCCTGTCATTCTTCAATTGTCAATGCATGTCGGTCAGTTCTTGAACAACCGAACAAGTAAAGGTTCTTTAAATTCACTAAAAGGAATTTTCCAATACTAGAAACACTCACACAAAGTCGTTCTTCGGCAAGTAGCTTTCTCTTTGTTCTGATCAGGTTGGTCACGAAAGCATCAATGATTTTGATGTTCTTCTTAAGGGAAGCTTCAGAGCCCATGTTGAAGTACCTTTTCAGTTTCCACAGTGGATCCACATAGCGCCAATAGACGAGGGCATTTGAATCATCGAAGGCCTTCATAAATTCGGTTCCCTCTTTGCTTGACCCCTCCAAGCAATTCAGTTCCACTCCGAACCCAACTTTGAATATAGAATCCAAAGTGCATCTCATCAGTGTATCCTACCAATAGGAAATACCACATCAGATAAAGTGATCTTTTCTGTGTTATATCAATAGAAAATAAATGATACCTGTTAATCAAAATAAAACTATGGAGAACCTGTTTGGCTTACGAAGACAAACCCACACATTGAAAATGATCACAATTTCAGAACGTTACTTTATGGTCCAGTTCGTGTGGACTAAAACCGTACGATTTCAGAGAAATAGCATAACATTTACTTCTTCTTACTTTGAAATATAACTGATCGAACTTACTTGCATATCGAAAATCTGATCAACAATAGCCATCTCGGAGATAACTCTGACTAGTTTAGCAGCATTTCTTCTGAACACAGAGCAGCTAAAATCTCGAAGAACTCTCGTCGAGAACTCAAAGCTAGCAAGCTTCCTCTGCTGCCTCCACTTGTCTCCGTCAACAGCAAATATACCATTACCAAAAAGATCAGTTGCAATATCTTGATTATACTTTCCTTTTGTGTAATTGTCAAATTTTGTTTTTAATACATGCTCTATGTTCCTTATGTCAGTTGTGTACAATTCACTTTGGCCTGGAGCAAGAAGGCGGAAAGTCTTCTGTTTCTTGGCAACTTCAGTTTGGTAGTCATAGAGCCTGTTGAAGTAGAAAAGCTGGCCAAATACCGTGCCATTTACTGGGGGGTAGTCGGGGTTCTTGATGGATTTTCCTGAGTAGGTTTGAAATGTGAGATACAAGAAGGTTATGATGATAAAAAGAAGTACTGTTGCTGTGAAGGTGAAGAGAATGCCCATTTCTTTTTGTGAGAGTTTGTCGAGATCAAGCTGTCAATAAATATACATATTATCAGAAATCTTATGCTGCGTCATTGAAAGTGAAATGCAGGAAGGAAACAGCTGCTCGCAAACAAATATTTATGGTCTTATCAACTAATTTAAACAGTGAGGTCCAATATATAATCGCTAAGTTACGAATACTAAGTCAGAGTTTGATGACACTACACTGATCATCTGATAAATTTGAGTCACTTGATGCTAATAACTCAAAGCCATGACGACTGTGCTCTTGATCTAATAGGATAAGATGACTTTCCCTTCAAGTAATAGCTTTTACTGTATTATTTTACTAGTGCAGCAACTATATTATAATGTATAGATTTGAAATGGCAAGGCACGATTACTTTTGTATGTGAATTAATCAACACCTTCTACGTTAAGTAATTGGAGGCTACGAAGTTTAAATATGCATCGTAATAAGTAATAATTCATGTGATTAAGTAATATTTTCTGCACTAAAAAGTTTGGAATTTATCGTGATATTAACGAAACTAGTAAAACACACTTTTGAAGGGTATTTATAACAAGATTTTATCAGTAAGTTTATATATATATATATTTCAAAAAATATTGCATCGAGGAAAACAGAGAATATGAATTTCCTGAACGCTCATCAGCATACTAGGCCTAACACACTACCAGATCCAAGTATGTTGGGCTTGAACAAGATGTCAGGCCTATCCTGGTAGACGTGATATGATGTCAGGCTCATTTCCCTTTTAGGCTTGGTGCCTTCCAAACCCAATGTTTAGGCTGGTATATAATTTTAGTGGAAGACAGATGTGTGCTTTTAATTATATAGGTAAGTTAAGTGGAACATAGCTCATGGCTCGCTAAATTGAAATTACTCTTTAATTCCTCTACCCCAGCAAAAGAGCAATAGGGAATATAAATACCATGAGCCACCTGAGTAAGGAGATTTTAATCTTTTTTTATTTTTTAGTGCATATATATTTTCAGAGCATCTCTCTTCAAATATATCATATCATTGCTCTCTCTCTCTACAAAAATATTTACTTAAGTATCAAAAAATCCTCTAACCTTCCATAGGGGGGTCTTTTGTAGGTATAAGGCCTCAAACATCAAGCTACACCAATTTTGGCAATCTAAGCTAAGGAGCGTGAAACAGATTATAAGAACAAGTGATTAACCAATTTATTCACCCACGAGTCTTATTCTAAACACCTTAGAGGGTTCTTTTTAAGACAACATCAAGTATATATTTTTTAAATAGTCCTTAATTAGTGCAACCTTGGATGACAACTTTAATTTCCTAGTATGGATAGATGGGATTGCTGATAGATTTGCCAGAAAAGATTTTTGAGTGCTAAAAACAAGAAGGTTGGGAACGTCCATTTCTTGGAATGAATTATTGTTGAGATAAGGTAAATATGTGTAGGGCAATAGCAATAAAGCTTAGCCTAGAAGCATCCCATGCGCAGGGAAAATGAGTTGAACGAAACAAAAAGGAGCCCTCCTTATCTTTTGCACAAGGAAACAAAAATTTCCTCGCAAATTTGACAAAGTCGTGCGGCAGCTGCAGCTACCACAATCATTTACTTGACAATGTCTGTGTTATTAGCCAAGTAAGGTTTAGCATTAAATTAGATTGGTCGGAAATTGTTCGCGGAGAACTCTTGTGGTGAAAGTTCATCCTCACTTGAAATTTGACTTGTTCAAATTTTCGTCATTACTCTTATAACTTGTGAAAAATATGCTCTATCGTTTCTTCCTTTCATATAACAGCAGAGGGTTATATATATACAGAGCCTAGGAAGCTATTTTAGGAATATTATAACAGGCCTATAATCTTGCAGAATTAAATACAATGAATCAAACTAATTAGGAATATACAGCTCATTGACAATTACGACTGATTTACACCCTTATTTTGCTAAAATTGCTTTAGAATTGGATACATATACCACCGTGAAACATGTAGAAAGTTGGCTAATAATTGTTAGGGGGCATGTCGTTCTTATAATTGATGTGGCCAGAATCATAAGGCTACGGGGTTAATGCATTAGACTTGCCAAGGACTTGGTGGAGGATATCACTCTATTTTGGCCCTTGGTGGGGTTTTTTTCTAGTTTGAACAGGATGGTACAAGGATTCATCTCACGGAGGTCAATAAACGCTGGAATTATTGTGCCTAATAGTAATAGATTTGTATCCAAATCCACCTTTAAATCAAACCATAGGGCCTTCAATGCCAGTTCCTTGAACAAACATGGATTTGTTTCCCCACAGATCCATATAAATACTGTGATTCTGCTAGTCTTTGCTTTTCCAGGAAAACATTTTCTTAACCTCATAACAGATGTAATGAGCGAAGTACTGTGTCTGTGGATGGCATAAACATGGAGGCCTCCATCAACATGAAAATTAATCATCGTCCTGTATTTGACTGGTTTCTTTTCGTCAGCGAGTTCAAAAATGAAACTTCCCAACAAGATAGCCGCAGAGATCTTCATCTGCCTGTAAGCAAATTCCTTCCCATGACATATCCGTGGCCCTGCCTGTTAACCAGCTGAAAGCCTGATATTAGTGATTTGGGCCAATGGGATTGGGAGTCCATAAACTTAAGCTGAGCTCGCACAGACAGCAGATCTTAATCATGATTCGATCTTAACAATTTGCACATCAAAGGAAGAAGAGAAATTATTTGAATAAATTCAGTCTTTTTATATATAACATAAATACCTTTATAGAGTGTATATTCATCGAATTTATTATTGTGTACTGAATGAATACTTTAATACATACTTTATATATAAAAAATTTGACATTAAATATTTATTTTATAAGCATATTCAATAAATACATAATATGGCTATAAAGTTCACTCTAGAAACGTTCTTTCGCTGTAACTTTTGGACTTGAAAGCAAGAAAAATGACATGAACGAGAAAAAAAGAGCACTCCTTTGTCTTCTTCACAAGCTTGATAACGATGATTAGGTAAATTTTATCTCCAAGGTGACAAAGTCGTGAGGCAGCTACCGTAATTATTTGCTTGACATATTTTATGCTCATGACTTGGTCCTTGCAATTGCCCGAAGAGGCAGGCTTCCATCAATGTGAAGTGTGAACATTGTCCTGTAAGTTATTTTTCTCGTGTCATCAGCTAATTTGAAGCGGAAGAACCGAAGAAGGGCTGTCGCTACTATCTTCATCTGCCGGTACGCGAAGTCTTTGCCCAGACATATCCGAGGACCTGCCTGCAAGGGGACAGCCATCAACTTTGGAAATTGCTTGACACGTTATGTAGGAAACTAAAGAAGAGAAGATACAAACATGAAATGCTATGAACTTGAATGGCGATTCAGGCTGGAAAACCCCATTGTTGAGCCATCTTTCTGGACGAAAATCCTCGGCATCCTCTCCCCAGATGTAAGGCATCCTGCCCATGGCATATGCCATGTAGTATAGCCCATCACCCTTTTTCATTCTATATCCATCAGGAAGAATATCATCCACTTCTGCACACCTCCCGTCCTTGAGACCAAAAAACCATGTTACTAGCATGTCTATAAAACAACCAATACCTCATACATATACATAGTTTAAAGAATTTTTAAGTCCATGAGTTCTCTGAAGATTTACCAAAGGAACAGCAGGGTATAACCTCAAGGTCTCTGTCAAAGCTGCGTGAAGATAATGCATTTGCTCGAGTGTTGTGTCTGTTATGTTTGCAGTGAACTCTTCAACATTTACCACATCATCTTGACTACGTGTGACATCTCTCACTTCTTGGGCGACTTTTTCCTGGATTACCGGGTTCTTGCAAAGCATATAGAAGAACCATGACAGGGTATTTGCACTGGTATCTTTGCCGGCGATCATAAAATTCAGAATTATATCCCTCAGATATTTATCATTCATTTCCTCAGGATCTTTCTGGCTCTCCACCAAAAACCTTGACAGTATATCCTCCTTGTCATCCTTCAATTGCCAATACATGTCGGTCAGTTCTTGAACAACCGAACAAGTAAAGGTTCTTTAAATTCACTAAAAGGAATTGTCCAGAACTAGAAAAACTCACACAATGTCGTTCTTCGGCAAGTAGCTTTCTCTTTGTTCTGATCAGGTTGGTCACGAAAGCATCAATGATTTTGATGTTCTTCTTAAGGGAAGCTTCAGAGCCAATGTTGAAGTACCTTTTCAGTTTCCACAGTGGATCCACATAGCGCCAATAGACGAGGGCATTTGAATCATCGAAGGCCTTCATAAATTCGGTTCCCTCTTTGCTTGACCCCTCCAAGCAATTCAGTTCCACTCCGAACCCAACTTTGAATATAGAATCCAAAGTGCATCTCATCAGTGTATCCTACCAATAGAAAATACCACATCAGATAAAGTGTTCTTTTCTGTGTTATATCGATAGAAAATAAATGGTAGCTGTTTATTAAAAAAAACCTAGGGAGGACTTGTTTGGCTTACTAAGACAACCCCACACATTGAAAATGATCACAATTTCAGAACGTTATTCTATGGACGAGTTCGAGTGGACTAAAACTGTACGATTTCAGAACTCTTGCAAAAACATTTACTTCTTCTTACTTTGAAATATAATTGTTCGAACTTACTTGCATATCGAAAATCTGATCACCAATAGCCATCTCGGAGATAACTCTGACAAGTTTAGCAGCATTTCTTCTGAACACAGAGCAGCTAAAATCTCTAAGAACTCTCGTCGAGAACTCAAAGCTAGCAAGCTTCCTCTGCTGCCTCCACTTGTCTCCGTCAACAGCAAATATACCATTACCAAAAAGATCAATTACAATATCTTGATTACACTTGCCTTTTGTATAATTGTCAAAATTTGTTTTTAATACATGCTCTATGTTCCTTATGTCAGTTGTGTACAAATCACTTTGGCCTGGAGCAAGAAGGCGGAAAGTCTTCTGTTTCTTGGCAACTTCAGTTTGGTAGTCATAGAGCCTGTTGAAGTAGAAAAGCTGGCTAAATATTGTGCCATTTACTGGTGGGTAGTTGGGGTTCTTGATGGATTTTCCTGAGTAGATTTGAAATGTGAGACACAAGAAGGTTATGATGATAAGGAGAAGTACTGCTGCTATGAAGGTGAAGATGGTGAAGAGAATGCCCATTTCTTGTTGTGAGAGTTTGTGGAGATCAAGCTGTCAATAAATATACATATTATCAGAAATCTTATGCTGCGTCATTGAAAGTGAAATGCAGGAAGGAAACAGCTGCTCGCAAACAAATATTTATGATCTTTTCAACTAATTTAAACAGTAAGGTCCAATATATAATCGTTAAATTACGAATACTAAGTCAGAGTTTGATGACACTACACTAAGTCACTCGATGCTAATAACTCAGCCATGACGACTGTCCTCTTAATCTAATAGGATAAGATGACTTCCCATTCAAGTAATAGCTTTTATTGTATTATTTTACAAGTGCAGTAACTATATTATAATATATAGATTTGAAATGGCAAGGCACGATTGCTTTTGTATATTAATTAATCAACACCTTCTACGTTAAGTAATTGGATGCTAAGAGCAAGTACAACCACCAAGTATAACCAGTGTGCCATTTGAAAAGACAAAAATAAAAAAATATATTTATAGTATTTCTGTTCATTTTTCTTCACCCCAACAGCCAAAATAATTTTTCTTACATTAGTTGTTATTTGTAGCAACTCAAATACAAAAGCTATAATATTGTGCTGCTATTAGGATTTTTATTTTTTTTACAGAGAAGGGACGCGAGGGTTGCCGCTGGAGACAGACGGGAAAACAGGGAGCAGAGGAGGGACGGCTGCCTGCTTTGCCGGAGAAGAAGAAAAAAAAAAAAACGAGAGCGGGGGGGGGGGCGGGGCTGGCGGCGCAGTTGGAGAGGAAGAGGGACGGCTGAGGAGAATAATTAATTGCAGCTGAGCAGATGAAATTTTTTGGATCTAGAGACTATGCTCTGGGAGACCGAAGAACAAGAAAAAGAATTGCAGAGAATTATGTATTTCTTATTTTGAATAACTCTCTTGTACAAAGATGTATATACATGGGAATTACGTAATTAAAAAAATTATAACGCTGTATAAAATCACTTTAAAATTCATAATATATATAAGAGAAAATAATTAAACAAAAGGTTAGCTTACTGTATTTTTTTTACAGTAAAACCATTGCAATTTTTATTCCATATTACTTTTCTTGTGTCATCAGCCAATTTGAAGGGGAAGGAATAAGCGAATAAGGGCCGCTGATACTATCTTCATCTGTCAGCACGCAAAATCTTCTCCAAGACATGTCCGAGGGCCAGCCAGCAAGCGAGAGAAAACCCAAAAGTCTCAGAATGTTTTTCATTCAACAAATTGTGCGCGCAGAAAACTCAGGGAAGACACAGACATGAAATATGACGGATCTGGATGGTGATCCGGGTTGGGAAAGCCCATTGTTGAGCCATTTTTCTTTTCTTTTTTTTGACCTGGGTGTCCGGGTCAGCTTACGCGCACCTCGACTATTCCCCATACCCACTAAATATCCTGCAAGCTCAGTGAGCATGTAAAGCATCGCGGGGATGACAGATATACTGTGCAGGGATGGACCCAGAAAAGACAAGAAGGGAGGAACCCTCCAGCTCCACTCCCACCGGGACTTAAACCATGTTCGAATGAAAGAGGATGCTCCCCAACAACCGAGCCACCTCCCTGGTTTGTTGAGCCATCTTTTTAATGCTTGCCCGTCATAAAATTTCTAGTCTTGGCAGGGGAATAGAGTCCCTCTACTGAACCCTAGCAGACTGTTCGGTTCCAGCGAGACCCGATCCAGCGGCATAACCCGACCCAATAACCAATTTGCCAATCACTACTTGAACTTCTGACAAAAGCTGGGCGTTAAAAAGTGCTGGGCATGTGCATACAAACCCATTAGACTATTGCAGGCTGAGACGGCTTGCCTTTTAACTTTTAAGGTCCAAGTGGAAACTTGGGCCATACATAACCATCCTTTCCTGAAGCCCAGAAGTAAAATGTTTTTTTTATTCATTTTGACCAGTAACCGGCCCATTAATTAATTCTCTCTCGAAAAATCTGTGTTGTCTTCTTTTTTTCTCTTCATACCGGCTTTTTCTTACGGAAATGAGCTTCATGAAAGGCATAATCGACTCGTTAAGTTCAATCTTCTCGGTTCCTGAAGAAGACTCACACTCACAACACCAAAACCCTAACTCTACGTCCACCTCTACTCCAATGGACGGCATGGATCCTGGAATTGGGGTTCCTAACGAACGAATCGCGTACAAACTGAAAGGATACTTCGATCTAGCCACAGAAGAGATCGATAAAGCCGTTAGAGCTGAAGAATGGGGATTAGTTGATGACGCCATTGTTTATTACAGAAAAGCTCAACGGATTCTGATCGAAGCTGCCTCTACACCTTCGCCTTCTTATATTAGCTCTAGGTAATTTCAATTTAGAAAATTTAATTAACCTGATTGTTTTTTTTTTCTTTTGTAGCTAATAACCGTTGGGTTTTTTATTCTTTAAAACAGAGAGCTAGAGAAGGTGAAATCGTATCGACAAAAAATATCCAAATGGCAAGGTCAAGTTTCTGAGAGATTACAGGTTTTAAATCGGCGAGCAGGTAATCAATCTAGCATGAATTGATTATAACAGGTTTTTTTTATAAAAAAAAAAAGAACAAAACAATGTCTGATAATTGAAATGGTTGATGTAGAGTGATGGTATTAATACCTTTTTTCTCTTGTTTTTTTATCAGCTGGCACTTCAACTAGTAAGGTATGGTTTGGTTAGGTTCCATTGTAAGTTTATCTTTAAAAAGAAGTAATCTTTTTTTATTATTATTTATTGTTTTTGATATTTTCTATAGACTGACTAAACATTTAGTGAAGGGGGTTGGTTTCTTATGGTTCGAATGAGGGCAGGATTTTGTTTGTAGCCTGGTGGTATTGCACTCTGGAATTCTTTCTTACTATACCAAAACCTCTAGGTGCTGCTTGCTTATAAAACTTCTGACAATGTGTATTTAGGAATTTTAGGTTTTGATGTATACTGAAAGTCTTTATGTTCTACAATTATTGTTAAGGGAATTTAGTATGGATATGTGGAAACTCCCTTTGCAAGAAATAGATATCTTCTTGCAGTCGTTTACAATATAAAAAGTTCAGCTTCACAGGTTTATGTATGGATGCCAAGCAAAATCACTGTGTGTAATTGTTTGAGCAGAAAGAAAAATGCAAACGCTGACGGAATAGGTAGTTCTGTTTCAGTTAGCCTAGCTAGCTTCACTCAAATTCTTTATTGAACTTAAATCTTTACCTGGAATAAATCCATAATAGTGACCGACGATAACCAGAACTGTTCCTGTTTTTCAGTTAAGATTTTACTTAGAAACAGCTAAGTAGAGTTTGTAAGAAAGATTATTCCAGGTTTCGATGGAACATGCAACTATATATCTAATTTTGCAAGGGTTCTTCCAGCATTGTTCTCCTTGGTTTTTATTGTTGTTTTGATTCTCAACAAGCTTATCATTTTCTTTTTGAAGAAATTATCTGAAAATTTTGGATGTTTTGGGTTTCTAAGTGATGTTGATTACGTTGCACTTCTCAAAATATTTGCAGAACACCTTAACTCATGCGCACACTGCTGCAGTTTCACCACCAACATCAAATTTTAGACAAGACCTGTCACAGAAGTCAGCTCATTCCTCCAGAAACAATCCAGGGATCAAGAATCAGACTGATAAAGCTATAACCTCAAAACCAAGGCAAGATTCTGGTGATGGATATGATGCAAAATTGATTGAAATGATAGACAATGCAATAGTGGATAAAAGTCCTCGTGTCAAATGGGAAGATGTAGGTAAGGACTTGTGACAATTAATTTTTTTTATTGTTTCTGTTTGCAACTTCTTTAACTTTTACATTTTAGACTTAGTCATGTAAATCATTTTCAGCTGGACTTGAGAAGGCAAAACAAAGTTTGATGGAAATGGTTATTTTGCCAACTAGGAGAAGAGACTTGTTCACTGGCCTTCGGAGACCTGCTAGAGGTAACAAAGATTTATATATTGAGATTATTTCATCAATAATAACTCTTGATCTTTCTTATTCAGGTTTGCTTCTCTTTGGTCCACCTGGCAATGGGAAAACCATGCTTGCCAAAGCAGTTGCTTCAGAGTCAGAAGCTACATTCTTTAATGTTTCAGCATCTTCCCTAACATCAAAATGGGTACTATTCTTTCTTTCTTTTTTCCTTATTAACACCGGGGGGGGAGCATTGTGCCTTATGTTCTTGACTCTTCGTATCCTTTTAAAGAATATCTAATGAGTTTTTACTTGTGATGAATTAGGTGGGAGAGGCTGAAAAGCTTGTTCGTACTCTTTTTATGGTTGCTGTATCCAGACAGCCATCTGTGATTTTCATGGATGAAGTATGCTACTTTTTCTGCAAACTGTTTTGAGGGTCAATTCCAACTGAAGTCATGCTTCTCTTGTTTCATTCTGCTGTACAATTAGTGTTGCTTGCATTTATGTATGTCAAGAATAATGGGTTGACTAAAGTAGTTGGCTGATATTGGTTATTTAGTAGATTATACAATTGATATTGCAACTCTTATCCTTTTGGTTTTGCAACTTGGTAGTATCTATGGTTATTTTATTATATAGGGAATTTGTGGTGCGGTTTTTTGCTTCGCTTTGCATCAATGACTGATTCCTCTTGGACAGCTGTACTGTCACTGCTGCGACTTGATTTAAAATGAATTTCTGCTTACATTTGGCTTTCTTTTTCTCACCACTACCAGTACACCACTATTTTCCTAGTTGTTCTTCAAGCTCGATCCTTTTTGTATTTACAATTTAAGGTTTGTTTATAAGTTCTTTATTTTTTGTAATTTATATTTTATTTTACCCTTCTTAATCTTTGGTGGCACGCTAAGTGTTGGCAAAAAATTAGGTTGTGTTTCGCTGGCTTTGTTATTTACTGTCTTTTTTATTGGGTAAGGCCAGTCTCTTATTTTTGCGCAGATATAATGATTCCATTTATCCTGCTTGTTAATAGATTGACAGTATTATGTCGACAAGGTTGGCTAATGAGAATGATGCAAGCCGAAGATTGAAGTCTGAATTTCTAATACAATTTGATGGCGTGACCTCTAATCCTAATGATTTAGTGATTGTTATTGGTAAGCTTTATGTAATGCAGTTGTGGCTCTTAGCAGCTGGGTCTGTTAACTTTACTTCCATATTGTTTTCATGGAGGCTGTGTTGACTTTTGCTCCAACTTCAACTTCGAACCCTGTCTTTGTAGTCATGGTGTCTGCTGCATTTTCCAAATGATATTGATCAATTAAAGTGACTGGTCAAACTCCTTGGTCTACAGAAAATTTGCAATCAAGGGGAAAAGTTGTAAAATTCAACTTCTTTGGCTCAGCATTTCTCATTACTTTTCATATTACGCTCTTGTTGAAGTTTTGGAACTTTCATGAAGTGATTGCTTCATTTACTTTTCTATCTGATCACTCCTAGCCATAAATATTTGTTTTCCAAGAAACAAGTACATCTATTCTTGTTCAATAGCATGCGTCATTCTACAGAACTCAACACCAAACTGATATCCAGTTAATTTTTCATTCTCATCACAAAATCTTAGATGACATGTAATGTTGGCTCCAAATAGTTGTGATAGGCATTCTGGTTACATGATTTAAGATCCTTGTGAAACTCTAATGCAGGTGCTACCAACAAGCCACAGGAATTGGATGATGCAGTTCTTAGGAGATTGGTCAGTATCATGTCCCATGAATTTGCTGCAGCTTGATTTAAATGAGATGGATAATACTTTTCTTTTCAATGAAACACCTTTTTTCTTGATTTTGGCACTGTTTGGCCCAATGTTACCAAGGCATGACTGTTAAAAATAATTTGATCCTGGGCATTCATGATCAAGTGCGTTCCCAGTGATGTGGTTTAAGAGAAGGCTTGGTTTCTACTTGTATCATTCAGGTCTGTTGTATGCCAAACATCAAAGATTGAGGCAATCAATTTGTTTGTCCAATTAAGTGCCCTTTCCCCTCAATGTTGCTGCATCTGGCCTAATGTTGCCTAGATAGTTCCATCCAATAATATGGGCTTATGCATTTATGCCAGAAATTCTGATAACTACATTCTTGATGTCATGGATTGAGAGAAGATATCTGTCTATTTGGTATGTATTTTGGTGGTATCAGGTTCAGATTTTTCTAGTTAGGTCTGGTTTAGTTAAATGGGTTGAACATAAACCACCTCTGTAACTGACTATGGCCTATTCTCTGTGCATTGAGAAAGTGCCTCAACACTTCCACTACAATCTAATTCATCGGTACTTCGCTTCTGTTTTAAAAGTGTGATGTTATATTGCAAAAAGTAGCAACCAGTCCTGGTAGAAATCAAATGATGCCATTTTTTCGTTTGGATTCTTCTTCCTTTTTGGACAAAATCATCTTCATATGTTGCTGATATGAATTTAGTCAATTTTCTCTCCTAAATTTAGTTTATTTAACTTTTGTGACTAAGTTTGATGTTAAATCCTGAACAGGTAAAAAGAATATATGTACCTTTACCGGATGGAAATGTTAGGAGGCTTCTTTTGAAACATAAACTCAAGGGCCAAGCATTTTCTTTACCTGGTATGTGAGTGCTCTCTCTCTAATTCACGTTGTCGATGGTTTTTTTTATTTAATAGGCACCATGCCCTTTCATACCATGCTTTAAGAATATGTTGGTCCTGCTCTTGTTGTGCCTTTACTCAAATTGGGCAACCTCAACCCTTTTTTGCACACTAGCTATTTTTACTTTTATTTTCTGAAGACATTTTATAATTTATCAGAAAATTCATGATGTCCCCCTTCTTTTTGGCACCCTTCGATGTATGTTTCTTTTGTGCAACCAACCTTCAATTGTAATCAACTTTGTTGAGCATCGACCTTTTTTCTGCATCTCCAACTTTTGTTGCCGAAGTGTAGATGATGCAACAAAAACAGTGCATTGGAAAAGCATATTTATATGCATCATGGTTGGTGTCTGTTTTACTTTAGTGTGATAATTTACAGCTTACCATGTGTAACAGGTGGAGACCTTGAAAGACTTGTTAGAGAGACAGAAGGTAAGATAATCAGTAATTGTAAAGCATATTGAATATTGCATTTATTGGATGGCCATGACATTTTCTGCATCTTTAGCTGTTGTATGTGTATTATAAAATGGTTGACGGTCAATGTATGTGAGCCATTTAGAGTGTTGATGCAATCGAGGAAATCGACCATTGAGTTTTTAATGGTACTTCTTCACAATTTTAGAATTTCGTTGCTTCATTTAGAAAATTTATAGTTCATTTGGAGTGAACTATTTAGGATTTTGTTTTAGTAGATTTTTATTTCCCTTTAAACTGGAGACTCTTTCAGGTTTTGTTAACTCAAGACTCTATTAGGGCTGGTATGCCTACATTAGTACACATGATGTGTATTTGAGGCACCGTTTTTAGGAGGAATAAGATTGAGATTTGACAACTGTTTCATTTTCTATTGTCCAATCTTCTTCATTGGGGTTTCTTTCATTTTCTTCAGCCCTTTTTATAGGGATTTACCTCTTCCATGTTTAGCTCTTGACATGTATCACAGCTGGGCTACAGTCAATATATGCATGCATGCCATTTAGAGGACTTGTACAATGACAGTGAATAAAACTGTCAAACTTATATCTCAATCCTTTTAACTCTAATTTATAGGATATTCTGGAAGTGATTTGCAAGCCTTGTGTGAGGAGGCAGCAATGATGCCAATTAGGGAGCTTGGTGCAAACATTCTCACTGTCAAGGCAAATCAGGTAATCCAGCTAAAAACATGGTCTTTTTCTCTTTTATGATCTGGTAAATTAGCCATAAATAATCTTAGGCGATCATGTGTTGTATGTCATTGGTAGATTTAAATCCAATACCATATCATGAGCTTCAAACCATAATCATCAGTATTGCTAAAAACTGAAGTTGGTTTGCTTTCTTTTTATATGAATGAAGTGACTTCGCTTATTAACACTGGCGGATATCCCTTGTTTTAGAATGAGCATTTGATTTTAATTCAAAGCTATTAAAAGAACTAAGATGAGTGACTTTTAAACTGTCATGCCCAAAACTTGGTTTCCACAGCTTATTCAATTGCCCTCTTTTTTGTCCAAACTATGAAGTCCGTAATCCTTTTCCCCCTCTCTAAATGCTATTATTCAAGCATAGTTCCTCTGAAATAGGGTTCCTGAAACATCTCCAGAAGAAAACCTTCACTCCTGGGGCACCTCCTGCAACTTCTCGAGTGCAAGCCCAAAACACTTCATTCTCACATGTGTTTTTTTTTCCGGTGTGTGTGTGGATAGACTGCAGTTGAGAGATATTCTGAAGTTATGGCTTGATCTTTCTAAATGGGCTGTAGGTTTAAGATATTGAGTAAAATATATTTCTCAAGTTAGATCTATCACTGATAGTATCTAAGATTTTGAGTAAATTTGATGTTATGTGGTGTTTGCTTGATTAGGTAAGACCACTCAGATATGAAGACTTTCAGAAGGCATTGGCTGTAATTAGACCCAGCTTAAGCAAAAGCAAGTGGGGAGACCTTGAACAATGGAACGAGGAATTCGGCTCCAACTGACTTCCTGTCACAACATGAACTCGATTCAGCGCTTCTCGCGTCAACTTTTACCTGTCAACTACTCACAAGAAAGGCACCTGCATTTGATGATTCTTTTTAATCCCATTGTGTTGCTACATTATGCTCATGTTGCATTTAAGAATATCATCTCCTCTATGGAGTGTGATTCCTTGTATCACTCTTGTAAGATAAGCCTTGCGAACAAACAGTTCAGTTGTAAGAAGCACTGTACATTCCAGAAATACTGAAATGCACAAATTTGTAAATACATTTTGTTTATAAAAATAAATAAATGCATTTTTAATAGTTAATATATTTTTGTATCATGTGGCTGATATCAGTTGTCTGGAAAGGATGAGATTAATGTCTACTCTTCTCTTACACCTCCTGTAGCTTTAATCACATGGTATAACTAGAATTAATTGCAGATGTGTTATGTGAACATTCAAGCTTCATATGACAAGTTCATAAATATGTCAGATAGCAGAAATAACTAGTTATGAATCTCTCATTGTGTCGGTTTTCTCCGATCTTCATTTTAAAGGCAAAATTTGGAAGTCTCCTGTCCAGTACTTATCCAAAAGTTAGAAGATAATGTAAGAGAGATCTAAAAAACTGCTAAGAAATTATTATTTTTTCTGTTTAGTGTCACTAAACATACTAAATTCCTTCCAATTTAGGGTTTAAACAGATCACCTAATAATACTTTATCATGATATCAAGTTATGAGTTATGAGTTTTCACATAATTTTTTAATTTTGGAAACATCCTATTTCTCAAAATAAACTCTAGAAGCAATTATTTAATTACCCTAATGCAAATTATCGTAGAACAGAGGCCGAATCTTCCATATCCATATAAATTTTCGTGATTTCTTTATCTACACAGCCCCTTGCTGTGCAGAAGCGGGGAGAAGATACGTTCCTGGTACCATTTTGAAGTCACAAATATATCCATTTGACTTTCATGCACACCGAAGAACCATTTTTCTTGATCTCTAGAGGACAATTTAAGAACCAATTAGTCGAGCTAAGCATAGTTACAAAATATAATAATATAACAAGCTACACCATGGGATGTTCGTTGAGTACGCAAATTCTCATTACAACAGAGAAAAGGAGGTATCCTTGTTTCCTCGGTAGAGCACCAAAAACCTGATCTCGTATGACAATGGAACACGTTCATAACGAACTCAAAATAATCCAAATAACAAGCTAAGAAAGGTTTTTGTTTTGATAGGCACCAACCATGGTGTCGCTTATAGTAGTGTCGCTGCTATTGCTGGTAGTTCTTGTGTCATCATTGGTCGTGATCAGTTTAGCACTTGTTGGGATTGAAATACAGAGATCGGTGTTTAAGCTTCTGTAATCAGCTTTACTCAGCAAGTTCGTTGTAGGATGCGAATGAAAACTCTCAGGGACAACAGGGATGGTAGCAAGGATTGCAGCAGGTTTGGAAGCTTCCATGTGCTGCTTAGAGCCTCGGTGCATGTGCATCTCGCAATACTTCTGATTAGCTACAACATCCCTACGGCATCGCCACTTCTTTCCATCTGTTCTTCTACACCTTCCCAGTTCAAGTTCCACATTATTAATGTAATTGTGTGAGGCGCCGCAACCTTGAACTGAAAACATCAGTAACGAATGTATGAAACCAATCTTCATAACGAAACAAACTGTCATTCTAAGAATGGTTTTGAAAGGAGCCCCGAATCTAGCACTGTTGAAAAAATCCAGCAAATAATTCATGATACAATTGTTCAATGAAAAGGCACAGAGCAGATTGCTTAAGCAATATAAATTAAACTTATAATGGACTCACTAACTAGATTGCGGACTGAAGCCTCCAGGGAGGCAGGGATAAATTGTTCGTCGCATCTAGAGAGCAACCAGTACCTTTGAGACCACACCACCTAACATACAGCATTCTTTCATGAAATGGAAAGACTACAAACTAAGACCGAATTTCTTCAGTTGGATATAAACTCTAACGACAATGGTGAGAAAATCAGTGAGGAAACCAATATGGAACTCACTGAGAAATTAACAAACTGTTTCCAGACCATTAAAGATGTCTTGTTGTTTTGAAAAGTATAGTCAATTATACACAAGCTAGAGTGAAAATCGCTTCTCGTAGCAGTAGTAATTTCAATTCACATAATGTATACTACCTTGAAGAACACTCTTCGGGGAGAAGTTCAATCCTTGACATATTTTGCTGCCAGCATTTTTTATTTTTTTGTTGTTGCAGCTTCTGTGGATTATACCCTCGCAAGTAACAGAATTGCTGCAATTACTGTTTCTGTCATCAATGTAGTGTCTCTTCAAGTTGATGCTACTCCGGTAGTCGTTACCAGTGGCTGTAATGTCAGCATGAACAGCACTAGCAATCATAGTTGCAGTGTTTTTGTAGCCAGTAACAATGCTAGTAGTCATGGTTGTAAAGGGGTTTTTGCTGTCAGCATTAGCAGCAGTGGTCAAGCTCATGCCCGTGATTTCAATGTCAGAGCTGCTACTTGTGGTGCAAGTGGTTAAAGTGGTGAGGGTATTATCAAGAGGTGGGGCTTTTATCTGTGAAGTTATTGGGGCTAAATTAGAAGGATGAGAGTATGGCTTGTCTGAATTCTTGTTTGAATTGTGTGGTGATGATTTTTCAGAATCAGCAGCAGTTTGAGAAGCTTCCACAAGCTTTCTTGAACGTTGACGGCCTCTATGCATATGGCGTTCACAATACTTCTGACCAGCAACTACGTCCTTGCTACACCTCCATTTCTTCCCATCAGTCCTTCTACACCTCCCTGGTTCTGGATCCATCATTTGTCTATAATCAAATCCCTGAGGACTCAATCCTACAACTGACATAAGAAAGCAAATTAATACAGGTAAATTCATTTAAATTTGCAACAAATTAACCTAAACAAACATAGAATTCAAATTTCATGCCCACCGCGCATCATTTTTCGAAAAAAGCAGGAGTCCCCAAAAGGGTGTTACATGGAGTAAGAAAACCTCAACCTCTGCTACTCAAATATAAAATCATCCCAACATGCAACATGTTTTGCAGGACTATTAATATTAACTTCTTTTTTCAAGTTACAGAAGCATTGGCCCACAGAAGGATGATTGTAACAAATTTCAAGGCTTGCACATGCAAAAGCATCTTGAAACAATTCTAAATCACATCCTTGGAACAAGAAAAATGATTACAAACAAACACAATCGCTTAAAGCAAGACCATTTTTTCAAATAAAACAAAAATGAATCCAATTAACACCATAAAACCAAGAAAGCCCAAGTCGTTAATTAAGTATGTGCAAGCTTAAAGATGCACAAACAAATCTAGTTACCAAAACTCCATTAAGAAGCTCAAATCCACTAACCACAAACCCCGAGAAAAGTCAAGAAATTAAAACAAGCCTCGCCCAAGAAATTAGAGACTTAACAACAAATAAAGAAAAAAATATCGACTTACAGCTTGGGATTTGCCTGTAAATATCAGCACCACTAAACGAAAAAAGAGAGCTGCTAGCAACACTATGCCAAATGGGAACTACAAGGTCAAGAGGCACTGGAAGACCAGCTACTATGTACTTGAATATCAAAGCTTGCTGTTTAAGCTCGTGCAACTGAGTCTCTGTTAACTGTGGGAACACGTGTCTATCATCATCATCAAGATCACCAGCACCAATCCCAAGAGACAGTTTCATCGACGGCGCTGATTCTTCAGATACTCTTTCCTCCATTGTCGTGTATCTACAAAAAATAAGAACAGACACAGGATTGTGTACCTGACTGTGAGTTTAATGGACATTAACAGAGGGAGAAAAGAGGCAGAGGCTTCTTTCAAAAAGTGAATTCAGAAGACAAACACTAAAGGCAGCAGCTCCACCTCTTTAATTAGCCACGAGCATAGGGTATCTCCTTATGAGTGAGTTTAAAGAGGTGTCAGATTTTCTGACCATATTCAACAGCCTTGCGTGCTTGCTGGCTGCAGACAAAATTCAAAAGGAAAATGCACATGACTGTTTTTCTAGGGTAAACTATATTTTCAACCTTCAACTTTCACAATATTTCATCTTGGTATATATAGTTTAATCTCTTTATGTCTCCAAAAAAAACTCAAGCTGCCGGCAATTTACTAATTCATTTTTTTAATTATTTTCTTAACTAGATTTTAAATTTCAATTAAACCCTTCCCCTTCTTATTAAATCTTAAATAAATCCCATTTCCCATCTTATAGAGACAATTGAATAATTATTCGAAAATAGGTGTTGTGATTAGAAAATAAAATAAGAAAAAGTAAAAATCTGTAATGAAAAATCAAAAACTAAATAAGAAGAGACGTCAACTTTATTAATAATTAATATCTATGAATATTTTTTATACTGCCATGGAGGAACTCAACACTCAAGTCAAGTAGTCCGGAATTTTTATTTAAAAAAAATATCTCTTCTTCAACTTTTATTGGGGTTTGAATATTGGTAGGTAGATAAAAAAACGAACTCAATAATCGTCCAGGAGTGCTCGACTACGTTTTACTTAGAGATGAGAAATTTGATTGTAAGGACTATAATGTAATAGTACTAACTTAACAGGGTCTGCAATGCAACTTATCCTTTTCCATAAACACCACAGGAGCACTACTTGTTGCCGTGTTGCGCGACATGCTGATGATGGATGACTTACACGCGCCTTGTCAGCGTGCTGGCCCTGTCCTGCAGAAATTCTGACAAGAACATGACACGTCAATGACTGTTCTGTTTAGCGGGTCCGCACTATCTAGCATGAACTAGTGGGATCCGTTTAGAGACAGGTGGACTATGCCAGTGCCTGAAGGAGTGTCTTCGAGTCAAGTCGTTTTGATTCTTTTCAGGGCTTTGTGATTCAAAAAGTTAGAGGGCCTAATGCCAGTTAATATTTCCCAAGGCTCTCAATTGACCCAAGATAGCGCAAGGGTGGAATTTACAGGAGCTAATTTAAGTTGGGCTTTGTTCAAAAACATATTCAGATGGCTTCTAGTTTAAGATTGTCAAAAGTCCAATCCACAAGACATTATTCGTGGTCCCACATGAGGAAACTGTTCAAATCATTTGTACCAATTCAAAGTTTTGCTTAATTTAAGATTTAGTTTTGTATTCTTCTTCTTAATTATCTTTCTTCTCTGGCTAATTTTAGTGTGTTATGGTGGAATATATATATATATATATATATATATATATATATATATTAAAAAAAAAAAAGCAGAATGTGTTTGGGACGGATAGACAGACACGGATAATCAACCGTAATGTACAAACATATTTTTAACGTCCAATATGTATTCACTAGGATTCAGTGCCTTTACGTTGATGTGTTAGGGTCAGGAATAAAGTTGATGACACGAATTATATATGGAAATCTGAATGACCGACCGACCTGCGTACTCCAATACTTTTAATTATATGTTTGACACTGGATTTGTATTTTAACCGTGTTTTTGAAAACAAAATTTAAAAAAAATTATTTTAAATTATTATTTTTAAATTATGTTGATATGTTAATGTTAATTTTAAAAAAATAAAAAATAGTATTTTAATATATTTATAAACAAAAAAATATTTTAAAAAAATAACTTTATTGATACTCACAATCATAAATTTCAAATACTTTTGGAAAACCAATTCGGGGGTAGGTTCCCAACCCAGAAAACATGGCCATATTGAGAGGGCAAGAAGGCAAGTGGGCCTTTTAATAAAGGCTTCAAATGTTAATGGGGCACACGGTCACATGGCATCTGTTGGAAAGCATAGTACATATATATATTTTGCCAATTTCGGATTTGGCTTACGTGTGGTGCTGCATTGCTGCCGACAATATGTGATTGCTCCGTAACCATACATCAAATCTGATGGTTCCGTTTTGATTTTAGTTCATTCATTCTTTTAACTTCCCTTTATTTTTCAGATTCCTGCCTTCGACATTGGACAATCTACCTGTCACGTTATATTTTTTTCTCAGAAGAAAAACGAAGTTATTCACCGATGACTTATATTACACTCAATAAAATTTCTGGGAAGCATTCAAAAATACTTTTTGAAAAACAAATTGTTTAAATAAAAAAAAATTGTTTTTAGACTATTTTAATGGGTTGATGTTAGAAATAATTTTAAGAAAAAAATAGTAGTATTTTACTATATCTCTAAATAAAAATTATTTTTAAAAGCAATTGTAGCAATTAAAACAATCGGTATAAGAAATCAAGGGACACTTTTGAAAAATAATTCATATAATATTGGGCTCAAACAAAATATCTAAAATCATTAGGGGTAGGCATGAAGCTCGAGTCCAAGTTGCTAGGTCCACGCCCGCACACCCTTGGCGCTCCGAGCACAAAGCTAATACATTGCGTCTGGATCTATTTTTATGAGCTCGAAGTAGATTGTTAAATTTGAGTTTATCAGTGGTTTTTAAATTTTTATAATATTGATATTTAAATACTTATAAAAATATTTATTTACCATGATGAGTTCGTAAAATTTTCTTCTTACAAGAGTGAAGGTAAAAGCTCTAAGTAATGCATCGAAGAGCATGTGTACAGAGACACGGTACTTAGAAAGTCACGAAGAAACGTGTACGGAGACAATTTCTATATAGAACGGTACTTGGAAAATTTTCTGGCAAGTAAAGAAACTCACGAGGTAAGAGCTGGTTGAAGGAACCGAGAAATAGTTAGCCTGTACTTGCAAAGTATTTAAAAGATAATAGAAACTCATGAAAAGTAGATCTGTACTTGGAAAAAATATAAGTGTCCGGGGGCGGCTATAAGTATATACATTTTGAGATCAAACGAACGGCATTTTTTCTAGATTGATGTTGTATTTGGAAGTTTTTTTGTTTAAAAAAATATTATTTTTTATTTTTTAAAAGTTATTATGTTAAAATAATCTAAAAAAACTTAATTTAAAATAAAAAATAAAAATATATTTTAAAAAAATACTTTTAAAGTAGAATGACAACCCGCCACTTATAAATACGGAGTGCAGATCTTTCAGGATCATGAACTTGTTGACTGTATCAAGCATTTGAAACTTCCCTTTTTCTTCTTTTTGTTATTTAAATGAAAAATTAAATTCAAAGAAGAATCTGCTTTATCGGAGATAGCAGTGCTAGTCAGGAAGGAAGAGTTTCTCGTCATTTATCATAATCCATCAGCCATACACAATCTATGTAATATTGTTTCCTCCAAAAATACTTGATTCGTGTCTCAAATAACTTTCCCGGCAACTGATGATACAATAAACAAAAGGAATAAGTTTTTAATAAAAAAATTATACCAGTTGTTTTGCCTGCTTTCCACCTCTAAGGAGCTGACCCGAATTACTTGAAATTTCCGCATGAAAATCCAATTTAGATTTGGAGATTGTGTTTGAAAGATGGTTGAGATTTTTTTTGAAAAAGTTTTTCTTTTATAAATATATTAAAATAATTTTTTGATTTTTTAAAAATTATTTTTGATATTAGCGTATAAAAATGATAAAAAAATATCAAAAAAATTAATTTAATGTAAAAAATAAAATTTTATTTTTTTCAAAATCATTTTTGAAACATAATAACGGTTTTGACGGTGTTTATAAGAATGATTGCGTTGATTTTCAAATTGCTTTGTACTTAAAAATATATTAAAAAAAAATATTTTTAAAAATTATTTTGACATTAAAATAATTTAAAATCACTGAAAAAAATAATTTAAAAAAAATAAAAAAAAAATCATTTTTTTGGAAAAACACTTTTTAAGTGCTTCCTAAACGGGCTTTACTGTTAACCTTGTTTAACCTATCTTATTTGCACTCTTTTATATATTTTTCAGGTTCTCATAAGTTGCTCATCCAAGTATTTTATGCAATTTTATTTATACAGGTAGTTTTTTAAAAAAACAAAAAAATCAGATAATATTTCTACACCGATAACAAACTATTACTAGCCAAGCCAATACAATATTTCATCTATTTTCATCAATGATTTAATCTATTATCTACGAAGAGATTTTGAAGGTCATATGTATAAAAACAATCGATTAGGCAAGCACTGAGATAAATGGTCTATTTAAAAGTATAATTAAACTTTTTTTTTTAAAAAAAAAAAAATATATATATATATATCAAAAAAGTTATTTTTAACACAAACACGTTAAAATAATATAATAATATAAAAAAATATTTTTAAAATATGATATCAAATAAAAAAACAAAAACAAATCACCAACAGGATAAAACAAAGGCTATAGAATTCAAGTTAAAAATCATGAAAGCCAGGTCAAACCAGTAAAAGTTAGAGCAAGCCAAGTTAGTCGTGCAATTTATTGATCGGATACGACGTACTACCTAACCATCATTTCATTTTCTAACCACCAGTATGTTTTTTATTTTTATTTTTGTAATAAATACCAAGGAGTTTATTGTTCCTCGTGGAGTTTATTTTTTCAAACGAATGTCAAGCACATCAATCTATCCATAAAAAACATAATTTCCATATGATTTTTTTTTAGTTTTATTAGCAATGCTTTTTAAAAACACTTTTAAAAAATCTGATTTTTTACTATTTATTTTAAATTACTTATTTGTATGTGTTTTTAAATCATTTTTATATATTGATATTAAAAATAATTTTACCCCCCTACATCACATGTCAATTTTCATATGCAAAAAAACAGGTCAGAAAACAGCATAATATCAGATGGTCCACCTCCTAATCTCCTGCCATGACGAACCTGGACGTTGGAAGCTCTCTAGAATCTTCATGATTTCTCTTTTAAATTTCTATTCTTCAGTTGTTGGATCGATAGCTAAGTTAAATTGCCCCCCTCTTGTTATTTGAAATTCAAATCCAAAAAACAAGAAAAATCTCCTCATAAATCTACCTTTCCGTTCCGGTTTGTGAACTGATTTAAGATCTGATTAAATGAGGATTAATTCCAATCATGAAAGCTAAACCTAATTAGGAAAGGTGTGTAATTTAAATTTCAATCCTCGAAGTTGGTCCAAAAAAACCCTTCAAAACTTAAAATGTTATTTACTAGAATCATGGTTATTAAACTTGGTTTGTCTCCGTAAATTCATCAACCTGATTCTAGTTATTTTTTTGTAAAATAAACCGATCCCATTAAATTCCTAGTAACGTATTTAACCAATCTGATTAACTTCAAGGATATTAATAAAAAACACAATTAACTTGATTTACCTTACAAACCTCAGTTTTTTCATGTACATCCCTAATCCGATCAGCATACGTGAGCAAAACATCTTATATGTGCTTCGTTACCGTTAATATACCCATCCCGTCAACAAAACTATCATAATATCACTCGTTTCTATGATCGCCTTCACGTGGCAGTGGCACAAACCAGGCTAGTCTCACCCGTGTGGGCATTCTTATCATTTTCCCCACTAAAAAGAAGACGAGCAACTGCAAATACCATTTGCCACCAATCCATGCAGAAAGCCCTTTTAACATTTCCAGCTGTGAACCAGAGCATGCCTGCCCCTCACATGGGCCCGCCCCCCAACCACTAACCCAACTTTAACCCAACCACAATTAACTCTAGTTACCCATTAACCCCCTCCCTCCCCTCTTTCCCCTTTTTATCACTTCCGCTCCCACTCTCTCCACGCCTCCCCACTCACTCTCATTTCCTCTCTCAATTTTCCACCATGGCTGCGTTGCAGTACTCTCTCCTTCTCTCATTTACATTATCCGCCCTCGTCTCCACCGTCTTAGCCCACAACATCACCGACATCCTCTCGGGCTTCCCAGAATACTCTGAGTTTAACAAGTACCTCACCCAGACAAAACTAGCCGATGAAATCAACACTCGCCAGACAATAACTGTCTTGGCTCTGAACAATGGGGCTATGTCTGCTCTTGCAGCCAAACACCCACTTTCAGTCATCAAGAATGCCCTTAGTCTTCTTGTTGTCCTTGATTACTTTGACCCAACTAAACTCCATCAGATCTCCAAGGGCACCACATTATCCACCACGCTTTACCAGACTACTGGAAATGCCCCTGGTAACCTCGGATTCGTCAACATTACAGATCTCCAGGGCGGTAAAGTCGGCTTCGGCTCCGCTGCTCCCGGCTCAAAACTCGAGTCCTCTTATACTAAATCTGTCAAGCAAGTCCCTTATAATATTTCAATTCTTGAAATCAGCCAGCCGATTATAGCACCAGGGATTTTAACAGCTCCGGCTCCAACACCGTCTAGTGTGAACATGACGGCGTTACTCGAAAAGGCTGGATGCAAAACATTTGCGAGTTTGTTACAAACTAGCGGTGTTATTAAAATGTATCAGTCAGCGTCGGATAAAGGTTTGACTATTTTTGCTCCAAACGACGAGGCGTTCAAGGCTGCTGGAGTGCCTGATCTGAGCAAGCTAACCAATGCTGAAGTAGTCTCGCTCTTACAGTATCATGCCACAGCTAGTTACAGTCCGTTTGGGAGTTTGAAAACTAGCAAAGACCCGATCTCTACATTGGCTAGTAACGGTGCAGGTAAGTTCGATTTGACGGTTACAAGTGCGGGTGACTCGGTGACTCTACACACTGGAATTGGTCCATCGCGAGTTGCTGAAACGATCCTTGACTCAACACCGCTTGTGATTTTCACTGTTGATAATGTGTTGCTGCCGGTTGAGTTGTTCGGGAAAGCTCCGTCTCCAGCTCCGGCAGGGGAACCAGTGAGTGCACCGAGTCCGAGTCCGATTGCTTCGACTCCAGCTCCGGCTAGTGTTGAGGCTCCATCTCCTCTCGCTGCCTCACCCCCTGCTCCGCCTATGGAGACGCCTGGTGGTGCCCCAGCTGAGGCGCCGTTTGGATCCGAGAACAGCACGGCGGATGGTAATGCTGCTGTTCACGTGAGTGTACCTGTTCAGGTCACTGTCTTCGCCGCTGTAATTTGTTCGATTCTCGTGTCCTGAATCGTAATTATCTAGCTCAGTTTATTTGCTTCTTATTTAATTTTGGATTTTAAGTTGTTATTTTGTTAGAGAGGATTATTTTTATTATTGATTTATTTTGATTCTGAATTTATCAGTGAGGAGGTGAGGTGAGTCAGCTTCGCATTTTAGAAGCGTTTTTTTCCTTGTATTTATTTTTCGAGTGCTACGCGTTACATTATTTTAATGCAGTGATCTGTCGCTTTTCTGTGATGGTGCTGAGGGATGTTGGATTTAGGTGGGAGCCCACGTGGAGATACGTTGAAATAACGTGGGGTCCACTGTTTCGAAATTTGTGCTGTTTTGGGTTTACTAGAATGGTGATTTATCTGCGCGAAATGGGCTTGGCTAGAAACCAGAAACTCTTAAGTGTTTTTTTTTTCATATATATATATATATATATATATATATCAATCATTTGTTTTGTTGAAAATGGTCAAAGCATTAGTCAGCATTAGTCCACTCCAGATATGTCAGGTGCATTTGCTTCACTAGACAAGCCTTGTATTTAGGGGATTAGTTTGTTTTTAAATGTGATTTCGGTTTTAAAATATATTAAAATAATATTTTTTTTAATTTTTTTTTCTAAATCACTTTTGAATCATATAAATACCAACAACTTCAAGATGTGATAAATGTGAAGCTCAAAAAAAATATACATCATTTTATTTCTTTCACATGCTTTAAAGCAAGTGTTAAATAAAAAGTTCAAATATTTTTTTTCTCTTAAAAATGTTAGGAATTGTTTTTTTTTTAAATGTTATTCCAAAATACTCCCAACAAAGCTAAAACCAACAAAATAAAGTTAATAAAAAAAATAAACTATTAAATGCATTTATATGAAGAAAAAAACAGCATCAAACTCCTTAGAGTTTGAAATATAATTGGCTTTTAAAATATATATTTTTATTAGAATATACATAGTAAAAAAATTATATTTGTATCATTCAAATGACTCTTTAAAATAACATATACTCTTTAAAATTATATTTGTGTTTTTTGTAATGGAAGAGACACGGAATTAGAATGTAAACTCTTTTAGTTGTTTAAGGTTTTGATATAATTTACAATTTACACAAAAAAAAATGAGTTAAATTTGGGTTGTGATTGGAAATTAAGAAAAAAAATTAATTTCTAGGTTTTTTTTTTTGCATTGTCATAATCCTTCTAAATAGTTGCTTTGACATTTTGCCCAATCAAATTGATTTTTTTTATGTGTTTATTTGCCTTTTCATTTCTTGAACTCTCTTGAAGTAAGGTCGATGACTGGATAAATCTCTTTGGGTATCATAGATATACTCGAAATATTGTGTTGTTGATTTTGTAACCAATTATAGATACAAGTGAAATGTAATGTGTCGATAGCATTTTATAGTACAGAACAATTGGACGTGTTTTACAATAATAAATAAATATAGATCCCAAGTTATTTTAGAAACTATAGTATTTTATAGTGGCAAGTGAAACTAACGTTTATTAATTGATGGTTTGTTAAGTATAGGAAATTGAAAATCATTTAGGCAAAGAGTCAGGGATTTTTCGCAGATTAAATATTTTAACTTATGAATTGATGGGAATTTTAATTGAGTGTTGGCATGCTGATAGCTGTATATTATTATTATTATTATTATTATTATTATTATTTAACTTGTGATAACTGCTGAAAATTGAAAGGGTGTTTTCAGTGTGATCCAGGTTGTTTTTTGTTCATTATTTTTTTTAAGGCTCACTGAACATTAAAAAAAATGTTTTTTGAGAAAAATATTTTTCAGAAACAAACACCTTACATTTTCACAAAAAAAATTACAAAATTTGTTTAGCAGGATCCAACCAAAAAATAAGTGTATTTTTTATCATAAAATAACAGTACAGCACAAATAAAAACTAAGTAGATTTTTTCTGCTTGTTTTTTCCCTTGTCATCAAATCCAATACAAACTATTTATATTACTGGGCACGCAAATATTATAGGTTTTTTTACGCTCTTAATTGCGTACCCTCGTCTCTTTCAATTCTATCAGATCTAGCACAAGGGCTAAAATAAAAAAATAAAATTAATTATAATAGAATGATAAAATTGCAACAAATAAAAATCTTGGGACCAAAACAAATAAAGGGATTTAAAAAAAATAAAGTGTAATTTTTAAAAAAATTAAAAGAATAAGGACTTAAATGAAAGTAACATATATACCCAATTTCAATTAGATGATAAAATTAAAACAAGCGGACCGAAAAAATTAAAGTAACAAAAAACAAACCAAAAATTAAAAGAATAACGATCAAAATAAAAAAAAAATAATATATATGATCAATTTCAATTGAATGAAACAGTTGAAAACAATCAAAATTTTGATTGAAGAAAGCAGGAAAAAAACAAAATCAAAAGACGAGAAACTGAAATAAAACAATTAAAATTATGAAGGACCGTCATTTATTGTCCGGCCGCAGGAGATAGAAAGGGGGGGGGGGAGATGTAAAGCCATTCACTGATGATTCCCCGACCATCTTCACATGAAACACGCCACATAGAAGAGGAAAAGGGCATGGTGGCGCACCTAGTGATACGACGACCTGACATTTCCCACCACATAAGATATCGCGCGTGCCGTTTGACAAACGTGTAAAACTGAAAACTGACGGTGGTCCGTATGATGCGCCTGTAGTAAGTTCAAAAAATAATAATAAAAAAATATAGAATTACGTACACATCCCTGGACTCAGCGATAACCATGAAAAAATCGGATGTGAAGGTAGCACAATGCCCCTAGTGCCAGGCCTTCATTTTTGTCTTGGATTAACTTGATTTAATCCATCAAACTTGTGATACAAGTCATGAGATGAAAATAACTTCATGAAAATTATATTGGAACAAATAATGATGACTAATTTTTGATTAATTTAATGTCAAATGATGAAATTGAGAAAAAAACATAAAAAATATTGAGTAAACCAAGTTAACCTATAAAACTTATGATTTAGATTATAAAATTGAGATAATTTAAAAATATGTATTAAAAATATCGCAGTACAATCTACAATCAATCAAATGCAAGAATGTAGTTGAAATTAAAAAATTAATAAATTAAAAAACCTAAAAAAAAAGAAAAAGAATATTATTACAGGGAGTAGTACTTTGCTGGAAGAGTAGTGAAACCCTGCTCTCTTTTTTTTAATTGGTCACCAGATTTATTCTTTCATCAACTGAAATGGGTCTAAAGGCCCAACTCTACAGAAAGGGTCAGAACAGATCATGGCCCTTATTACTTGCTACAAATGCGTTATATTGCTCCACAAAGGTCTCTAAAGCCTAGTTATCGAAGCTGTTAGCATCCACCAGGACCAGTAATCAAACAGGCTTCGCCTATCTGTGAGCTAATTTACCACACGGAATGGTTGGTTTCCTTTTCGAAATTTCATCGAACACCTTAACTACTTCCTCGTTTCATTGAAAAACGAATTGTTTTTCTGCTTTGCTTTACAGTCGGTAACTCTTCACACAAATCTCGGGGATATCAAGTGCGAAATCGCATGTGATGAAGTCCCCAAAGCTTCCGAGGTCAGTCGGTAACTGTGTTTTAGAATACTAAGTTCAGTGTTGTTGCTTTTGAACCCTAGAAATAGAAGTTGGTTTTAAGTTAACGAGCTAAATCTATAGTTCTTGTGCGTTGTTTTGGATTTTTTAACAGAACTTCTTGGCTCTTTGTTCAAGTGGGTATTACGACGGAACCATATTTCATCGCAATATTAAAGGGTTTATGATTCAAGGTGGGGATCCAACAGGGACAGGCAAAGGAGGGACTAGTATTTGGGGAAAGAAGTTCAATGATGAGATCAGAGAGTCTCTCAAGGTATTCTAATACATCTTGTCTGAAGCTTCGTAACTTTTTTTTATGCTGTCTGTAATCTGAATTTATTTTCTGGGAATTTTTATTGTCACCCTTTAAGAATTCGTAATACAGCTGTTGCTTTTGTATGATGGTATCCTCGTTTGTAAGGTTTGAGGATATGGGTCGCATGTGTTATAATCTGAGACAATGATGTTCTGTTTTGTAAACCTTGCAAACTACGCCTCACCTCTATAAAGGAAATATACTTTAAGGATTCTAAAACGAAACAAGAGTATGGTTGATATTGAGGCTCGGACAACGATGAACTTGATTTCTTTTTTCTTTTGTTGGCTGCATGGTCACAAGATAGCTAATGGCATTGGTCGTAGCTGGTTGGAGTGTGGTAATTTATCATCATCCTCCAATCCAATCAATGCCAACAGCCAGAGCTGTGAGTATTGGAGACTGTTAACTGTATTGGCATTCATTGTTTTGCTTTTTGTTGCATACTGCATTTGTTGTAATAGATTATACAATTTAGAACTTGGCATATTTTAATGCCAATTGTGTGATGCGGGTAATGCTAAATGACTGATGCTTTGTTTCTCTCCTTTTCAGCATAATGCGAGGGGTACACTCTCAATGGCCAATAGTGGGCCGAATACTAATGGAAGCCAATTTTTCATAAATTATGCAAAGCAACCCCATCTCAATGGTTTGTACACTGTGTTTGGAAAAGTAATTCATGGGTTTGAAGTTCTTGATATCATGGAAAAGGTAGGCTGTGCTAGCCACGGTCAACGGTTCTTTTCTTTTTCCCTGTTTGGAAGAAAAAGAGATAGTTAGCCTTGGGGCAGTGAATTTCTGTTTTAAAAATTGATATTTGGTTTTGTGCAGACTCAGACAGGACCAGGAGATAGACCTCTTGCAGAGATAAGGATCAATCGTGTGACCATACATGCTAACCCACTTGCTGGATAGCTGCCACCTCAGAATGTCATTGCAGTGAGATACATACTGCTGTTCTTGTAACATTGATTAAGGATTGAGTCTCGAGGATATACTTTTTCACCTTTTAACAGTAACAGCTGAACTTAATTAAAGCGACCAAGGAGATATCAAAGTCGGGCACCCAGTACTACCTGCAGGATAATGTGAAGCAAAATCTTATATACTGCAAGACATGTAACATTTAAAGAAAGTACTTTTGGTATCATTGTTAGGGAGAAATATAATCACTTTAGGTTAATCATATGCATCATGGATTGCGAGTTTTGTTTGTATATGACAGTGCTCTTCTTTTTTAAAACAGACCAGGGAACAGGAAGATCAGTACGAAGTGGCTCATAGTTTTTTTTGCCAGTTGGGAGATGTTTATTTTCATCAACCTCTTATGTTGCGGCAACATATTTGAGTAGTGTAGAAGGATAGAATTGCTTTACAATGAACCCCGTTTATAAAACTCAGCCATTTTCTGACGATGGATTATGGTTTGCTTGTATGTGTTTTGGTTTAGTGGAAATTCGAGGAAGAAGGTGACAGAAAGGATTGCTGATGAAAAGAAGAAAGCGTATAGTCAGCCATGGAAAGAATAAACAGGAGAAAGAAAGTTAGGTGCCTACCCCATTTCACTTCTCTTTATTTTGCACTGGGCCTCTGTCATTATACCAACCGATTCCAAGTTAACCCCTAGCCCACGCATTAATTATCTGACTTCCTCCAACAATACTCCAAGTCAAGTCAAACAGGGCATTTTGCTGCTGGAACCGAATCAAGTCATAGGCACACCGAAAAAACGAATCGCACTTCTTGCTTGCATAGAAGGTTAATTAATCTCGATTCCTCTTTTTCTTTGTTTCCTCCACCATTTTCTCGTCATTCTCATACCTCTTCACAGGGAGCTGAAAATAAGCCATGGCTTTTGCGTTAGTAGGAGCTTTTCTATCCACTATCCTCAAGGTTTAGCTCGATAGAATGGCTTCTCGTCAGGTTCTTGACTTCTTTAAAGCGCAAAACTTAATGGTAGGCTAAAGAAGAGGTTGAAGATATTGATGCTCATTGTCAATGAAGTTCTCAACGATGCTCATCCTCAAATAAAATACCAAGTCTGTGGCACAAGGAAGCAAGATTGTTGTTCCAACGCGCAGTGTGGGCATAGCATCACTGCTCCAACTCATCGTCTGCGAGAATTAACTGAAGGAGACGCATGGCTGGTGTTTGAGAAATATGCATTTGATGATTGAAGCTCCATATCACGTCCAGACTTGGAAGGAATTGGCACAGAAATAGTGTGAAAGTGGTAGAGATGAGATGCCAGAGAATGGGAGAAGATAGAGCAGAATCGGGGATCTCTCAAATTATGGTAAATCCTCAATGGCCTTCCTCTACCTCCGAAATATCGATCTGTCTAGTTGATACCAATGCAGGGATACGTTCTTGTGTTTCGGAAGTGGTTTTTTTGGCAGGCCTCTTAGATATTGTGATGAGAGAGGGTTAAAATTATATTTCAAATATTTTTTTATTCATAAATTAATAAAATATTAAAAAAAAAATATTTTTGATATCAGTACTCAAAATAATCTGAAAATATATATAAAAAATAATTTAAAATAAAATAAATAATTTATTTTTTAAGGAACTTGAAATGCAGTGTTAAATAATAACCATTGATTTAAGATAGGAAAAAAAAAGGAAATATGAGAAGAGATTGGGAGCGTTCTAAATGTTTCTAAGAAAACAAAACAATGCAATCCTAGGAAATTGATCGGGCGGTTCATATAATTTATTTTTAAAGGGTATTTAAAATCATCTCAAAAAAAGAATTTAGTTTTATCGATGGTGACAAGAAAACATAATAGCAAACACTTGAAATTAGTTTTTTTTTTATCATTTTAATTACAATCATTTTAGCTCTAGTCATATCGTATTATTGTGGAGTTTTCTCATTTTGTTTTTGAATTTTTATCGATTTAATTATAATATAATAATGTAAAATATGATATTTTTCTGAATATATATATATATATATATATTAGTTATTTCGTGATCAAATGTTCCCATCTTATATACTTATCTTTTATTTTTTGTGAAAGAATAAATTGAAAAAATGACATGGAATTAAACTTTATATATATATATATATATATATGGAAGAGTATCTGTCAAAACCAAGAGGACTAACAAATTAAATTCGTTAAACATAGGGACTAAAGTCATAATTAACTATTGTTATGGAATGTATAACACTGCCCATGAGTCCATTTTACAAGGATTTCCTAATTAAGAGCCTAAGGCCCATATGTAGCAGGCCTATCTATATAATCCGAAATTGCAGTAATTTAACCGAACCTAACTGGAGAGTGCCCCAATCTTCCCCAATCTTCCCCAGGAAGCTACTGTCACTCTCAACTATCATCCAGTCAGTTGCTCACATAAAAATATTAAGACCGATACCCGCTAGGGTTTTCAAAATCCCCGCCATTTTCTTCCCCTCTCCAATGGCGGTAGGAGAACAGAACCCTGAGACCCCGTCGGCTCAAAAACCCTCACAATCAGACTCCTCACATCATGCTCCTCCATGCCCCAACCCCCAGGATGATGCGTCGCCCGAGAAACAACCACAAACACCCAAAGATTTCATACTCACAGTAGCCTCCAAGCTCTCCTCTCAACCGCTCACCAACCCTGATCCTAACGTATGGGGTGTCCTCACTGCTATTTCCAATTATGCCCGCAAACGCTCTCAGGTAATAAAATTAAAAAACCCTATTTTTCCGTCTAATTTATCATTTCTTGTTTAATTTAAATTTGTTTTACTGATTTTTTTTCTCTAATTGTTTTGTTTTACCGAATTAGGGTATTAATATTGTATTGACCGGGGAGGAGCATTGTATTGGAAGATTAGTTGAGGATACGCGGTTTCAAGTTGAAGCGAATGCTGTTAGCGGAAATCATTGTAAAATATTTAGGAAAAATGCTGTTTTCTTGAAAGATACGAGGTTGTTATGATTGTTTGCGCGTTATAACTCCTTGGTGCCCTGACATTTATTAAATACGGTGTTCTGAATGCTTAAACCTTTTTGTAGTACAAATGGGACTTATCTTAATTGGAAGAAACTGACTAAGAGTAGCCCTGAAGCCAAAGTTCAACATGGGGATATTATATCCTTTGCCGCTCCTCCACAGCATGGTAGGATGATTTTTGCCTTTTGATCCAGGACCAATTACTTTGTCCTTATTGACCATTTCAAAAAGGAATGCATTGATGAAAAACAAATGAAATGAGAACTTTAAGTGAGATTCATGACAATTAATGTTTAACGAGTTGCGTGGTTACAGAACTTGCAGTTGCATTTGTATATAGAGAAGTTGCTAGGTCTAATTCTTCAGTGGAAGGTGCAGTTGCAAAAAGAAAAGCAGGTATTTTTATCGTAGCGTTCATCTTTATGTTGCGCCAGATGTTCAATTCTGTGATGTTTTTTTCCAATATTTTGTATTTCTGTATTTATATTTAGACACGTGGGTTCTACACTTCCTGCTATTGTTTTTTTTTTTTTTTTTTTAAAAAAGATATTGGGATGCAATGTTTGTATTGGACCAGGGGTTTGTTGGGTACGATTGCCAATCTGCATAAAACACTTCTGGAGGTTGTGACCTTAATGTGATGTTTTCTTACTTTTGTTCACAGAGGATATTGTTGTGGAAAACAAGAGAATGAAAGGTATTGGAATTGGTGCTCCTGAGGGTCCTATATCTCTTGATGATTTTAGGATTCTTCAACGGTCAAACAAGGTATCATTAATTTGATTCCTGTCTTTATTATTGATGGCTTAGATAGTCATTAATGAATTGTAGCCACCAAAAGTTTCTGTGATGGGATTTTAATATGTTAAGTATTGCAACTTGCAGGAATTAAGGAAGCAATTGGAAAATCAAGTCCTTACAATTGATACCTTGCGCAACGATCATCAAAATACCGTTGATCGTCATGAAAATGTATGCTGTTTTCTTTGTCATGATTTTGTTTGAGCATAGTGAAAAATAGTTGTGCTTTAATCTAATTAAGAGCTTTAGTTTTTCTGATGTGCAAAGGAAATATTTTGATGTCTAAGCTGGTTAACTTTGATATTTAGCCTGCTTACTTTTTTATTTGAGTTGTTTAGCAAGGATTCAAGCTGTATCTTTCTCTGAATTGTAGCTTATGGGCTAGGGTTATTCCTTTCAAAACTTTTTACCCATTTAATACTATGGTAAATGTCTTCACTTCTGATCAACATTTGAGGCCTAGGGAAGCGGACAAGTAATACAATGCTAGATGACAGGACTGCCTCAAAAGCTCCTTTTTTTGCAACCTGCTTCAATTGAACTGTGACTGGGCGATAGCTGTTTCCCTTCAAAATTTTTGAGGCAATATTAAATTTTCACTCTGCAGGAAATAAAAGAGATGAAAGAATCTGTTGCAAAATTGTACCTTGACCACATCAAGGAATTGCAAGATATGTTGGATGCCAAACAAAAGGAGCTTGTTGAGGTCCATAGAATATCAGCTGAACAAAAACATTTCATGGAAGACCTTAATGAAAGGCTTACTGCTTCTAGGCAGTCATGCAATGAAGCAAATGAAATAATGAAGAGGTAAGGGTAAGGAGCTTATTCAAGCTGATTGATGATATTTTCCTGTATTATTATATCGCAACTTTTATTAAACAATTACCTGTGCTACATCATTGAGACCTGTGCATTAATCATGTGTTTCAAAGCTTGCTTTCCAGCATACATTGTCAAAAGTGATGCAAAGAAGTGGATAACATGTCCTTAACTGACTGGTCACTTTTCACTTATAATAATCTTTCAACTATGCTTGACCTTGTTCTTCTTTCTTTTCTTTGATGCCCTTTGTTATCCTAAATGCTACTGGGCATCAGAACAAGTTGTGAAAAGAGTGGGGTGGACTTTGGACAATGAGTCATGTACTTCCTTGTTAATCTGGTTTGACTTTCAGAGGAGAATGAACGGATTATGCTTTAGCTGTACAGATACATCACTTGAGAATATATGCAAAAACAGTTCAAGAATATTTATTAATACAGTAGTGAATTGAATTTTTTTTTTCAGTCAAAAGGCATCTATAGCTGAACTTGAGGCACAACTAGAAGAAGAACGAGATCAGAGAAAAGAAGAAAGGCAAAAGGCTACTTCTGATTTAAAGGCAGCGGTACAGAGAGTTCAGTCTGAGGCACAAGAGGAAGTCAAACGACTATCTAATGCTGCCATGCAACAGGAAAGAGAGCTGCAAGAAGAAATCAATAAGCTTCAGGTTGTAAATTTTATTATCCTTTTAAGTATGGACATTCCAAGTGTTTACATCATTGGAAATTGTTAAATATTTGTTTCCTTTCAGGAAAAAGAGAAGAAATGGTGCTCACAAGTAGAAACCTTGAGGCCCAAACTGGTATGTTCTGCATTAATTTCACTTGATTTCAAAAACGTATAAGAAGGATTTTAACATCTGCTCTAAATATCTTATCCTACAGGAAGAAACACGACAAAAATTGGTTGCATCTGACAATAAAATTCGCCAGCTAGAAGCTCAAGTTTGTGAAGAGCAACTGGCCTCTGCAAATGGAAGAAAAGTAATATTACCTTTGTATTAGATGCTTGGATTTTCCACACCAGAAGCCCCTTCTGCAAATTGATTTGGATCTTTTTTTTTGTGTTGCTATTATGTGTTTTGAGCAGAGAGTGGATGAACTTGAACAAGAGACATATAGGCTGAGGAAGGAACTTGAGAAGGAAAAGGTATATATGAACACTCTCTTTTCAATTCCTCAAATTATCTGAATTTCAATATGAGCACTTAAACTGTGATGTGCCTTTCTGACCCCTACACCCACACCTTTCCGTGATGCAAGTATTGATTGTTGTTTGCATTTCTAATTTTAAATGTCTGCTTCACAGATATATGTTCTCTTCTTATTCTTCGCTATTGTAAATTCATCTCCAATTGAAATTCTTTTCTGAAAGGGAATGCTGAGAGGTGGGGGAGTGAATAGGGGATGAATGCTTATGTGCAGTTCCATACGAATTCACTAATAACTAGCCTGATCAAAATCTTAGAACCAACTTCTGTTGAAACTGCTGTCAAAGATGAATTGCTTTGATTTTGTTATCAGCAGTAATATGTTGTTGAGGCATGTGAACCAGAGTCTTCTTGTTAGACTTTGTAAATTATATATTCATTTTTATCAATTCCAACGAGATTGCTTGACAATGTATACAAGTGTGGTTGAGTTGCCAAAAAATATTTGAACAATCATCTGACCTAAAATTTCCTGGGCACCTTAGTGAAATCAATTAATTTATAAGCTGATATTTTTTTTGATGTTGGTAGCAGGCGGCTCGAGAAGAAGCATGGGCTAAAGTTTCCACCCTTGAACTGGAGATAAATTCTGCAATGCGGGATCTTGAGTTTGAAAGACGGAGTTTAAAAGGTGCCAGAGAAAGAATAATGCTCAGGTAAGAATTAAAAAGTTGTGTGGTTTTCATTACACATAAGCACGCATATATATGGTGCTTGTGTCATTGTAAATTTGTAATTTATGACTGATGCAGGGAGACACAGCTACGGGCATTTTATTCCACAACTGAGGAGATATCTGGACTCTTTGCCAAGCAACAGGAACAACTGAAGGCAATGCAAAGGACATTGGAAGATGAGGAGAATTATGATAACACATCAGTGGATATTGATCTGAATGTAAATCCCAAGAACATGGCTGGCTCAGGCCCTTCAACTCAAAGATTTGACAAGAACCAAACTGTTACTTCTAGTGATGGAGCAAGTGTCACTGAGAAGCATGACTGTGATACCAGAAGACGAGAAGACCAAGATACTCAAGAGGAAGAATTTACTAGTGCCGAGCATCACGTTAAGGGTGGCTTTGGTTCTGAAATTGATGGTGTTGGCACAGCACCTGTCTTGGAAGGAGAAACCATTGGAACAGAGCAAGTTCTTGAAACAGAAAGCCTTGGTGTTGATGGGGAGAGGAATTTTGATTTGAACAAATATAGCTCTCTGGCTGGGGACACAATGCAACTTGAAGGTGAAGCTGGTGTACATGAAGGTGATGAGCGCATTCATCAGGATGGCTCCCATCACTCTCAATCAAGTAATCTCCCTGAGAATCAGACCTCCGAGAATCAGATTGTCGTGGAGGACACGGAACCTGGAGGCATAATCAGAACACAAGACCTTTTAGCTTCAGAAGTTGTTGGCAGTTGGGCTCACAGCACTGCTCCATCAGTCCATGGCGATAATGAATATCCTGGAAGTGGAGATGATGTTGAGAAATGCGATGCTGATAATCATGATTCTAATGGTCAAGTGGCTGAGAGTCAAAGCACTCCATTTTCTGATGCAGTAGCCATCCAGAGGAATCGTGAATGTCGAGCATTAAGTGAGATGATTGGAATTGTTGCTCCTGATTTAAAAGATCAGTTTGGCTCTGATGGAGGAAAGGAAAGACTCGGTTCTTCCTCTAGCTCAGACACGGAGGCTTGTTCTGACAGTAATGATAATGAGGAATGTGCCATGGGTGGATCCATGTCGGATGCAGAGACTGAATGTAGTGATAAACCTGTTGAGGATAAAAATCTGGATGATTTAATGGATGAAGATAATGATGCCACACAAGAAGATTCTCGGTGATGTTACCAAGCTAAAGGAGCGAATACAGTAATAGCTGTAAATTTTGAAGGCCCTTTTTTTCCTCAACTTCCACCTCAAACCCTCCAACCCCCTCCCGATCCGACATCTGTTTAACTGTTTTATCCCTCTCGAATCCCTAGTTCTGTATTTATTAATTATTTGTGTATATAAGAACTTCCCTTTTGAACGACAATCATAGCAGCAATTGGTACTTTGAAAATGCAAGTAAATGATAAAATGTAATGGTGTTCATAATCTGGATCTATAATTATGTTCTGATCTATTTGTTGGAGTTTTTTTTCTTGTTATAAATATTTATGGGTTGGGTTTGTGTTGCCAGCTACAGGAGGATTTATAATTTATTTTTTACACCATGCATAAATTATTAAATTTTAATAACCACACCTCCCGCAAAAAGGACGGAGAAGACTATTTATCACGTGTGACTGTCCTCATTTTTTGCTGTGATGAACTTCTTGTTATCCCTCTGTTTTAACCGTCAGTGGAGAAGGCAGTTGACGTGGATGGCAATCGAATAGAAGTATCTGGTCCATCATGACATCTCATAATATATCAAGGAAAATATCCGGCCCATATCAATTACTCTTTAAATCTATCCCCGAATAACAGGCTCGGCCCATACCCCTCTTCCTCATCCATACAGCCCAAGCTAAAAGTAGTGCATTAATTTACATTTTGGATCCTAGATTATAGGACAAAAGGTGTTTTGGTCCTTAGTTTTAGTATTTTTACAAACGAGTCCTAATCGATTTTGTTGGTATTCATAGTTCTTAGAAAAAAAATATCTATCTCCATGTTTACTTGACGGACTCAGGTTTCCTGAGCTCTGAATTTGGGCTCTTATAATGCATCTCTAGTGTTTCTTTTCTTTTCTTTTTATCCGGTGAGAGTAATCATGAGCTCATGTCTATGGAACATATAAATTTGAAGATTGAAATATCTTTTCTCATGAATGCTTCAGTAGGAGCTCGTGTTGGAAATCAGATTTATGACCGGGCGTGATTGTTCATCCAAAACCGTGTGTTCGCATGGACACCTTGGAAATGCTTTTTTAAGAGATTAAATATGTTAACAATCAAGATAAACTAAAAAAAAATAAGACGGGAGGGTATAATTTCATGCTTAATTAAAGAGATCATATATAGACTAAAATAAAATAAAATAAAAAACCCTACCCTTATTAAATAATAAAACAAAATAGCTTCATTATCTTTATATTATGTAATTTTCCTACATGTTAAAACCGTGCGTCGGCAAAGAGTCAGGATTTTAATCGGAGTGGTAATGAGTGTGGAGATGAATACGAGAGGCAAAGAGCATCAGAGGTCTTCATCGATTATAATTTTGAGCTTGGCGGTGGACCACATCTGGTAGAGGGACAGGGAGAGCTGCCCGAACAGTCTTCATCTTCATCATAATTATGGTGCATGTGAAACTAATATCCACCGTGTCTCTCAAACCCATTAAGATTTTTACAATACTTTTATTTTTCTAGGGTTTTATTTATTTATTTATGTTTTATTGACTTCCTGTTGGTTGTTTTTCTTGGAAGCCAGAGCCCTTTTCTGAGAGTAATTATGGCAAATCTGCTATAATATTCTCTGTCTTTTCATAATTACCGTAGTTTTCGACTTCCTTGCAAGAATCTTCATTTTATTTCAGTCGAAAATCGCTAGTTTAATTAAAAAATATTTTTTATTAATCATAAATCATTTTAAAAATATTGATTTGATATTTCTCAAAGATTAATATATTTTTTAAACGCATTCAACACAAATAAAATTAAAATACCAAAAAAAATATCAAATCAAGACGAATGGTCATGAGAATTGCATTTACAAAAAAAAATGAAAGGGCACAGGTATAATCTGAGAAGAAGAAGAAGAAGAAGAATCTTATTGTTTAAGTAGTATATAATAATTATTAGATCATTTTTGAAAATAGAGAGCGTTTCATTTTGTAGATGACAAACAAGAGATGGGGATCGAGTGAGCATTGAAGGCTAGTGGTCCAAGCTCTCATCAAATAGATGGGGATCGTTTGATTATTATTTTTTCCTGTTCAAAGAGGTCATAAGGCTAGTGGTCCAAGTCCTCATCAAATAGATGGGGATCGTTTGATTATTATTTTTTCCTGTTCAAAGAGGGCATGATGAGGTGTCATATGCAGCAGGTGCATGCACGTGTATGGCTAGCTAGCACAGGGGATATAATTCCAAAAAACACATCATCTATGTATATAATTAGGTAAGTGATAGGCACAGCCATTTTGACCTTATATAATTCGCGCGGCAGTGTCGTGATCTTCTTCTTCTTTTTCTTTTTTTTTGCCATGTAGCCAGTACCGTTATCCAAAAAACTAATTCCCTAGCGATATTCCAAGACATATATTACTATTATAGAATAGTAGAATTGCTACAATTACTTTTGCTAGTCTTTTTTTTCTCTTGGTGTCAGGCCCTTGAATGTAATTTCATCGTGGTCTATTTGTTATCACTGTTTAATTCCGAGGGCATTTTTAGTTCCTTGGGTTTTTTCTTTCAAAGTTTATCTTTATTTTTTTGTTTTCTTTGCAGTTTTTTTATTATTAATTATCTACCGATCTCATCGTTGAAATTAAATTAGTTAAAAATTATGCTTCTTAATTGAATCTGGATAAAACAATTCACAAGATAAGAGTTTCAGAGATTAGACAGGGTTTACTCGGGTTTTTTTTTTCCTTTTTCTAAATTGACATTTTCCTATATTTTATCCCTTTTTTAGATTTTGTTTTGTTATTTTTTTTTGTTTAAATCCTTTTTTTCACTTTCGTTTTTTATTTTTTTATGCTTTTCAGTTTGATTCTATTGGGTTAACCCTCAATAATATTATTCTATTTCACCTCTTATTATTTTTTAATCTATAACTAATCTATCATATTAAAAATGATTTTTAATTCCACCCCTATGATTCTTATCTTTCAAGTTTGATCCTTAATTGCATATTTTTCTGTTTAGTATAATTGTTTTTTCCTTCAAATTTCATCCTTATCGTGTTTTTTTTTTTTTTTTTTGCAAGTTTTATTAATTTATAATTTTTTCAATGACTCCATCTTTCAAAATTAAATTGGATCACATTTAAGTTTTTTAATTGAACTCGAATCCATGATTTAATAAGTTGCATGTTTTTCAAATTAGACTAGGTTTATGAGGTTTGTGTGGTTTCCCTTTTTTTTCGGTTCATGTTTCCTATTTTTATTTTTTAAAAGTTTAACTCTTTTTCCCTGTTTTTCTTCAATTAGGTTAATATTGGATTGTTTGGTGAATTTTTTCTTTTTTGTTGTTTTTTTATTGCTATTGTTTTTTGTATCATTTAAATTTAAACCGTCACTTTTTTTCACAAATGACTTGAAACATTAATTTTTTCTACCTGACACTATATTTTACATTTTTTAAAAATAATATGATGAAATCTCTAGTTGAATGCGGACTAGATGGCAGGCTAACCAAGCCAAGTGTTCGATTGGCAATTAAGGGACCATGTGAAGAGGCTCAGAACATGTTCGACTTAGACAAAAAAAACACTATCATGATCATGATCATGATGACACTCCTAGTATTTTATAGATGAGAAAAGGAAGAGGTGGTGATGATGGTGGAGGAGAAGATGAGGCCAAACGGAGGCTCATTTTCCAAATAAATGAGGATGGAATTGGTACTCGATTACTTGAAGAAAAGGGACAAAACAAAAACCTAACCAGATTGACTACTACTCCCCTCTTCGTCCTCGATCCCAAAGTCATTTTCCTTGGCCACTATCCCCACTTGTGTCCCCGCTCGTGATTTGCTCGTGAATCTCCGTGTGACTTGATCACCTTCAAAAGTTAGGGTTAGGGTTAGGGCTAGGGCGATGGCTTTAGATGAAGGCAAGGCTGAGGAAGTTTCCAAGAAGTAGTTTATGGAGAAAGCTTTCCTTCGCTCGTTAAAAAGAGATTGATTTGTCTTCAAGTTAATCGCTTTCATAGAGCAGCAAAGTTTTCTATGCATGATGATCTCGTATGTTGAATGGTCCAACAAGTGGACAATTGAAACATTAATTTATGAGTGCAAGGTAACAACATATTGTATAGTTTTCTTGGATTAGTTTTATGTACTCAAATTGAGGGGCACAACAAGAAAATTTAATTTAGAGGAGACAAGTTAAAACGAGAAGAGTTTATAATTGCAAGGTAATGGATATTCACGAATATAGTTTTTTATATTATTCATACTCGTGTTTTAATCCAAAGTCACCATCTATATTCAATTTGTTATCAAATAATATAAATTTTAAATATTTTAAACATCAAATATATTTAATGACATGAATGTAATTTTTATTAAATTTATGGGCACGCACATATATAAATTTTGAAATATTTGCCTGGAAACCGACTTCTATCTTTTATGTTTTTTGCAAACCTAATTTGAACAATGTTACTATCCATGAAATATTTAATTTATTCTATATTCAAGTGAAATTATTGTTAAGGAACCATCCCATAATATGATTTATATTATTCTCAAACACACCCCTTGAGTGAAAACTCTTTGAGCTTGAAACTTGCACAGGCCCACATCACTTTGTGCTTGATTTTTATCAAAATAGAATGGGTATGGTGAGATTCGAACTCGTGACCGCTGGGTCAACAAGACTTTGATACCATGTAAAGCTATTTCACATAAAAACTTAAGCTTATATGTGAGACCCACAATATGATTTATATTATTCTCAAACAATTATCATTATTGAGAATAACTAAAAAAATAGAGACATGAAGAAACCGGAGATGCCATCACCATCACCATCACCAAAGATCCACACATGCACGCCGTTTAGCTCGATCCTAAGTGCTCAATAATTCTGATTAGATCTAAACTGGCCATCAACTCAACAAGTGAGCCAAACCACAAAAATACATTTTCCCATGATTAATGGAGAAGCGTATGAAAAATATGTTCCCATCCTGACGCGACAATTGTGATCGATTTTGGGCGTGGTAATTGTCGAGCAAGTGGCTCCATCTAGTTGGATAATTCCCAAGAATTATCAAGTAATGACCGACACGTTGACTATAATTAACAAACAGTGCAATGCATGCAATCTAAGTCGTTTCCACGATAATTAAATATATTTGTCAGTGCGTGTTTTCTCGTTAATGCAAATGATTAAGCATAGGTTGATTTGTTTGAAAACTTGTACACTTTTATTATATATATAAAAGTATTTGGAGAGAAACTTAACACGTAAGGACTTTCTAGTGAAAAGAGCAGAGACAACTTGCAGAGGTTGTGCTGCCTACTTTTCAAGAACAACCTTTCCATACACGATGAACATGTCTAACAATTCGTTTAGACATTAAACTTTTTTGGAGCTTTTTTGACAATCTGCTGTTCACATTCTCGAGTGAAGTGAATTACGGGCCGGCGAAATTTCCTGGCATGATCCATCTGTTGAATGACTTAACCCCTGTTTTACTATATCATCTCTTGAAGATAAGGTCAAACATAGAGTATAAAAATACAGACGACATCAATTTGATTGGTTGGGAGGCCGTGTTTCCTTCTTGGCCACCAAGATTTTGATTTCACAGCTGTTAGATTAGCATTGTACTAAGCAGCATCTGCTCAAGGTTATAGGTTAATCAACAGAAAAGAAACCGTGGCTTTCATGTGTTTTGACTTGCCTGTCCAAAGACTATACCCACTAAAATCCTCTCCTCCTCCTGCTCTCTCTCTCTCTCTCTCTCTCTCTCTCTCTGGATAGCACACTAAACCTAATTATTAATGAATATCTCTATCTACTGTGTTGACTCTTCGGTGGCTGTTTGTCAAACACGGTGAGCTGCTCAATTTGTAAATAAATAACTACTTGATCCAAAATTAGAAGGACTACGTGTTTTGTCGACTGTTTTCTTACGGATCATTTACATCTAGGAAATTCTTTTAAAGAATGTTTTGAAAATCAATTAAAGAAAGTTTAGTATCGAGAGAGTGTTTTGAATGAAAAATATTTTCTAAAATTTAAAAAATATTTTGTTATTTGTTTTCTCTTATCTTTTTATTAAGTTTTTATATTAAATTCGATTTTTATTTTTATTTTATTTTAGATTGATTTATATATTTTTTTAATTTCACCATCTTTTATTTTTTTACATGTCAAATTTCATATCTGTTATTTTGTTGTTATTTATTTTATTTGAAATAACATATCAAATTAGATTATTATTTTTTAATTTCCTGTTGAATATGATCTTTAATCTTTTATACTTGAAAAAAAAACATGATTAACCTATTTTTCATCATTATATTATCTGACATTGAAAAAAAAAAACTTTAAAAAACCAAGCAGATTATGAAATGACAACAAAACATGCATAGCTGCTTGTGATCTTACCGTAGAGCAAAACAGGGGTGTCTAATTTTTGTGCCTCCTAGGACTAGATTTGTGCCATCTCCCGAGGAAGTGACGATGCATTTACTTACATTTCACGCATTTTCTTACCCTAATTAGGCATGTGAACTTGGATTATCTGCCCTGGTTTGAATTCCAAATTCATCCCCATCATTGCAGCACATGGAATGGTTTAAACGCGTTAGTATTTACCAAACTAGGATCTTAACAGTAACTAGAAGCTGTACAGTTGTGTTGAAACTGAATGGGAAAGTTCTAAATTTCAAAAAAGTGAGTTCAAGTTGTGTAGTCCTATTCGGTGTGCCCAGCAAGAGCCCCCACCAATTCAATCTGCTTATTATTCTCTAGACTTTCTGAAATGGCGATAAAAAAAGGGCAAAGAAAAGGAGAACCCTCTTCTCTTTTTTCCATCATCTTCTCTGCAATCCTCATCGATTTCTGGCCTTTGTAATCATGAGTCCCCATGCCATCATTATCACGAAAAGCTTCTCTCTCTTTTGCTTTCATATGCAGACACAAGCACACCCACATTGCCCCATCTATATAACTCACATTTGATTTCTCATGGTTTCTACCATCTACTTACCCCAAGCCCCACCTTGCTTGTAATCTTTTCTCTCCTTTTTCAATTATCTTTTTACGAGAAAAAGAACACGCACCCATTTCTCTGCGACACAAAAACTAAACTTTAAAGAGAATGTGTACCAGTACTTGTTCGAAACTGAGCCCATGCAGTCCCTTGTATATTGCTTTTAGCAATCAAGAGCCATATTCGAAAGGAAACAACCTTCGAAATCACAGGCTCAACCGGTTTGTTTCCTGTCATCTTCTCTCTGTTAATTTCTCTGTCTCTGATCTTAAATTTCTGATCTTAAACTGTTCAGTATTAAATGCTGTATGATGGATGTAACAGGAGGAGAAGGTTGTCGAAAGGGAAGAAGGTGGCGGTACTGGTCAAGAAAGAGATGGAAATCAAGAACTTGAAACTATACATGGAGAACAGAAGCATCATAGAAGAGAATGAGAAGCTGAGAAAGAAAGCATTTCTTCTGCACCAAGAAAATCAAGCTTTGCTTTATCAGCTCCAAAAGAAGTGCTCTAATACTACTCTTCATGGCCACTTGGCTCGCAACAGCAACTGATATATGGCCATATATATATATATATATATATATATATATATATATATATATATATATATATATATATATATATATATATCTACGTAGGAGAAGTTACCTTATGCAGATCAAGAACAAGAGGATTGATACGAATTAGGAAGAGTTCTGCTTTCTTTAATCTTCTTCTATCATCGCACCTTGTCCTTTATTCGTTTCTTCTTTGTTTTCTGACTAATAAGCTAGTGGAGTAGCAGTAGCTAGTCTCATTAATATTATTGGGATGGGAATAAACAAGGTAATTGTCTTATTTTATATCCTAGTGGAAATTTGAAATATAAGGTGGGGAAATATCAAGGAATATTAATTATTTAGAATCGAGTGACGGGTTGCCTTAACTTTAGAAAATAATTTTTCAGTTTTTATTTCTAGTTTTCTTGTTTTTATTATGAAGAATATGGATATATGATATCTTTATTTGATTTTCTCCATGAGTTTTCGGTTCTAGCTGTGCATCTTTGTAAGCTGGTGAGTAAGAGACAGAGATGAGTATCTTAAGGGCAGACGGTGAAGCTCTCCAGACACGTGACCGATGCCTGTTGATACCCAGAAACTCTCCTATGCCCATGAATTTGCCCTACCATTCACTTTGCCTTACTTTTTGCTACAACAAACAACAAAATATGATAAAATATTTTCCAGGTGTCGTGTAGAAAGAAATAATCACCATTTCAATTGGAAAGGGAACAGGCAAATGAGGCATTCATGGCCCCACTTGCCCATTTTCGTACATCAACTAAAAGATCATAGTGTCCAGATTTCACCGGGCCCAAAATAAGTCAGGCCCAATAAGAAGTGAAATTATGAAGACCCGCTGCTGTCTAACAATTCTAAATTAGTAGATTTTTGTAACAGTAGGATTAATTACACCAGTCAATGAGATTGTTCTGTGACGGCTTATACGTGCAAGCTAGTCATTCTTGAAAAACAAGAAGAAGAAGAAGCCCGCTTAGCCACCTTTTCACTTTATTGCTGTCCCAAAAACAAAATGGGCCTGGGTTTGCATGCTTTTGGGCTTGCGCCAGCTTGCTAAATCAGTAATCGTCCGAAAACCCACCACCTTATACTCTATCCAAGCCTGTTTTGATATTTGAAATTGTTTTTTTTTCAGTCTTTGGTTCTCATGAAAGAGATATTTTTTTTATATATAATTTAAATGTTTGATTTTTTTAATGAATATTTTTTTTTAATTACCAATAAAAAGACATGTTTTTTTTTTAAGAAAAAAAAAAAAAAACATGACTAGACAAAGGGAATTATGGCTAATTTTTTTCCGGACTTTTCTTCCAAATTTTTATTTGTAATCTTACTAGAAACAGGCGAACCCGCACTCGAAGGCTCAACAAGAGAAACTGACTAGTACGGACGACCTATCAAGATGAAGTCATCGTCATCAAGAACCTGAACATCTTTTTCTCCAACAAAGTTCTCCCGGCCAATTTTCTGAACCAAATCCACAAATTCTAGCCTCTGAGCCGAAGGAAGAGGCACGTATGGCAGTCTGAAAACTGGTCTTACGACCCCAAGCTGAGCAAGAGCTGTGTTTAACGCAATGGGGTTCGGCTCCTGAAATAGCCAGTTGATGAGTGGCAGGAGTTTCGAATTTAGTTCAGTATTCTTCCCCTCGAACATGAGTTTGCGCATTAAACGTGGAAGCAGGTTGCTAGTTACAGAAACCACTCCAGTTGCCCCGTGGTTCCACCGAGCCTCGTGGCACTGATCATCGTTCCCACTCCAAACCACAATTCCTTCATCAGTATACTGTTCGACCCGGTCATTGCCAGCACATTCCTTGACGCCTGCCAGGTTTGGACTCTGAGCTAGGGTATGAATAACGCGCGGCGGAATATCTTGGCCAGTTCGGCCAGGCACGTTGTATATAATAGTGGGTCCCATGGGTAGCACGCTTTCAAAGTGAGAGACCATGCCCTCCACGGAGGTTTTTCCATAGTATGGATTGATATGAAGAGCAGCGTGCATTCCGACCGCAAAACCTTGCTCCGTGGCGTGAATCGCCTCCCTTGTGGAGTTACTTCCGGTGTTTCCGATCACCTTGATTGAGCTACCAAAACAGTTAACGGTGTGGCCAATAAGCATTATGTGCTCATCCCAGCTCATCAGCTGGCCTTCACCAGTTGTGCCACCGACCACCACACCTTCAGCGCCGTTAGCAATCTGCGAATTCACCAACGCATCGTATGCTTCAAGATCAAATCTACCATCAGGCAGATATGGGGTTTTGATGGGTGTTATCAATCTAAGAGATTTCATATCCTCTGCTGATGTCCTGCAGTGAAGATCGAGATCATTTATGGCATCAATTCTTGAAAGGGAACACGTGTATATATTCTCACGGAGCCTTTAAATAAATAATCCATCCACACAATTACATTAGGCTGTAAGTTTTTTGTGTTAGGTTCATGGATTATACAATAACAGAAACAAGAAAAAATCGAATCATCAAACACACAGCAGAACATACATGAAGTCAATTTCTTACCTGTTTTTAACTTCAAAACTTCGCATCGGAAGATGCGAATTAGGTTTTACAGCAGCTTGGGGAGGCCTCCGTTTCCCACTTCTCCTGTGAAATAATTAGAATATACACGGTGATGTACAACGCAAGAAATTAATTAAAAAAATACACAGATAAAGAAATTAATACGAGAATTAACAAGGGGATCAGATAAACCTCTTGTAACTATCAACGCAATCAGGCCGCGGAAGCTGGAGAGCAGACTCCCTCAAGCACACGCTATAGCTCTTCATAGCAGCCATTTTTTATGCTTATTTTCCTTTCTTGTTTATTGAAAGTGAATTCTTGTTATTATTATTTTTGCAGTGTGAGATGGGAGATGTTGTCTCTGAGGGAGTGGAGGCTGTGGCAGAGAGAAGCATGGCTTCTGGGGTGTTTGTTTCTTGGGGTTTTTAGGGGTTCATTTATGAAGTGACAGCTGGCGTTACTGCTTCCAACACCTTTCCATTTTGATTGGTGGCTTTCCTTTTTTTTACTTCTTTTCCAGAAATAAATAAATGAACCCAAGAGGTCTGGTGTGAGTGGTGAGGGCGCTCTCATCCTTTAAGAGAAATCAGGGGTTCAAACCCTCCTCTTGTATGGAGTCGGCCATTTGGGGAGCACTTTCACCCCTTCAGGGCCCACTCGGTGCGAACGTGGATTAGTCTGGGGCAACGTTTGGGACACCGCGTGGTTTATACAAAAAAAAATATATAAATAAATGTATGCAAATAATTCATCGAGGGTGAGAAAAAATTCACGTTTTAGTGTGATTATTATTTTGATTAATAATGTTTAAGAGTATGGTGACTTTGTTTTTTAAAAAAAAAACAAATATATTAAAATAATATATTTTTAAAAATAAAAATATAATATATCTAAAGAAAATATTAAATTAAAATTATTTTTTTTTCTAAAAACATAAAAATGCTCTAAATAAAAATAAATTATTGTTTTCTTACTATGACTGGTCGGGACAGTGGTTCAAAATTGAAGTTAAAGTTTTGCTACACGCATTATATTACTTGGTGCTTATTAACATTTTAAAGCAACCGGGGTTTTTTATAGTGCTTATTGTTTATATAAATAGTAAATAACTTTAAATATATATAAATTCTGTGACATAGCTGGAACGGTTGGCGCCTGCTGGTTGGATTCCTGCTGGGGGCGTGAATCTTTGTTGCATTGTGCGGATGTTTGGCTGTTTTTCAAAAATATTTAATAAAGAATTTGAAAATTTTTTATTTTTAGTTTTTATTTTAAATTAAATAATTTTCAGGATCGATAATATATTAAATAAGTTTTAAAGATCTGAAAAATTCTTTTATATTTTTTTTTAAAATGTTTTTTTCCCCATGAAAAACAGCGTTAGAATACAAACTAGTATCATTTACATTTCCTAGCTAGGATATGGAATGCCTTCATGTCTTTCCTTCTTGATGAGAAGAAAAGGTAATAAAGTGCGATTGATGTGGAAATGGTGTGAGATTTAGTTATTGTGTTTTAAAAATATTTTTGAAAAAAATTATATTTAATTTTTATTTTAAATAAAAAAAATTGTGTTTTTAAATCATTTTAATGTGCTGCTGATGTCAATTTTTTTTTTAAAATATAATTTTAATACATTTCTAATAAAAAAAAATAACACTCTTAAATAAACATCTAAGTCAGATGTTTATTGTAGTGAAGATGATTTATTAAGTTCGTGTTGGTAACTTCTTGGTTGAGTGGATGAAAATAAACATGCATAATAAATGTAATTTTAAAGCAGTTTTAGAGTGAGATTTTCAATACAGAAAATATAAATAAACATGTTTTTGTTTTTTTTTCTGTTTTAAAAAAACAATAAAACTCAACTTGATAAACCCAACATTATTTTTTTTTAAATTATACGAGTATATTTTCAATAGAAAGTTATTACAATTAAAATTTATTAAGAAAAAAAATAAAAGAGATCAACAATTCTTTATGTTATGAATACAAACAATACAATAATTATCTTGTTATACTCGAGCAAAATTATCTAATTTTTCAAAGCAATCTCTCACTATGTTTTCCATTCGGAACAAATCCCTGAAAGCAATCTGTTTCTTTTTTTAAAATGCTGATCACTCCATAATTTTCTATTGTTTTCTTAAAAAAAAATCCACGGCAGTACCCGGAGAAATCGATATAAATCACAACCTAGTCAACTCCATCCAGCTAGATAAAAAAGAAAAACGTTGGCCGTCTTAAGTTTTCCACATGTTGGGTGATAATTTCTTCAGCAATCCGGATTTCTCCACACCCACTGGTCATTTGCCAGGAAATTTAGACGTTGACTTTCTTGTCACGTTGCCAGGAAATTTGCACTCTCTATTACATGAACTGGGCCGCTATATATTTTCTATGTTTGTGGTGGGAAAAGCCCATATGAACTGGGCCACAATGTTATTGACCCATGAGAGGCTGAAAATCAAAAGACGCTCGCAACAAAGGCACCTTGTACGATCTTATAAAGGTCTCAATGTGGGTCACCAAGGAGCCCGTGAGCCGGGGCCTCAGCCCACTGCTGGCTTCCTGGAATTATTAATCGACATTAAAAATGATGTTGTAAATTAAAATAGAAATGCTTCAGAATTCTTTAGATTCACCCCGATTCTCTGGGCTTTTTTTTTTTTTTGCACTTGCCAGCATGAAACTTGTGTGCGATGAAAATGAAATTTGCTCTTCTTTTTGCAAAACAATAAGCTAAAATTATTTATAGGATACATGTTATTACAGGTTAAAGATTAATGCACTATAATATCATCACGAGATGTGTTATCTTGTGAATAATTAATATTTTTTTCTCATGTGTAATAAATTAACATCCTTGTACACTGCTGCAATGATCTTATGATGTAATAACATGTTTTTAAAATTAATGTTTTAATTCACATGCTATTCTAATATAATATACTCAAGGAGGGAACAAATTTTGAAAAGAGAAGAACAAATTAAGCAAGAGTTACGGTGATAGAATACACAAATAATGTATTGTAAGTTACTTGACAGTAGCAAGAGGTGTCGACCAAGTAGATCCCAGGATCAATATTTATTTATTTATTTTACTCGACGATGATGAGCGAGTTAGGTGTCTAACAAGTAGTAGCTGCGATGATGAGTAAGCCTTCCAGTCTATTCTGCGATGATGAGTAAATTTTCCAATAGCTCATGTACTATAATTATAATTAAATTATCTAATTCTTCATTGGTTGGATAGAGCTCATGTCTTACTTCTGGTATGGATGTCATTCCGCAATTGGATTTGCCATGACTAAGAAAACAAAACGACAGTTAGAGAAGGAGATCGAGGAGGTGAAAATGATCATTCAAATGTTGCAGTGCAAGTAAAACTAGACTCACCTGATGGGATGGTGTCATTCATTCCTCTTCCTAAAACACGGCCTCCATTGTTCTTTTTTTCGTCGCCTGAGTTGAGATCGAGTTCAGGAGATTTGAAAATCAAAGAGAGGGAAGGTGTTTGTTTATATCTGTACTGGCAGAGATTAGCAGCCCGTGAGGGCATTGTTTCTTCCATGGCCGAGAAAAGAGGTGAAGGAGTGCTTGGGCTTTGATGAAAGAGTGTGTGTATATATAGGGGAAGATGGAGAGATTCTGTATTGAACAAGGAATCGATAACCTCCTAGTAGAAGTTGTTAAGGGAGAAGAAAAGGCAGGGTGTGCTGACGTGGCCTATTGACAGTCGGTAGAAGGCAACACGGAGTCACGGACTACTTCGCTGGGAAGAAAGTCGAAGGGAAGTTGTGGATCCCTCCATTCGGGCTGCGTTTAGTTAACGCGTATTTACAATGTATTTTATGAAAAAAATTATATTATTTTTAAATGATTTTATATTAAAATATAAAATATATTATTTTAGTATATTTAAAAAAAAAACACTCGTTTGCAACTTCATTTATTTTTATGGTTGCAAGGTGTTTTTTTGTAAGACATAATTTTTTATTTTAAATTAATATTTTTATAACTTTAAATTATTTTGATATAGTGATATCAGAAATAAATTTTTAAAAATAAATTTTTAAAATAAAAAAATATTATTTTATATATTACTAAAAAAAAATGCACTTTAAAAAATTATTATTATTGAAATATTAAATGAGCTAAGCTTTATTTTTACACTAGTGAAAACATAGGTGGAAAGAAAAAGAAACACTCGTTGAGTTGAGAATTGTTTCTATATATATATATATATTTTTTTTTTAAACATATTTTTTTTTAATTAATATATCAAAATAATCTAAAAATAATAATTTAAATTTAAAATAAATGTATAGTTGAATTGCAAATACCACCGAAGTCGGTACGCTGCGCTTGAACTCCAGCTAGATTCCCAAGTTTTCCGGGGACCGCTCCACTACCTTAGTGGCCCTCTCAAAAATCAAAATTCTGCCGTCTTAATTCATTCTACCATCTTCTGGAATATTCACCTGGTAGCCCACAATAAGAACTAGATAGGTGGCACTGCACCGACTTAAAAGAGAATATAAAAAAAGTGATGCTTAGATGATTTTATTGTTTTTAAATAAGTAAGAAAAATATTGGATACAGATTTGATAGTTTAATAAACTCAATTAAATTAATAAGATATTATAAAAAAACCAATGATAAAAAAGTTAATGGCTAGTAAAAAAAGCATATGTTTGTTAATATTATAAAAAGATACACTATAGATATTTTTAAAATATTTTATTTAATCATGGAGCAAAAAATATATATATAAAAAAAAGGATAATTATAAAAAAAAATCTGAAACTCAATTACAAGCAAGTCAAAAATTAAAGGATGAGTTGAAAAAAACCATTAAAAAAAAACAATTTACTCGAGTCAACATATCAATTCGAGACCCTGTCATGGGTCACGATGGCCTTGTACGAGAAGAATAAAATGAAACAATGGAGATCAACTTTCAAGTAAACTAAATAATAGAATGAAAAAAAAAATCATTTAAAAATACATTAAAATAATTTGATGTCAATTGGGATGATATGAAATCGAGATAACACCACGTGCAAAAAAAAAAAAACGTAAGTCAAATCAAATTGATCCTTGAAAATTGTTATCCAAGTCATAAAATACAAATTCAAAACAAAATATAAAGCAAAATTCTCAACCATTCAGCATTAAAAAAACCAAAATAAAATAAAATAAAACATTGACTAGTGATTAAAAAAATAAAATGAATCAATAAAATAAAATAAAAAACAATCAAGAGAACAAAGACAAGAAAATTGAAAGATGGGAAATTTGAAATAAAATTTAATTTCATAAATTATTTGAAAAAAAAAAAAAACAAAGATCAATCATGAATGAAAAAAATAATTGAAATAATTTTTTTTTAAATAGATAGTAACATGAAAACCGGGGATGAGAAAAAAAAAGAGAGATTGAGTTATCTACGCCAAACAAAATTTTTGGTGGGCACAGGTGTTGTGTAGGTGTAAAGGAGTCATTAAAACAATTCAAATATCGCTTTAAAAATTATTATTCGAACGTCGAACGATGCCTTGTGCGCTGTCTGAATGGCTCAAGCACCTTCCATTTACCAGCGAATGTAATTTATATTTTTAAAATAATATTTTATATGTATTAAAAATACAAAATTATCCTTGTGTCAACTTAAATGTACAAAAAACATGTGAAAATACAAAAATCCTTTGAACATCAACTTGATAGTCTCTGATTTCAAGTGTAATCGAATTACTTCACTGTGTTTTAACGTCGTGTCCTCGGTGTTTTATTTGTTAATATAGTACCTCTAGTTTTTGTTCTTGCAGCAGGGGCTCTGGTTTCTAATTCAATAAGACATGCTGTTCTTCCTATCTTTTCATGAAAAAACGACATTAACGTTATTCATCACCCCGACTTCGGAGAACAATGTTAAATTGTTGATGGAGCCAAGCGAGTTTATTTTTTATTAATTTGGTTGTTCGAACCAGTTTATATGCACATCAACTAATTTCATGATTTTAAATTTAATGATCATATAAACTCTCGATAATTATATTAACAGCCACAAAACTCGAATATGAGATCATAAACTCGTTGGAACCAATAAGAGAATTCTTTCCTCTCTCCCATGAACAATGTTTCATTGGTGCACTGCACCGATTAGTCGGGGCATTGAGCGAGCCCACAAGGAAAGTTAAGTGTCTGTTTAAGAATGTGGTTGAATTTATTTTTGAAATTTATTTTTGTTCATAAATATATTAAAATAATATTTTTTATTTAAAAAAATAATTTAATATCATCACATGAAAATAATCTGAAAATAATAAATATATATTTTTTTTCAAATTCATTTTTGAAATGCAATATAAAAGAGCTGATAAGTCTGTACTCTATTTATAAGAGTCTGTTTGGCACAGCTGTTGCTGTTGTGGTTGAGGTTGAAAAAAATCAGTTTCATGAAAGCGCTTTTACCTGTGGTTTAAAACCGAAATTGAAGTGTTTGGTTAAAAATGTGGTTGAGTTTGAGGTTTAATGAAAAGCAGTTTCGAGTGTTTAGTTACCATGCTTTTCATATTGATGTCAACTTGTGAAATTACTTTAAAGGACACACACATTTTTTTTAAAATATTATAGATTTAATTATCATAATAATAAAATATCATTAATAATTCAAGTAAATTACACAATTTTTAATTTTTTAAAAATATGATTTTTATATTTTTTTAAAAATTGGACTGGGTCTGACCCAAATAAATGGGTTGGCCAAACCCTGTCGGACTTGGGCTGGGCTGACAGCGGGCTAGCCCAAGTGTTAAGACTAAAATGCAAAACGGTGCGTTTGGTTTTAAATGCGTTTGGTTTTAAAGAAAAAAAACACAAAACGCATCGTTTTGCCTTTCGTTTTCGTTTTGCATTATTCGGCAACTTACTGTGTATGTTACTGTTCACCGACTGTGATGAGAGGATCAACGGTCGGTACCTACTGGTAGAGGAGGCCGAGGTGTTTTTTCCTGTCGTGGTGACATCGAAAATGGAGGCCTGTGGTGGCCAGATGGAGCGTTAGAAGTTGTCGGGCTATGTTGTCTTTCGCCTTTGCTACTTCATTGCTGCCTTCCCGGAGCTGGAGAAGAAGGCTTGGGTGGTGGCTGGCTGCTGCTGGAGCTCACAATGGAGCTGGTGCTGGTGCGAGCCGGGAGCTGTTGCAGGAGTTGGCGAGGAGAGAGAGAGCTTACTGCTATGGTGAGGGGGGGGAGAGAGAGAGAGACCCTCATCGTCTTCCTTGTGATAATTCCTGTCTAATGCCGCTGCAACGGTAATGGCTCGGTGCCAAGGTAGTGTTTATGTGATGGACATGAACTTAGCTCGTGTTTACGTGAGAGAATAATTATGTGGAGAGAGAGAGACCGTCGTCGTCTTCCTCGTGATATTTCCTGTCTAATGCCACTGCAACGATAATGGCTCGGTGCCAAGGTAGTGTTTATGTTTTTTTCATGAACTGATTTGCTCGTGTACATGAGAGAACAATAGTATGCCGTGGCTGCGGTTGATAAAAAGCATTTTTGTGATGCTTTTCAAAATTGGGTTTAAAACACAATTTTTGTGCAGGATCCACAACAATAAATTGCGGTGCAAATGTTTACCAAACAGATTGACTCTGTGGCGCGCCTCAAGCACAGAACGCAAAGCAGAGCCAAACACCTACTAAGTATGTACTCTATTTCTCACCGCACGTAGTTTCTTTATGAGACGAATAAGTTAAAAACAAACAATAAAAAATCAACCAACTACAGCTAATTAGAATCATGTGATTTTCATTACTATATATCTCACATATCATTCGCCGTTGATCATATTTTTTTCTTTCAAAATGAGTAAAAGGTTATTTCAATATGTTCTTTTGTATAATAAAAAAGTGTAAATAAAAAACTTTATACAACATATAATTAAATAAATTGAAAATTATCTATGTAAATAAAAAATCATTAATAATAGCTAAAAATAAGAAAAACTGAGAGATAATTATATATCAAAATATTTGATCTCCTATAATAAGATATTTACTTGTTTGTATTCATTGAATTTGTTTATTAAATAAAAGATAGTGAATCAAATAAAAGGTAAAAAAACACTATGCAATGTCAAACATATTATTAATATATTTTTATATATAAAAAATAAAACTCATATGTATAAAATAAAATAAAACTAAATACAATACAAAACGATTTTCTTTTAAACCTTTTGAAAACATTTTTCTTTGTTAAAGGGCCAAATATAAAAACAAGTAATAAAAAATAAAAAATTGAAATTGAAGATCAAAAAGAACAGTGGGCTGACATGCACTTTCCATAAGAGAAAAAAAAAAAGAAAGAGAAAAAAAAATCGATCGTCAATAACAAATGATTCATCAATTACCATCACATGGAACAACGAGACGCTTTTAAAGACACAACAGGCATCGAATTTGGCAGTTAAGAAGCACCGCACAGGCCACCTAAAAAACTTGGAGCCTTCAAAACATTAGCTGGTGACGCTGTGTAGCTTGTTAATTTAAAAATTAATTATTAAATTCAGAACATCCTTGATGGTTATAGAATTAATAAAAATCCCGATGTGAAATGACGAAATTACCCAGAAAACTTGCCTTAAATTTTTCCGAGTTAACTTTAAAATCCTGTGATGTTTCACTGTCCACCGCAGATATTATTCGAGATGACCTTTTCGACGTGTCGCTCTTAAGGAATTTTTGCGTATTTTTACAGCTAGATGTTGACTAGACACCGAATGAATTTCCCCTGAGAAAATTTATACTTCTAGTGTTTTCACTTGTGGAATGACCCTAAATTACCCTTTAGGACTTGTATTTTCCAAATAAAAGAACAATCCTGAAAGCATTTTCGTTTGCCGCGACCAAAAATTTAAATTTAAGAACAGTTTAAATTTAGTGAAATAAAGAAGAAGAAAAAAGAAATCTAAAAAAGTAATAACACAAAAACCGTGAAAATCGAAGGGACAGGGGGTGGAGGTATCCATGAAAAAGTAATAAGACCATCTCTGTCTTTTGCAAGAGTCTCAGACAAAAGCGGACCCCACACTCCATTTTTTTTGCTTGAACTTCGAATCCACAAAATCCCATCTCCACAACCGGGCACCAATCCCTCCCTGTCTGTTTACTTTTTAGTTTTTTCCACTCCACTCCACTCCACTCACCAGCCCAGCCCAGAACAACAACAGCAGCACCGCCAACAAATTAACGGAAAACAACATAAGTAATTTCAAAAAGAGCAAGTCACTATCACATGGCATCATCGTCAAGTAGTGGCGCTTTTCGAAATGGCGGCAGCAGCGCTCAAAGACCACTTAAACCTCTCGCTGCTTCAAATCTCAAATCTACCTCGTTCAAATCCAGAGCCCATTCCTCTCACGCTCCTCCTCCTTTCCGCCGCAGCTGTCCTTCCACATTCTCCGCCGCCGCCGTTGACGGAGGTCAGCTCCTTTCTAACATTTTCTTTTAAGATTTTCTTTCAGTACATCTTGACTCATATTGAGGCTTGAGTGGTGAAAGAGTATCAGTTTGTTGATCACTAGTAGAAAGCATTATTAGCGGTTTTAGGTAAAGGCTTTCTATTATTTTCTTTTCATGGCAACGGATCTCTGTTTGAGTTGTGAAAGAGTATCAGTTTGTGCTGCGGATTTTAAGTTTGAAATGGTTTTGACAGTACCGGGAAGAGTTAGAGTGGCAGTGAGATTGCGGCCACGAAATGCCGAGGAGTTGGCAGCAGATGCGGATTTTGATGATTGTGTTGAGTTGAAGCCAGAGGTAGTTTAAATGTGTCATTACCAGAGTATTGATTTTGAGTTTGCATATTATTTTTCAGCTCGACTGTGGTGCCAGTAATGGATTTCACGGCTTTTGTTCTATTTCAGCTTAAGAGGTTGAAGCTTCGGAAAAACAATTGGGATGCGGATACTTACGAGTTCGATGATGTGCTTACTGAATTTGCGTCGCAGAAGCGAGTTTATGAAGTTGTTGCTAAGCCTGTTGTTGAGGTTGGTTACTTTTGGTTGATTTATTGTATGCATTGCTGAACTGAGCAACAATGCTGCCTCCATATTGTCTCTAAACATGATGTTCTCGGTTCATTCTAACATCCTTGAACCTTGTTGCCAACTACCATTTTGTTTGTATGGGTTATAAAGCCGCACTGGATGTTCATATGTAACTTGTAGGGTCTTATGTAAAAGTTGTACTGATGCGCGTTGTCTTTTTTTTTGGTAGAGTGTTCTAGATGGTTACAATGGGACAGTGATGGCTTATGGTCAGACTGGTACTGGGAAAACTTTCACTCTTGGACACCTGGGAGATGATGACACAGCATCTCGTGGGATCATGGTTCGTGCAATGGAGGATGTTTTAGCAGATATCTCTCCAGAGACCGATTCTGTCTCAGTGTCATATTTGCAGGTTAGATTCAAGTGATGTGAAAGATGGTTGTACCACTGTATGATCTCTTTTTATTTGTTTTTGCTACATTTAGCTGGTGAAAAACTGAACAAAACCACTTCTAAAGTTATTATGTTTGATTTGTTCTTGATCTATTACAATTTGTGCGTACACGTTACATAACATTCTTGTTCTTTACAAATACATATAGCTTTACATGGAGGCTGTCCAAGACCTTCTTGTTCCAGCAAATGATAATATTTCCATCGTGGAAGATCCAAAAACTGGTGATGTTTCACTACCCGGGGCAACTGTTGTACAAATCAGGGACCAACAGAGTATCCTGGAGCTGCTAAGATTAGGGGAAGCTCATAGAATTGCTGCAAATACAAAGTTGAATACTGAATCTTCTCGTAGTCATGCTATTCTAATGGTGAATTATTGTTCTTTACTTTTGATGCTCTTGATCCAGTTTTTCTTTAGTTTTCTGTTTGATGTATTCTTGCATCTGTTACTGCAGGTTCATGTTAAGAAGTCATTTTCAGGACGAGAAGATGCTCTTTCAAGTGAAACCGATAACGCATCTCCCTTGGTCAAACCTTCAAAACTTATTGTTCGGAAAAGCAAGCTGGTTTTAGTAGATCTGGCAGGTTCAGAACGTGTTCACAAGTCAGGTGTGTATCTGAAGATGTTACCTTTTCTTTGTATCCTGTGTACTATATGTGTGGAGATAAATGGCTTTTTTAAATCTGCCCCTCATGTTTTATGAATTAGTAGTCACTTAAGATATGCTCTCTCCTGACAGGAAGTGAGGGACATATGCTGGAGGAAGCCAAGTCTATTAACCTCTCGCTCAGTGCATTAGGAAAGTGCATAAATGCACTAGCTGAGAATAGTCCTCATGTTCCGATTCGTGATTCAAAACTTACCAGGTTGCTTAAAGATTCCTTCGGAGGTGAGTTGCCTGTTCGTCAATTGGTTCGCAGGCTTTTTGATATTATCTGACTGGATCCTTTATTTTTTCTTTTTTTCTTGAGAGGATTAACTAATCTACCAATTTACCAATCAATAAACATTTTATTTTCATAAATAAACGGCCTTCTCGCTCCAGATTTCTATGCAAAAAATTACTCTTTCATAGTTTGGTCACATGTCATCCCACTGCAGGCACAGCAAGAACTTCGTTAATTGTGACCATTGGCCCATCACCACGCCATCGGGGGGAGACTTCAAGTACTATATTGTTTGGACAAAGGGTGAGCTCTTTTGATTCATGTGTCGTGTCTTTAATTTTTGCAGTCCCTGCCATCAAACTTTTTTCTTTCTTTCTCTGTTATAATGTACAAAGTACAAATGGTATTGTGAAATTTGTATTTCAACCTTTTTATCGCATGACTTCATTCTGCTTTTACATGGCATCCCTGTTAATGAGAATTTTAATCTATGAATAGTGTGTTTATGATGACAATGTAGAAGTGTATGTTAGACATTGCATGTAGTGTAAACAACAAACTGATTTGCAAATGTCACTTCATCTGTATTTAGGCAATGAAGGTGGAGAACATGTTGAAAATAAAGGAAGAGTTTGATTACAAAAGTTTATCTAGAAAGCTTGAAATACAAGTAGACAAGCTCATTGCAGAAAATGAAAGGCAGCAGAAAGCCTTTGACAGTGAAGTTGAAAGATTAAATCAAGAAGCACAAAATCGTATTGCTGAGGTGGAAAGGAATTTTGCAGAAGCGTTAGAGGTCAGTTTAGCTATTGAATATTTCCTGTGAAAAGAGCCTTGCATTTCACTTTTAAACAGTAGTTATGTATTTAATCATCTGTGCCTTTTCTTTTGTACAAAAATTGGAAAGAGGTGAGGCTGCAATAGTCATTTAGACGGCACTCTTGTTTTTCTTTTTTGTCAATACTATTTATCTTGTTCTCTCATTCAGGGTTGAGTGTTTGTTTAGAACTTGAAAAGAGCAAGAAAAATGAAAGTTCAGTGACTATAAATGCTTATCTTGGCAGTTTGCTCCTTTCATTCCCTATTGTAGTTGAGGAGAGTAGTCAATATTTAGACGCAGCAGAGAAGTTTAGAGAAGCCCCTGCTTTATTTATGGGATATTTGCAGAAGCCCCTTTCTATAGATCGGCTACTTCTTAACATCAACATGGAGCCCTATTATTTCGATCACTATAATATTTTTCCTTCCACTCCTTAAAAGTTTCTTGTTGCTGTTTACAGAAGGAGAGGCTAAAGTGTCAGATGGAATACATGGAATCTGTCAAGGAGCTAGAGGAAAAATTGGTAGGAAATCAGCTAGGGCATGACCGTGATGGCTTCATCAATGGTAATTGCAATGGAGAGGTACTCTGTCCGTGGAACTTGTTGCTGTTGAGAATGGAGTCTTATGACCTTGATGTTTAGCAATAGGACACTTATTGATGTCCGATATCGAAACTTATGAATTCCATTTAGGATTGAATAATTTCTCAAACATTTCATTTCATCCAACTGGTGTATAAATTGCCTTTGATAAAAGTAATACTCTGGTCATCAGACCAGAGTGTCCCTGGTAATTATGATGCTGCATTTATAGTACAGCACAGAATCTCTTGGAGCTACAATTGACTTGTGGCACTTGTTGCAATGAATGTGTTGCTGTTATATCCTAACCCTTTTCAATGCATTTCATCTCGCTTTCTAACGATTGATTTGCAAATATCCACCCTATTTCTCAGGAGCTGGGCTCTGTTTCTGAGGAAGTTTCTGAGCTCAGAAAGTTACTTCAAAATGAAACTCAGCTAAGAAAGGCAGCTGAAGATGAGCTCAACAAACTTAAGAGTCAATTTGAACAATTTATGCAGCCTGGGGTAAGGATTAAGCTTTATATTGCCTTTCCTCTGTTAACCTTTACCAAACCCTCCGTCACCAACCCCCACCTGACCACAAAAGAAGAATAAAGTTGCTCATTATTTATACACAAGGGATTATTTTTCATGCACTAGGCTGGTGGAGATACAGAGATTATAAGGCTTCACAAGATCTTGGAGGATGAGGCTTACAAGAAAAAGAGTCTGGAAGAAGAAGTTGCGATCCTACAAAGTCAGTTACTGCAATTGACCTTTGAAGCTGGTCAGGTACAATTCGATTTAGAAAATTTAAGCGGTTTTCTTTTTCTGTTTGCGTAACCTCTTAATTCAGAGGGCTGTGTTTTATTTTTCAATATGCTTTTAATTCACAGATTAAGTTATTCATTATAATGGATTACAAGATGCAGCATCCTTGTCCAGTTTTCCCTCCTTAGCCTTTGTTAACTACAGTCAAACAAGCTTATATTATCTGTATCTTTAACCTGGTTACATTGATTCCATGTTTATAGTCAAACAAGAGTCTTGAAAGAAGTGGATCTGCAAATGGTTTCAATGGTGTAGATTCTCGCATGTCACAAGTTGGGCACTTACAGTACAAAGAGACTCTGAAAGGACAGAAGGCTCCAACTGCCCCCCTTTATGAACATGGTAATAAAATGCCTTCGCAAAATCATAAACCTTTTTTGGTCCTTGTGTTTTTGTTAGTCTTATGATCAGTGAATTTTGACAGTTGGATTGCAAAAAATCTTGTCACTGCTCGAATCAGAAGATGCCAATGTACGAATACATGCTGTAAAAGTGGTGGCTAATCTAGCTGCCGAAGGTCAGTGCTCAGTTATTGTGGTAATGGATGAGTTGGGTTGTTGTATTTGTAGGCTCATACTATAATACTTTGTTATCCTTTTTGTTTCATGCCACTTTTGTGTTTCACCCTGTATATTATGCAGAAGCAAATCAAGAAAAGATTGTGGAATCTGGTGGTCTTGCTTCCTTGCTGATGCTTCTTAGAAGCTTTGAGGATGAAACTATTCGCAGAGTAGCAGCAGGTGCAATTGCCAATCTTGCAATGAATGGTAATTGTCACTCATTCCTTACTCTTATCATCTTCACATGTATTGCTTAATGGTTCCAACACCGATCAGCCCTAAATATAGAGGTTTTGTGTATTGTTGCCTTTCTTCCAGAAGCTAATCAAGAACTAATCATGGTTCAAGGGGGGATTAGTTTGTTATCTATAACAGCAGCTGATGCTGAGGATCCTCAAACTCTACGCATGGTTGCTGGAGCTATTGCAAATCTGTGTGGAAATGGTATACTGCTTGTTCTGCCGTGTCATGATATTGTTTCTTTTGTGGTCACATGTTTTTGGTCATTCATGTAAATTAACTTTGCAAGGTCACTTAAGTATAAAATAAAAAAAGATTATGAAACCTTCATCAAGACAGGATTCCGAGAATGAAAATATAGAACTCATTTCAGTAAAGGAGTATATCTAACTTCATGTTGTTATCTATTCTTGATGAATAGTTGATCTAATAATTCACCATTGAGCTTGTAGTTTAGCAAAGAGGCTGGAATCTTGCTTTTGTCAATATAAGTTCAATTGAAATCAGAGCATGCCAAAAGAAAGTTAATTTGATAATTTATGGAGGCCGAATACATATTCTTTATCTTTGCTTCAGCAAATATGCAGTGCTAAAAAGATGCCATTGAGAGATTCATTTGCTGTAGCTTTTAATTTGCCTCCTCTATGTGATTAAAGACTCAAATGAAAATTGTATGCATTCAGTGTCTTATACTGGTTGTCGTATCAACTTATTGTGCCTTTATTGCTATCCTATATTCCTTTTGTCACACAGATAAGCTACAAATGAAGCTGAGGTCTGAAGGTGGGATAAGGGCTTTGCTAGGAATGGAGAGATGTGGACATCCTGATGTTCTTTCCCAAGTTGCTCGTGGGATTGCAAACTTTGCAAAATGCGAGTCCCGATCATCTACTCAAGGTTAGTTCTCACTCTCATATGATCTTGACTATGAAATTTAGTATCCAAGGTCTGGAAACAGGCTATATCTGGACCATAACAGCATTGATATTACATTTAATCTGTGTTAGTTTGTCAAATCACAAAAAGGAAACTTATCATTTGTGCCAGGGAAAGTTTATATATTCATGAGTGACATCGGAAAATATTTTCTGGTATGATGTTTGATTTTAGGTTGAAGGTTCTGATTGGCGCTTTTCTTGGGTTTTGTTCAAGTGGGTTTACCTGGTTGCAAGGCACCAGGTCAACGTATGAGGAGATAATTATTGTACCTTCAAATTTTTAAGTGAATGCTATTAAATGATCCCTCAGCTGATTGGATTCTTCCACCAAGAAGTTAGCTGCCTGTAGATAATTTGCCATTTAGTCCAACATGACATTGGCTGATAATATATCTGATATCTGCTGTTATGAACATTATTCATATGGGAAGATGTGCACAAATCTATATTTTTAATATATAACATTATGCTGACCTACCACAGGATTAAAAAGTGGCAGATCTCTTCTTATAGAAGATGGTGCGCTTCCATGGATTGTACAAAATGCTAATAATGAAGCTGCACCAATCAGACGCCACATTGAGCTCGCCCTATGCCACCTAGCACAGCAAGGTAAGTGCCACTTCCTCTTTTCGGTGAGAAAAACTCCCTTTGACCTGCTCCTTGAAATGCTGAACTTATATTTCAGAAGTAAATGCAAAAGAAATGATCAGTGGAGGTGCACTTTGGGAGCTAGTTCGTATCTCACGAGATTGTTCTCGAGAGGACATAAGAACCCTTGCTCGTCGGAGTTTGAATTCAAGTTCCACCTTCAGGTCTGAAATGCGGCGGTTACGGATAGAGTGTTGACCACACATTTTGTTTCTCGTATCCATTTCTGTGTGCCAATCTGTTTATCTGGTTGCTGTATAGATTGGTCAAGATTCATGCCTCATTCTGTAATCCTCTCAGCAATTTTTGTGTAAAGAAGTGAGACTGGGGGATTATAATCATTACTGTTGTGCTAGTGTGTATTAATATTTGTAGCTGGATGGCGGGAAAGGAAGGGAAATGGCAGTTCTGAGGTAAGAATACATTTGTAGCCGTTATGAAAAAACAAAACAAAAATTAAAAAAATCTGGAGTTGGAGTTCTTGTCCCCTGAGACAAGGGACTGAGCAGAACTTCAGCTTGTGTAAATTCATTTTATTTATTAGCAATGAACATCTTCATTGTTCTCTGCATTGCTATAGTCAAGACTAGATCCTTATCTCTGGAGACTGCTTCGCATGTTTTTTTTTTTTGTTTTTTTTTTATTTTATGGGGCATGGATGTTTTTCAACTCTGTCCAGCAGGGTTCTAATCAATTATCTGAAGTTGGATACATGATTCGCTGACAATGATGAATACGAAAGCAATTATCTTGAGTTTAATTATCTGGCAATGATGAATCTCCAGGAAGAGACTGGAGTGGGGATCAATCCAGGACCTTACAATAGGTCGTGGTCAAAGAATTTATCAATTAAATAAAAAAAAAAACATCACTTTATAATTTTTGAAAAATGGAAATCCCAGTAGTCAGCTGCACATCCGCATGGCAAACCCCGGAGGTCAAATTAAAGACGAGTGAAAAGCATCCATAGGGAAATGGATTTTGTGATTTGTTTTTGGTTCTTGTAAAATATTTAATAGAAAAATTACTCAATATAAAATATTTTACAATCTACCTTTAAATTTTGTTTATTCGATAGAAAAAAATAACTTAAAATTCTATAAATAAATATTTTTTACAATCTACCTTTAAATTTAGTCTATTTTTTTCACCGTCAACATGATCATTTTCTTCACCATCATTGCCGTGTCACCACGACCATGATGACCTCCTCCTTCACCATGACCACCCTCTTTATCATCACCGTCATCTCACCATCACCACCACTTTTACAACCACCACTGTAAAATATTTGCATATAACATTTTATATTTAATAAACATTTCCAAAAGAATATTTTTCAACCCGTAGAATATCTCAAATGAAACAAACAGGTTATTAATAGATCTTTTCAATTGTGCATCCTCCTTTTTCTATTGAGTGCCTCAATCACAAAATTATTTCAAAATCTAAGAGTGGCTGCGAGAAAATAATTTTTTTTCAACACATTGATATAAGTGTAGAGCAAAACTTTTCTAAGATACAATTAGACAAAATCTCAGTAAATATAATTTAACTAAAAGATTTAGTTTTTGTTTGATAATATAGTGCAAATGTTTTTTTAATTGAAAAAATATATATTAAAATTATATTTTTGAAGTGTTTTTTTATATCAACATATCAAAACTATATATAAAAAAAAAATTAATATTTTTTCAGATAAAAAACAACTTAAATTTTGTCAAAACCACATAGGAATAACACAAACTTAAAATTTAAAATGATATATTCCTAATCCTCACAGGACGTTAGGACTACCATTTGCATATGGGATTCATATAGACTTATCCACCCTTTTTTCGTGTTCGGTACTTTTGAAAAAAACGAAATTTTGTATTTTTATTTTTTATTTTAAATTAAAAAAAATTGATATTTTTAGATTAATTTTATATATTGATGTCAAAAATAATTTTTTTAAAAATAAAAAAATATCATTTTAATATATTTCACAATAATTTTTTTTTCTTTCAAAAACAACCTTAACAAAATTCCAAACAGTCTTCCAATGTACTGCTTGTTGCCACAGCCGTCTGAGATTTAATGAAAAACATGGAGGTTTTGCTTCTTTGTTTTTGGGCTTAGATATTACCTTTCAGACTATTTTGACCTTCTTTGGCAATGAAATATAATTTTTCAAACTCAAGATTCCAAAAGTAGGATTTAACCATGAGCTCTTTGCTAAACCAGAAACCTAATGGCATCTTTGCTTCTTCAGTGACATTATATACTTAGCTTTTAATCACAATTATAATTAAAAGTAACCCTACGACCTCCTAGGCATCTATAGAAAGAAAACTCCTTTTCTTTTGTTGAAATTTATATTTGTTTGATGAGTTATATTGAGTAGCCACTTCTATATTTAATTTAAATAATAACTTAATTGTGTTTGTATTTTAAAAGCATTTTAAAAAAATGATTTAATTATTTTTTCTTTAAATTATTTTTTTTGATGTTTTTATATCGTTTTGTTATGCTGGTATTAAAAATAAATTTAAAAAATAAAATAAATATTATTTTAATATATTTTCAAGTAAAAATATTTTACAAAACAATCGTTATCTGAATATTAAACAGGGACATCATGAATAATATTTATATATTATCGTGGTTGCTAGATTCTAATTGTGATGTGATTGCTTTAGTCCATCTATACCTAATCCCATTTAATAATCTCTTGGTTGATTATTGCAAAAGGTTATGTTGACCTACAAAACTATGAACTCGCAAGTTAACTACCCACATCCCTAGTTATTGAGCAACTCTGAAATGGGTCAAAATAACAGAAATACCAAGAAGAAGTATAGGAAATGTAAAAGGGCCCTCATTTCTGCAAGGGATCTGAGATGGAGGATTGAAAAACAAAAGAACAAATTAAATGAACGGTGTAGATAATTAAATGAACGGTTTGATTAATCTATGCAATTCTTTCAATGGTACGCGGAAAGGATTTATCCCTTTCAATGTTGAAATCTTCCGATGGATGAATATTTTTGGCAAAATCAATACTTGAGGTTGCGAGGAGGGGGGTATTCTTGAAGCAAGAGATGCTATTTGTCTTCTATGCCTGGGTTCTTGAAAAACTGCTGACCACCTTTTTTTAATTTATACAATATCGTAAGCACTGGTGTATCTGGGCAAGATTCATTGATTTTGGTGCTGTTATAGGAATATGTCGGACCTTTTTCATCAATGAAAACATCTTATTTATGGGAAATTTCAAAGAAATGTATGGTTTATGTAGTGCTTGCAATCTTAATGTCTATTTGGGAGTATAGTTGATATTGTTTTTTAAAGTGTTTTTCATTTAGAAATGCATCAGAATATATAAAAAAAATTAAATTTTTTCAAAAATATTTTTGAAACACAATGATAAATTCCTCTTCAATAATAGGTAGCCTATCTTTCTTCTGATACTAATTAGATTGTGTGCATGTATCAAAGCTTTTTTTTCCAAGACATCCCTTATCATTCCCTTGATTTTTATTAATTTGGGATGATGGTTTTGTTTGATGATCAAATACCAGGTGTTCTACCCAAGGGATCCTGGCGTGAGTGGTGAGAGTGCTCTCGTCCCTTAAGAGAGGTCAGGGGTTCAATCCCTACTCTTGTATGGAGTTGGCCATTTGGGGAGCACTTTCACCCCTTCAGGACCCACCCGGTGCGAACGTGGATTAGTCTGGACCAGTGTTTAGGACACCGCGTGGTTTATACCAAAAAAAAAATATACCAGGTGTTCTAGACCTTCCCTTTTGATGGCATCCACTTGAGCCACTTGCACTAAAGTGGGATGTTGATGGATCTTACATTGACAAACCTAATCTTGTTGACGAGTTTTTTTCTCTTCTCAAGTTGGAAATTAAGGATTTAAATGAGACTGAATTGCTTGGTATAATTAAAGCTCTAGAAATATCATCTCTGAATTTGATTTTATTCATGTGATAAATTGGATGAATAAACAGTCTATTAGACCATAAAAAATTTATAAAATTTAACCTCACATCTTCTTTCTCTTCACAATGGGCTCTTTAATTATCTTTTTACCATGCGTTGCGTGCGATTAATTATATGACCGATGATTTTGCAAAAAAAAAAAAGAGTGTTTTCATGACTTGAATCTGATTGTTTCAAGTACTATATAATACGCTCAATTTTGAATGTCTGTGAGAGTTTTTTTGTTTTATATATATATATATATATATATATATATATATATATATATATAATCTTGGTATTTTTTATTTTATTTTAAATATTTTTATTTGCATTCGCTTTTAGCGTTGTTATGCTTCTATTTATATGTGTGTGTGGCTTTAAAAAACAAACTCAGAAGGGGTCCAAAGTACAGATCGAATTAAATAGCAAAAGTTTCATGACGAACTGTGGGACAAGTTCCCAGACATAAGCTGCGATCATATTCTGAGATGGGGGATTACATAAAAACATTTTATCGGAAAGGTCTTTAAAGGTGTAGTGTTGTGGCAAAAAAATTGAAATATGTATAATAATTTTTGAAATTGAGTCAGGAAATATATTTCTTGTAAAAATCTAAAACAATCAAAATTTTAATCGTTTATCCATATCAACAAAATAAGCTTTCCAGATAATAAAGTTTCATGCAAGAAAAAAAAAAGGTGCAGAAAGTGTCGATAGGGGTGCGCCCGCCATGGTTTAGACTTTAGAGCCATAAATTTCGAAGACAAAGGTGCCGGAAAAAAAGAAAGAAAGCAAAAGGCAAACATTATAAGAGTGGAGTGGAATCTCAATACTTTTATGCATACAGATAGATTTAATCATTGAAGTGTAGTTCAAAGAATCAAGATGTGTTAATCATGAAGAACCAGAATTGCATTTTCGCAAAGTACAACCAACCTGGTCCACCTGATAGCAATAATAATCTATCCCCAGGTGGTACAAAACCTATATATTCCCTCAGTTTCAACCTCATACACACGCACTGAGTTTATTTCTAATTACAAATATATCTTGCGATAAGAGGATTTAGGAAATAAAACACACGCACTTATGGAAATGGAAATAGATATAACACGAGATTTAAGAAAGAAGATACATAGGAAGAAGGAAAATTCTTTCACTTCAAAAAATAATAATCATTAAGAAATTAAAATTCTAAATTACGATTACAGCACTGTTGACATGATTCATTTCAAGAAAAAGGCACCGCACATAGATATAATAAATCAAATTAACAGATATTTGCTTTATTAAAAAAATTATGAAAATAAATTGCTAGGATCAAATTAAAGATTAGTGTCCGTGCACGATGGAATATAGTGAATATTAGTGAATTCTTCTTCACAATAATAAAAAGAGCAGATATCAGAGGATTAAAAAGCAATTATCACTAACTACGAATGCTTTGGCTGCACAAGCCTTTTTCTAACACCTGTAATTAGAGTAAGTGGAGGCTTCTCTTCTTTGTTGTACTTTTATTTTATTTTACTTTATGATCATTTAATTAAATCCTTGATTATTATATATAGAAAATGAAATCCAATCCTTGGCTCCGAGCTAGAAGAATTAATTGCAATTGGCAGGCGATAAGATATAAAAAAAGAAAGGACTGAATAAATTAAAGGAACGATTCAATGCTGGTTTTTTCAGTGCAAAGAAGACATGGACAAAATCTAGGGTTTCATTCTACCCCAGAAGAAAATTTAGGGTTTCAAGAGGCATATTGTATTAACTCAAAAACTCAGAATTTCTTTTTTCAAAATATGTCTTTGATAATGCTTACCTCGCTTCTTGATAATGCTTGACCCTTTGCAGTGACAGTTTGAGCGAGAGAGAGAGAGAGAGAGAGAGTTATAACGCTTGAGGTCTGTTTGTCCTGCCTTTACATGGAAGTTTTATATATATCAACTGGCCTCGAAAAGGAGCTTTTACAGAGCAGTGCACGTGGAACACAGTACTCGAATGTTCATCTCTCTGCCAGTGCTTCCTTAATGTTCAATAAAAACCCTAACCAGTCAGACATAAAAAGCAAGAAACAAACGAACGAACAAACAATATATCCCCTTAAGCCCATAACTTCCTATCGCCTTACCTTCTTCAAGTGCAGTGATCATGATTTGCCACTTCTCCCCACCGACCTTGAAACTGTCCTTAACTTAAAAATGATCCCTCTAGCAGTTTGGATTAATATGATAAACTGATGACAATACTGTAAAGTTGGGATTTTTTTTGGGACCAATGCAAAGGGGAGAAAAAATAATGGTTATATATTATTGTATGTAATCTTATGTGTATGAAAATTAAGAAAATAAAATAAAATCTCAGACATGAAAATATAAAATTAATTCACTGCAATCTAGGAATGGAGAGCTATAATATAATTTAATTTCCAAAAGAATTGATAGATAATTGTGTTTTGGATCGTATAACAGAACCTCCTCTCAAACTGCAGTTACCACAAAATCATAAGGAGAAGAAGAAATAAATTAAAAAGATCTGGGAAATTTTTTGGTTGCCTTCAAAGAATATTGAAGATTAATTATGAGGCAAGTCATCAGAACTGCAACTGAAAAATGAAGGGAAATAGAGATAATCGCAATGCGATGATATGCTGCTTCATCTTCAAGATAAATCAAAGAGCTACTAATTAATCTGATAAACACCAAACCCACGAAAAAAACCCACAAATTTGTACATCCTTCTTCAATCAAAGGCAGCTGAACAGCACGATGAACAACATCTTAGAAAGATATACCTAACTTTTAAAGCATACAAGAAGAAGAAGAAGAATGAAGATTGACGACTTAGAAGTTAATTCAGGAAACAAAGAGTGAAATGAAAATAAAAACCACAAGTTTTTTTTTGTTACTAATAAGGAGGGCGGCCGCCTGTGCCCCAATAGGCTTCAGCTGGAAGTTGCATTGAATTTAGTAGATTCTGTGGCAACCCTTCAAAGAGAGATGTCTTCGGATCTTGCATTAGTTGCTGCTGCTGCTGCTGATTCTGTTGTTGTTGACCGATATTATTAATTCCTGGTGATCCTAAGGGTCCACCTCCGAGCACCGGTGTTTGCGGCTCAATATCCTCCTCCAAAGGCAGCCTCTCATAAGCCGCATTACCAAAAGAAGCAGCCATAACCACCACCGGTCCAGATGCTAGAAGCTGGCCAACCACACTTCCTCCAACAACTTGGCCTTGACCACCAGCTAGATAAACTGTCAATCCTGATGCAGCCGGCGGAGCTGGGGGTGGCAAGAACGAGCCTGAAAGTGATAAAATCTCAAATCTTCCATGTAAGGTAACCACCGCGCCCGGGGAAGCTGGTTGCTTGAGTGTTACATTTGTTACTGTCCCAGTTCCACTCAAAATGCAAACCCCTCTTTGCCTCCTCCTTGCAAAAGTGGATACACTCTCCATGATATCGCTACCGGTAGCGATTTCCATGACATGGGATCGAAGGGCATTTGCGCTATCTCTTGTGATTATGATCGGTGGCTTAGCCTTGTTCTTAGACCCAGCAGGTCTACCTCTTGGTCTTCTATTGATTTCTCCTTCTCCGCCACTGCTTGAAGGGACTAATTCAAGGCCTTCAACTGTGTTGTTATTATTGGTGATTTCATCGCGCTCTCTCTTTTGACCACGGTTTAAGTCACCGTTACTTTGTTCATCTTCAGAATTCTGCTGTTGGTGGTGTTGAAATTGATGTAGATGAAAATCTCTTGTGTGAAAAGGAGGAGGAAGAGGACGCCCATGAGCTGCAACTGGATCCATTTTTCTGGTATCTTGAAAGCAAACCTAGTTAAATTAGCTGAAACGTACAAAAACTATCCCAAAAAATTGAGAGAGAGATGTGGAGAGACTCTTGGCTGGTTCTTGATTTGCCCCTTCGCTTCCTTTTGGCTTTGTTTTCTTCGGTTGTTCTGTAAATGGATCAAACCCAACAGCAACCTTCACAGAAGATAGAAAGAGATGGTCTTTTAAGCATCAGCCACCAAAATTCCAGCAGAAACATACAACTGAATCAAGCCCATCCCCTCTCTATAGCCCATGGTGGTGTTTTTTTGAAGCTATAATTTCAAGTGTGAACAGAGAGCTCCTATCCCAAGAAGATAAAGAAAGCTGCTGGTTAAAGGTTTGGGAGAAATGAACAACGAAAGGGGCTAAATCTAGGTGATGAGAAAGAGAGAGAAAGAGGGTCTTCTTCTTGCGTTTTGGGCATGAAACTATAGATAGATAGTGTGGTGGTGGGTTAGGGTTAGGTCAAGGGTTAATTCCACCGGGTCGATGATAGATGGGTTTAGTTTTGGTAAGACAGCGTGCGCATGGGTGGTGTGTGGGTCCTACTCGTTTTCTCTCACTCCTCGGTGTCCCTCAAACATTTTTGGGTCCCACCTCATGTTTTCTCTCCTTTTTTCGCCCTTCCAAATGTCTTAAAACGTCTGTTGTGTAAGATCTCCCCTCTCTCCCCCTCAGCTTAGCAGCTTGTTTATACATTTTAGACGATCATCAGCCTGGAAGATAAGAAACTGTTTTTGACTTGCTAGAGTGCAAAATAAGAAATTAAGCGTTATATATATCAGACTGGAAAATGACAAAGAACATCACAGAAACTAAAACTGATCATAAGAGCTAGCAAGGTGAAACTGTTTACAGAAGTGGCAATTTTAGCAATTATATGGGAGGGTAGGGGCGTTATTTCAGGGGGAGAAGTGGGTGGGTCATGGGAAATTAGGGTGGACCTGCAAGAACAATATGGGTCAGGGGGGGGAGTCAGGGCGTGTCTTAAGGGGGGCTTTGATTTCTAGGAATGCTAATGCATTGATGTTAATGTGAATGCCGTTGTTTTTGGGGTCCACATAATTGTCGATCATGGGACGTCCAGCTCCTTCCCTCTCCTCCTTGTCATCGTCATCATCAACATGGATAAATAATTAATTTGATTAAAGCGTATTAAGGTTGATTTTCGCTCAATTTTATTTGTTTAATTAAATTAAATTTCAGTTTATTTTAAAAAACCAGCTTAATTGTAAATGAGTCGAGTTTAGACTAAGTTGTTCCTATGAGGTGTGACGTGATAGCAGATAACTTATAATTTGTATAATAAGTTTCAAGTTCGAGTCAGGGCGTGCATCCCTTGTAAGAGCCTGGAACAGCCGAGATTTTACCCGTTCACTTGAACCTATAAAATATGTTTTCTGGGAGACAATATTTCCTCACATAAAAAAAATTAGACTAAGCTACCGTGAGCTTTATTTTGGAAGTGTAATCTTTCTAAAAGCTAGCATTCACTGAATTAAATTTATGAACTTGCGAGCAAGTTTGATAGTTTTATTATTCTTATTGTTTATCTTGATATTTTTTGTTAGCATCTGCTAAAATATACTGTAAGAACATTTCCTTCTCCTTTTTAAAAGCAAAATCAGTAATCTTCATTAGAGGTTTGATTAATAATTGGTTTAATCAGAGCATGAATAATTAATATAAGTGAACATGTGTCTTTAATCTTTTCAGCAAAATGGGTCTAATCTGACATTAAAATTAGTTTCGTAATTTTCAATATACGTACGACTCCCATTTTTCTTGTAATCTAATATTGTTGTTTTTCTTGTAAAATAGAATTTCTCAAAGCAAAAATAAAGTCAATTACGAATAGAAATTAATATTTACGATGAGAAATCCATTGTATTAAATTTCTAATAATGTCGTTAGAATTTAAACAGGACGTCGACAGATACCGTTGGTTTTTGTCACAGCGTTAAAGCATCCCAGCTCATACGCACATGCATGCGCCATCGCCCATGGAATCTACCTATGAAATGGTGTCAGCATTTCTGATCTTGGAAATTGGCATCTTGATTTTCATTCCCCTTCAGATTTCAAGTCCCTTGCAACAGAAGGGAAGGAGGCTAGCTCCACGTGTCTCTCTTGAATATCAGATGGATTGCGTCCTTGAAAACTTAGTCCCATTTTGTGGGCTTATTACAGGGATCTGATTCACAAGCGAACCAAGTCAATTGTTGTATTATCGAAATCTGTTTCAGCAATGAGTAATAGTTCTATTATCTACTGCACCCATCAATTAAATTCTTCGAGAATTACAAAGCTAGTTAAACTTTCGTGATAATGCCAGAGAATTATAAGAATTCTTCGATGGTATGCTGTCTATCTCCCATGAGTAATGTATTTGATGCGTATATATGTAGCTATCACGATCTATAGTGCCTAATCTATCGTGATTGGTTTTAAGCAGCATAGCGGTGGATATAAAAAGATCCACTCTCTCTCTCTCTCTCTCTCTCTCTCTCTCTATATATATATATATATATATATAATCCAAGATAGCATGAGATTGATGACTTTCTAGCATGAAGATATCCTTATTAAATTTGTTGTTGTAGGGGTAATTTAGAAAGGTTTGTTATAATTGGCTTGTAAAATTCTCAGGGAATCGATCGTCAAGGGAAGTGATGGAGAGGACAAGACTAACCTATTGGGTCAAATTGGAGCATAGCAAGTACCAAAAAGTATAAATCAAGGCACAAATCGGAAAAACTGGGTCGGTGTGCAATGTTCACCTACTTGATTTGGTCTTGAAAAGTAAGTTCTCCGTGAAATAAGGAATTTTCCGTTACTTGAATCAATAAATTTATGAAAAAAATGATGTATAAGAAAAATAAGAGAAAAACAAATGTAAATAAATATTAAATATAAAAAAATTATGGTTTGTTGTATTTACCCGGTGGCCCAAGATACATAAAAATTATTAGTTATGTTAGCTCACCTTGGCGTTGTCTGAAAATTAATTGGTGGAGACGTGAGTCATAATGTATGATATTATTGGTAAATATTATTGATAAGTTGACCAGAAATAATCGAGAAAAAATGTCTTCTTTGCATAAAATACAATGCATGTTCGTGCTTCTATCATTCACTAAAAAAATAGTGTTAACCATTAAAGGGTTTGCTTGCATGCATTAGATAATTTATCCATAAATAAAAAAGTTTTTGTACCGACACCTCGTTTATTAACTCCTCAATATTATAGAATAATATAAATAATATTATGATATTTCACCTAACAGATTAAATTTTTAAATGAGATGGTTTCTTGACATAGTATCAGAGCATTGTTAATCTAGTAGTCAAGAGTTCGAATCTCACCACCTTCATTTTATTTGATAAAAATCAAGAACAAGACAGTGTGAATCTGTGTGCAGATTTCAAGCTTAAAAGATTTTTACTTGAAGGTGTTTATTAAAAAATAATACAAATTATATTCTGAAATATCATCTAACAATTTAAGATTTTAAGTTAGATAATTTATTGACACTAGAGTGGGAAAAATAAGTAAAGGTGTGTGCTATATATGAGCTGAGAACTTTCCCATGGTAATGGGTCGAGGTTAAATAACATGTTGGACCAAATCGGAGCATGACAAGAATCACAAAGTATAAATCAAAGCACGAAAAACCGGTCCAGTTGTTTTTTTTCCATATAAAGTTTTAGAAGACATTTTCTTTCATAAATGTTCTTAGGAGTCGTTTGTCAAAGAAGCCGCATCCTTCCGTTTCCTCGACTTGCACTATTATTAGTAGTAGTATTTCACAGGTTTTTTTGGAACATGCTGTATAGCTGGTTGGGTTATTATCATTTTTTCAATTTTTTTAAAATGCAAATGCATTGGAAAGTCAAAAATTTGATGCATAATTATCAAAATACTTTTAAAACACTTAAGTTTTAATATATTGGATAGTAATTTCAAAACAATATATATATATATATATTAAGATGATAATATATTAAATCAGTTAAAATTAATAATAGTTAACTTGTAAAACTCACTCGCAGTACGAGAGATCATAATCATGAAACATATATCAAAATAAATTAAAATTTTCAATTATAATTAACCAAATACAAAAAATATTCGAGCTATCTAGGCAACTGAGTTTAATAAGTTACGGTATTCAAGTTACAATCACATATCTATGAAGCTACAAGTAGGCAGTAGGTAGGCTCCCATTGGATAGGGGCACGAGTGGGAAGCAGAGGTTTGCTAAAAACAGAAACGAGTTTTGACTACATCGTCAATGGTGCTGAATGTTGTTGAATCACAAACCATGGCGTGTGGGCTTGCAAGTGCGAGAGGGAAGAGAGCGTGGGCGGCGCTGACAGAAAGAAAATGAAAAAACAAGAATGACTGACAGCGGGAGAGCTGTGGCAGGGAAAGAGGTGGCTAGCTAGGCCACTATAGTCTGTTTAGCTGTGTAATCCAACTTGTTTTTGGTTGAAATTTAAAAGAAAAAAATTGTATTATAATGAATATTTTTTGGTATTTTTATATTATTTTGATATATTGATGTTAAAAATGATTTTAAAAAAATAAAAAAAAACATCATTTTGATACATTTCGGCACGAAAAACACTTTTAAAAGCTACCGCAACCGCACTCCCAAAGAGGCCCTAAAAAGCTGACAGCGACAAGAACAATAGTGTAGCATGCACGGGTTATTTTGAATCAGAGATTTTCGATGGAATTATTTTGAATCAGAGATTGTGAGAGAAATGGATGGGTTAACGGGTTGGTGGAAGGAAGGAAGGAAGCTATAGGTGGAGAAGAAAGTGGGAGAGAATGGGGAGCTGTCTCCACTTCTGGTGAAGACTTATAGATTGGAGAGCAGTTCTCTGTCCTGGCTGACACTGAATCCCATGAAGCCCATTTGATGCACTGTGTCGGGTTGACACTGCATTCAATGCAGTTCCTTTTTCCACTCGCCACGTGTCGATAGATACATCTACCTCTATCATGCATAGACAAAAACACCAAAATTAATGTTTTTTGTTTTCCTTATCTTCTGTGAATGTTACCCCGGAATTGAGGTGAAATGTGGACATTTCTGTAAGCTGAGCACCCTGCTTCTTCGTTTGACTGAACAAATCAATGAGACAATCGGTATTGTTTTTATTTCGGGTTAAATTCCGATCTATTTCAGCCGAAACACGTTGGAAACATTTTACTTGTGCTGTTTCGGTCAAATAATATTTTTTTTAATAATGAATAATTTTATAATATCAAACAAATCTCTTAATCCGACCGTTAGATTGCTCTGAAATTTTAAGAGAAATTTTTTGACATATTTATATATAGTATGTTAAAATTTCAGAGCAATCGAAGAATTTAATGACCTTGCGAGATTGATGATGACATCTCGTAATATTATACATGCTCATAATTTTGTTTAGAAAAATCATTTTATTGTGTATTTTTTTAGATTAAATTGCACAATTCTAAATAATTTTATTTTTGGATTTGAACTAATTTTTTTTTGAATTAATATATTTAATTATATATATAAACAGTACAACCTCAAAACAGCGCGCCGAAATGCTATGAAATCGAAATATTTCATTCTAATTGAAAAAACGAAACACCAACCAAAACGGATTGAGAAACTTGGTTAACATTACAGAATCGATGACCTAATTAATTAACTATGGCTGGTTGTATTTTCTCTTATTCAAAATCTAATTTACCATCATTCTATAAATAAATTAATTTTCACTGTCCTTCATAAAATTCAAGCACGCACGTTCACTCACTTTTAACTCATTGAGAATCGAGAAATTTATACATGGTATTTCTCTGTATTTTGCTAAGTATAAGCTTTAGTTTTGGGGAAAAAAAATCTAGTTCTCATTATATTTTCTTATAGTTCTCAGAAGCTATCAATTTACTTCACCCTCTCCTTGTCTTTCTCATCACGAATAAGAGAGGGAGGGAGGGGTCCTCGCCGTATATCCGATCCACCATCTTCTCTCTTAACATTGCTATCGTTTTTTTTTATCAAGTTTATGAACCATTTAGAAGTATATTACAAATTGTTTTTAAATTATTTTTCCTCGTAAATATATTAAAATATTTTTTTTATTTTTTAAAAATTATTTTTAATATTAACTTATCAAAATATCTTAAAACATTACAGTAAACTTACAAACACACCCTTGTAGACCAGCAAACCACCTTTCGTGGCCTCTCTCACGCACAAATTAACCACGAGCCAGCAAAGAAAATGACCTCAATAATTAAAAATAGCATTATTCATTATACACTTCATCGAAAGAATTAGCTAGTAAACAAAACAAAAGAGGCTGAATATTATATTTGAAAATATGTTTTATGGTGAGAATACCATACAAACCATCATTTTCTTAAGTAGTCAACGGTGCCCCATCACCTCTCCTTTCCTAGATACTAAAATCCAGGACTTGTTAATCAAATATTGGCATGATGGCTCTCTTTCAGATCGCATTTTTTAGGAACCAGGAAACAAAACCTCATTGTTCACCCACTGTTGTTCACATCCACTAATTACGAGTTTGTTAATCTATGTAAATAACCATCATGTCACCTTCATTGCAACTTCTCAGAACCTTTCATCTTCTCTTTGATCTAGAGTAATATTCATTCGGAAATATATACACTTCATTAACTTGTAAGCATATGTGAAAATTTTTGCTTTTTTTCTATTTGATTTCAACCAATAAAATACTTACAATGGCACTCATCGAGGTAGCATGATTTAGGAGGCAGAACTACTTTTGAATTTCGGAGGGAAAAAATTCTGGGTTCTATTTGCCCTGTAGCTTAATCCGGAGATTAACATGTTATTGTAATCTAAATCTTTTTTTTTTATATGCGAGGAAACTCAACCTTAGAAAGTACAATTTGTGGGTCTAGATGAATGAGTAAAATCCTGATTGTATAATTTATGGGTTCAGATGAATGAGTAAAACCCTTATTATTCTAAGCTATTACAAGAGGTGCACGCTCTGACTTTAACTCAAGGCTTGTTGTACATATCGCAAGTCATCTGTCATCACATCATGTTTTTTAGGGACATAGAATGTTTGGTTCTATTTGCTCTGCAACTTAATTTGGATATTAACATGCTATTGTAATCGACAACATCATTATTCTTGGAATATTATTTCCTTCAACAAAAACTGAAAGCATTTCGAGTGATTACATCGTTGATCATGAAATTGATAGTCAAAATTCTGGCCTTTACACAAGTCAAGCTTAATTAAATTCATCTTAGTTCACATTAGCACCATTGAAACATCATAGGTTTTCTAAGAGTGTATTTGCACTGTATTTTAAAATATTTTTGGATGTATTTTAAAAATGTATTTGTTTTTTAAAAATATCTTTTTCGATGATCTTGATATGCTAATATTAAAAAATTACCATAGCACATTTTTAAATAAAAAATATATACATCACAGCACCAAACACAAACACGTAACTAGGTATTCGAAAAGACTTATTCTCCTCAAAACAAATACAAACAAAACATGTACAAATCAAAGCGAAGAAAACTACAGCGGCTTTCGTGCTAATACAACGACAAGAAAGGGCAAATGCTTGTCTCAATCCACTCTCTTTTATTAAACAAATCAAACCCATTATCCTTTTCAAATTAATAAACAATTATCTCAGTAAATTAAAACTAGTGCCATAGAGAAAGTATGGACCACGTCAAAGAAAAACACACCATTACTTCCGTGTGAAGGTCGCTGATGCTCGGTGATCTCTTCGAATCTAGCATGCTGCTGCATGTTCTCTCTCTCTTTGAGAAACCCTTTTTTTTTCTCAAAGTGACTTGAGATTGTTGCAACCATTTTCGGTCTTCCATGGAGATCCAATTAAAAGTTTCATGCTCGAATTAATTAATTGAAATCGCCTAGAGCACCACGAATATTTTAGACACGAAATAGCCGACCAAATTGAGGTTCCCATGTGATTGATAGTGATCCCTTTAAGAATCATTTTTGTCTTTTGATCCCTTCAACTACTTATCTGACCTCGATCGATCTCCCAGAGTTTAACATTAGCAATGCAATTTGCTGGTGCCATTTTGTCAACCATTTCTTTTCACATTATTTTGTCGTTAATTAATTCAATTCAGGCCTGTTGATTTATTTTAGTAAACCCTAATTTGCTCCCTGATTCTTTATTAATTAGTTGCCGTTTTGTATGTCAACTTCGGTAATCTCTTTCGTATCGATCACGAACAGTTTAAAGTCGCAAGCCTATCCCTTTCATTTAGGGTTTATCATGAAGTTTCAAACTTCTTTGACATTGGCATCCCTGAAGACATTAATTATATGTGCTGTCATATGTAAGCACAGGGCATAAGGTCAACTGTTGCTGCAATAATTATTGAAGGTGCTGCTAACACTTGAATGTTTTTTTACTAAAACCATTCCTGGCATGCATGAACCAAACCATATTCACCTGTCCAATCACTTATTTTTATCTTTAGGAAGCGTTACAAAACTTGGTGTCTGTTAGGACTCCAACTAAAACCTATAAATGGATCCTATTTCTAACCACAATCAATTTCGATGAACCCTAATATTCTAAGCAATCGACAATATTTGATCGCCTAAGACGTTATAAAACTAGCTAGGAGGCTTTATAAAATTTGGTTCCTACATATTTGGGAGTGCAGATGACAAAGTAGAAATAGATTCGAGGATAACCCTTTCATATGTATTGGTAGTGACCTATATATATATATAGTGCATACACTATGTGAAATATTGTGTTGGAAAACAATGTCAATGTACTAAACTAATGATCGGTTTGCATTTTTATATGGAGTCCTTGCATTCTAAAAGTTATCAATGAGCAGAACTAGTTTCTTTTTCACTATTTCATCGGCTCTCTAATTGAAAAATATGATACAATGAAGAACCCCAAAACAAAATTCAATATCCTAATACATGCAAAGAAAACAAAATTATTGTTGTGGACATGTGCTGCCGGAAAAGGTGTCACTGTAATGAGCCCATATGATCTTTAAAATAATTAAAATTGAAAAAAAAAATCATTTTGTTGAAAGCCGCAATGGAATGCGGCTTAATAAAGCATAAAGAAGGGTTTTAAAGTACCTAGAAGGTTTAAACTTTTCCAAAACATTAATCATCACAAAAAATCGTCGTCTTATTCTATGTTTTAAGTACTTCTATGTCTAAATAACCATATGTTGGCATCGTAAAATGAAGAAAATGTCATCTGCGCTGCTAATTAAACTTATTAGCTAACCAATCAGTCTGATAATATGTTTTCTAATATGACCTATCCAAAGAAAAATGGAAGAATTATGAAAATGCTGAGATTTGACCTATCCACAGAAAAATGGAAGAATTATGAGAAAGAAATAAATAAAAAAGAAAGGTTAGGGCCCTCTATCAAAACATTACTAGGCTAAATAATCTTCGGTCCAATCTAATGTGTAATTCCATAACCTTAAAAGCCCACCATATTTGCTTAGGCTTAATTCTATAGTTTAGAATTGGACATGGCCCGCACTACACTGTAAATTGTTTTCAATAAAACAATATTTAACTATTGCAAGCTTTTTTTTTAAAAAAAAAAAAACACATCTTGAGTTATAGCCCGAGTGATTAAATAAAGTGATTTTATTTTAATCAAATGTCAAAAAAAATAGACAATAATAGTAAACAAATATTTTTTTTAAAAAACAATCACAATAATTTGAAAAATAAATTATTTTTCAAAAGTGTAAAAATGATGCAATTCAATTTTTAGCCAGCAAAATATGAGGTTTAAGTCAGCCAAGTCAGCATGATAAACATGCAATTTGAGCAATAAAGGTTAAATCAGCCCGTGTTAATCCTTCAAATTTACATTATAGATAATGAAATCAAAATAAACTAATAATAAATAAATAAAAGCCATAAAGCTATTTTTTTATATAAAAAAATGTCAATCCTCGTTAACTTTTCAAATTTATGATTTGACTCAATAAGCCAAAAGCAAAATACGAAACACTATTAAGAATTATGAGATTTTATATAAAAAATCAAAACAAAAAAAAACATATTTATTAATATGTAAAATACACATACCCCCCTGGTAAAACAAGAATTATCAAGGATTGGGCACTAGTTACTATTGGTATAAGAAGCTAGGTTTCATATACTTGCAATGATGAATGGTGGATTGATTATTCTCTAGTAACAAACTTTGAATGCCTTTTTCCAGCGCGCGCGTGAATATCAATATACTGCGTTCTTTTTAAGAAAGAAGCAATGTATCATAAACTACCGGTACCAGTTTCGTAGAAGATTGATCCAGGCCCATTTTAAAAGCCCATTACTCCACGATTTCACTTTCAAGTTTAAACCTTGCTGCGAAGAGGATAGCAACGGGACAAGGAGGGCTGGAACAGAAGTTTTCGTTTCTGAAACTGACAGGTTAGAAACATGATGTTTGTTTGCATATAGAATGTCCTGTTCCAAATTGTCGTCTTGGAGCTTTCTCAAGTTTTTGGTTTGTTCCTTGGCACGTCAGAAACCTGTGGCCAGTACTGAAGCGGATAAGATTTTACGGAAATTCTCAGTGGGCGAACTCCATCAATCCACTGTTATTACAGAAACAAGATTTGTTTACACGAGCATAAACAGCTGTACAATGATCGTGTATGAATTGACAAGCACTTCCAATCAATTAGCTTGCATTTTCCACGTGGATATTAAGAAAGATATCTCATCAGAACAAGATTTTTATTTTTGAAAAAGGCCCTTTTTCATACATGCAAAGAATGACAAGCCACGCTGCTTCTTCCATCCGGTGATTGATATTTACATTTGGCTTCGAATCTTGAACACTTGTTCTTGAAGATAGCAGAGAAAAGTAAAACAAGAGAGAAGGGATGGCGTACGTGGCTCGTTTGCTAATCTTCTAGGCAGCTTGCACTTGTTGTCATCATCGATCGAAATTCATGAAAATCTACGAAACCATCGCCATCTTTATCGACTCCTTTTATCATACGCCTGCAATCTTCAAGGCTGCATTTTTTGCATCCTAGGCTAATAAGAACAGTCTGCAACTCCCTCGCCGAGATGACGCCATTCTTATCGGTATCAAAAATTAGAAAAACATCCATGAGATAATCTTCCTTGTTACCGCTACCAAAGTTCCCGTCGTCATTCACAGCATTGATGAATTCATCTAAATCGATAGCTCCATCTCCGTTACAATCCATTACTCTCACCATTCTCTCAGCTTCCCAAGCTGCTTTCGATTTTTCATACCCAAGACACCGAAGAACTTCACTGAGCTCAGAGCAAGATATCTTGCCATCCCCGTTCGCGTCTATGACATTGAATACTTGTTTGAACTGGTTGGACATCTCCATGGCTGCGAAAGAGTAATTTGGCAAATCAAAACTTGATGACAATAATCCTTTGTTTTTTCTCCTGTTGCTTTTACAAACTCTCTCCATGTTTCTCGGCTGTTGAAGAAAGATCCTCGCCCTCCTGTGTAGAGAGCTCAAGCAAGTTCTGAAAGAATTCATCACGGATTGGCTTGTGCTTGTGGGTGCTGGGGGAATGATGGTAGGAATGCCGAGATGATGATAGGCTATGCAGTGGAATGGTGGAAAATTCTGGTTTATTTGGATGGGAATGGTTGGAATTAGCATCTGAGTTTGTCATCTTGCAATAATTCTACGGGTCAATTAGGCCCTACATAAAAATACAGAAAATACTTATCGTCACTACCTTTGGGATTATCATATGCTGAGAAAACTCCTCATTGAAGAATTGATCAAGTCCTAGTAAAGAGAGCCGGCATATTTCTTTTTTAACCAGCAGAGGCCCTGGTGAATTACTATTTACATGGTGGGGTCACCGAAACTAGACTTTGATCAAGTCTTGTTGGCACCTCCAAAATACACTACAAGGCTGAATAATTCCTAGGATACGAGTGAGAATTCCAGTATTGGCCTTTCTATATTAGTTCTATGTGCGTGTCAGCGACATAATTGGTGTCATTAAATTTCTACCTCCTCGAGATAACGAAACATCGAGTTCGCCGCCATAGTCGGCCTGAAATAATCCAGGCATCAGAATTCAGAACCAACGCAGCCCTAAAAGTGCAGCCCTGAATATTAAAGAACTCGTATTTGATACAAGTCCATCACACGCAGTATATGAAATTCAGTCAGTCTAATAACAGTCTTGACTCGTTCAAGTATATAAGAAAAAATAGCCGTCCAAAAACCAAGTCTAACTCGCAAAAACTTGAACATTGAAGTAGCCAAGAGTAAAATAAGTCATCCAGGAACTAAAAAAAAAATGGTCTCTACCTCACATGCTGAATTCACAGCTTTTTACAGGAAAGTAATGTTCTGAAATTTGTTGATCGGAGAGGGGGCAATGACTAGCATACAACATCAAAACTAATGGCATCTAAGAATTCTGAACAAAGGATGAGCCAAGCTCCTGAATGAACTATAGTAAGGTTCAGACGTATTGGCTTGATTCATAAACATCTAACTCTTCATACACTATGAATCTATATCTCCATTAATATATTGTAATAAAGTAAAATGAAGAATAAGAGAACTGTGACGGATAAAATATGAGACAACCCAAAATGCAGTTGAATCTCACCAAGATCAACAAGAACGGAGCAAAACAGAACCCACTGATGAGCTGAGCATATCGCTGAGAGCAACCTGGACCTCATTTGACCCATGTTCACAACTTATCAAGCTTGAAAGAAGAGGGAAGAAATGAGCCAAGTTCTTCTCGAACAAAGAGTCTCCCAAACTACAGATAGCCTGGAGAGTTGCGACGATGAGAGGAGCACGTGTGGCCAATTCCCTTCGTTTTCCAGAACCTAAAGGAATCAGCCACTGGGAATGGCCACTGGGAGAAGTTTCTGATGTCTGTCCAGCATGGGAGGTTGCAATGTAAAACTGTAAAACCTCCTCACAGAGGTTGACAAGGCAGGATTCCACTTGAGCTTCATCATAAGTTGGAGGTCTATCAAGTACAAGATTTTGTAGGAATGTCAGGCAAATTTGATAGGACTCATTCTCTAGGCGCAACAGTGGAGGGTCTTGCATTTGGGTCATAGAGCCAAACTCTAGTAGCTTTGCACGTAATGCAATATTGGTGTTGATACTGTGAGCATGAGATGCCACGTCATGCAAAGCATTGAAGAGCACTAAGGCACTTTTTGCTGAAAGGTGAGACCGATACATGCTGTAGATCTCCATCACCGCCTGCCAATTAGAATGATAAAACGCTCACACTTCATGTTCAGTGGTTTGAATGACAAAGCTCAATGTTTCTGATCAAGCAGTTACTCAACAAGAAAAGCAAAAAAGAATCAACATATAAAACAATCAGAATATCCATGTTGTTGATGTGCATGCCCTCATGCAGGCAGCCACACGCCAGTAAATGGGAAGGAACTGGAACCCTTCAACTTTCCACTGTTTTAGAATTTAATAATTTGTGTGCATGTCTCTTTTTTATGAGCAACCTTGACACGATTTCAAGATCAAACTCATTGCTTCAACTGTAACCTCAATTTGTCTAGAAGAAGAAGAAGAAAAGAGCCAATTTCCTGAACTTGATGAAAAACATAGGGATGCCTATGTTTAGAACTTCTTATTTCTTCAGATTAGGAGCCCCTGGTATCAATCTTGCAACACTCCTCACACCCTTGTCCCAACCCCTTGCAGAATCGTTCGTACTAAATCTCAAAACTATGCCGTACAAAAGTTCCCCTTCTTTTTTTCTTTCATATTTCCTTTGAACTCACACCTAAGCAGAGCTGCTGAGGGAGAGGACAGCACCCACAAACAGCATGTCTGTTGTTTCAACTAGTAAACCAACACATAAAATTGTGTGCAATACTTCAACAATTTTAAAATAAAATAGTTAAAGAGTACCTGAATCAGTAGAAGTTGAACAGCAGCTCGACACTTTGCATCAGATATAGAAGAATAAAGACGGTGCGCCAACAGCCCCTCTGAATCACCATCAGGCACATCACTTTGTTCATGGCTTATTACCGAGGCTTCTCCACTAACAATGTAAGAGAAATCAGGGAGTGTTGCATTGGCAGCCTCTTTTAATGACAAAACCACCTCCAGCCACTTCTCCTCTGAAAAAAGATCTCCAGCATTGCTCATCAAACGAACAAATGCCGCAATACCAATACCAGCAAGACTTTGGTGAGGACGCCTAATGAAGCTAACCAGAAGCAATAGCACCTTTTTTAAAAGCGGATTGACAGTGTTGTAGAATTTTACAAAAAGATCCACAACCAGTTGGAGAGCCAAGGTACATGTCTCATAGAGCCATGCATCTTGATCAAGCTCGCCCGAATCACCATCAATCCCTTGCTCAGGAGGGTCACCTCCAGTAGGATCAATAGCATGCCGCACATAGTCAAAAATAGGAAATAAGACCGACTCGAAAACTCTTTCCCATAAAGGTAGAGAAAAAAGGTGACCATGATTGCGTAAAGTTTCAAACAAAACTTGCAAGGCACTCTTCCTGATTTCAGGCCTAGGGTCGAAGCTAAGTTCTGATAAACCTGCACAAACCAAACACAAATAATTAATAGTCAAAAAACGATTGAAATTATGGAAATCTGAATGTGAGGAAAATAATTCAAATATTCATAACATCAAAATGCCAACTTATCCAGTTTCCTTACCAGCCAACAAAGGGAACCAGAAATAGAGATGATCTTCCCTGTCCGAGATTTCTCCATTCTCATGTTTTCCATCTTTTCCATTCCGAGGCGAAGGTATTGAAATTTTCCCAGGAGCTTCCTTGTCCTTGTTCCTAGATGAAGATCCAAGATCTCCTTCCGCAAGTTTTGTGGCACAAAATCGAAGAAAAGCAATTGCATTAAGGCTAATATCTTTGTTGAATCGACTATTGGTGAATGCTATCAAGCAATTCACACAATCTGTAAAGGTGGTTGTTTCAGTTTCCGTGATGTACGGGAAGTACTCTCTAATAATCTTTTCAATTATTTCAAAGGCCAAGAGTACAATGTTTTTGTGGTCATCATAAGCTGCTGTTGTGAAAACCTGATGCAATATGACCGTAAGAGTGAAAAACATAGCAAGCAGGATATCTCATAAAATCAAATTGAGGTCTAAAATTTAGTGGTTAACAGTATATATTCATTGTAAATAAAGTTAAGAATTGGCAGATTTCAATACCATGAACATGCTCTTCCATCCTGATTTAACATTATTGACACGAGAGAGAACCATTTGTGAGACACATCTGATAATCAATTCTCTGATTTCAACAGCATTACTCTTCCGCATAACAATAACAAACGGCTTCATAAACTCATTCTGAAAGTTATAGTTTGCCAACTCTTCCCGCTCTAAGAATTTCATTGATAATTGGCGTAAAGAGTCCATTGCAAAAATTGCAATTGAAAGGTTTTCAGAACAGCCGATGGTTACAAAGAAATCAGAAAGCACATTCCAGATGCTTGACCATACAAGCCTGATTCGATTCATGTTATAGTGCCTGTGATAAGAAATCAAATCAAATTTATTATGTAATCCTTGTGGTGCTAGCAGATACATTTAAAAGAAAAACAGAAACAGAAACAGAAAAAGGAAGGGGAATGAGAAAATATAAACAAATGAAAAGTAGGATGAAACTCACGCAATCTCAACAATCTTTGTAAGGCTAAAGACCCGTGGATCAGAAGCTGATCGCAGTTCCTCCATGGAAACCTTGCAAAGAGCCTTGACAAAGTCAATTATTGCCTCACTGTTTAACTTTTGGCTCCGTGTGAATATGCGGCTCATTTCAGAACTTCCAACTTGTTCTAACATGTTTAAATTGGAGGCTAAGTTGTTCATCTGCTCACTTGTAACAGCCCCAGCAGTGTTTCCACCAATACCAGCACTATCATATGAACCTCTCATCACACTAGCAGCTGCATACTGCATCCTTCCAGGTCCCTTCTTTTTCAGAACAGGGAGGATGTTTGACTTAGTTTGTTTTGACTTTTCGGAGTCACTCTGGGGAAATGAAAAAAAGGTAGCATCTGGAGGAGCACCCTCTCCCAAGAGATGCAAATGTTCGAAGCGTGAGACACATGTCAAAATGTGTTCCCAAGCTTCTTGCAAATAATTACCATCTTCATCTGCAATTGTAACTATTGCCTATAAAATGTGCAAACCCAAATCAAATTAGATCCGTGAGCGAATTGCTACTGGGATAAAGTTGAAGAATATAATACTCAGATCATTGGTAGTTAAAGTTCTTGTGACAACTTGCAGACTTTCTGCATGTGCATTTGTTGTTAACACCAGGTTGGCACTACTAGCATAGACCTATCAATAAAGGCTACTAACCTTCTATCGGTTTTTCTCATGTTACATTTTCATTCATTTAAACCATTTTGTTCCCGCAAAAAGATAATTCATGAAATAGTAGCAGGGGTAGCCTATTGCTATCCAAACCTCTCCTTCAAAAAAGAGATCCCAAGTGTGAACCTCCTCCAAAATTAATTAATTTATCCATTAAAAAAAGGACATATTCAGCCGGTACTTCTAACTCCATCCTACTATTATTTTCCCACCATTCACTTCTAAAGATTCGTAGCATTGAAATTTGAAGAAAGGGAGTTTCATAAAGCCAATAAAATATGAAAGATATACTCCCACGTAGCACAAGGAATACATAATCTCAACAAGACAAACTAAGAAAAAGTAGGCTCACAAAACAGTACTGATTTTATTTTAAGGTAATCTAAAGGGCCATCTATAAAATATTATATCAAACACCAACCTTGATGGCATCAATGTTTTTCTGCTTGATATCGGCAGGAGAATGGAGTGAAGTAAACTTTGCTAATGAAGTCACAAAAGCATCTCTATGAGTCTTCATGGACATCACAGCAGTAACATGGATAGCATATCGTATACCTTCAAGACACAGAGCTATCACCACTTCATCATCACTTTGGTCCAGAGGCACACTGAAGGCTGCCAACATAGGAGCCCAGCATACCTCAATCATGAATCGAAGAATCACCACATCTGTTGCAGCATAATAAACTGACCTAAAAATTGCCAGGTTGGTATAAATATGTGAGAATTATAAACAGTTTTGTTCAAAGTACAATTATCAACTTCACCAAGAGCATAATCAAGACAAACATAGTTAAATTTTTCTTGGTAAAAAATTATATCACAAAGGGTTGCTTATTGTCAGGAGGCCCCAATGAACTATAACCACGTAAAACAATCATTGAAAAGTAAAATTAAGAGCCTTTAGCTTCATTAAGATTATTGCCCAGCACACAAATTGGAGAGCCCAATAAGGTGCAGAACCAGATGACTTGACAGGGTGGGATCGGTTACCATAAAGTTTAAGGTGGAAAAGCAATGGGGGTTTTGGAGGGTAAGAGAGCCAATTATTCTTACTCGGATTTTCGAGCCTTTTCTTTAAATTGTTCCTGCATGTGCCTGATAAGATCATCACTTGTTTCCATACCCTTTTCTTCGCCCCGCTTGCGGATCACGATGTTTAGGATACTGTCCAAGCCTAAAATTCTGTTTGAATTCAAAGACTGCTTTTGTTGGAGAGCCAAATCATCTTCTTTCATTTTGATCTCACTTTTTGATATTCGTTCAAACAATGATCTCAAGAGCTCCTCAGGTAGATCTTTCCCATCATCAATGCCACGATTGTTTCTAATGAAGTCATCAGCTGACATCTGCTTTTTTTTAGAGAGGGAGAGATGTGAGAGGAGGGTACAAACTTATCCATCATACTATCAGAAATATCCAACCGAATAAACTGAAGGATTTGAACACACCTTACTTTTGACCATGGGATTATGAGCATCAGTATTTAGCATTATCACAGAGTAAGCGAGAACATAGGCTGTGTCAGCGCTACTAAAAACTTTTGGATTACATTTGCAGTAACGTTCAGCAAACTTCTCCATGATTCGATCAATCTTCTGCGCCTCACCTGGTAACCTAAATCCCTGTAGAAAGACCCTGATAGCCTCATCAAACTCCAGGCCTTGAAAGTCAAAAGAATCCACATAAGCATGCATCACTTTCAGTGACAAATCTTCTCTTTCCCCAAGGTAATCACCAATCAGAGTCTTGTTCAGGCCCGGTGCATTTTTAAGAAAGGCTGCTATCTCCTCTGCTGAATGTCCCACTTTATTTGCATTGATTAGAAATTCAATTCCTTTCTTAGGCTTCCGGTTAAAAAGAGATATACCTTCCTGCCACAAATTTTAAATAAGATTCTATTTGCAGTAGCCCACGTATAAATACAATTAAATCACTTACCTGAAGTTCCAGCTTGTAAGCCCTTCGTTGCTCAATAGTTGAAACATCTGATGCTTCAGTGGAGGTTTCAGAATGAGAATCCGATCCGTCAACAGGCTCATCCCCATTACCATTTGCCATGGGAAGACTTCCAGGTTCAGGACTGTTCTCAGCTGCATCAGGTTTCTTGGTAGAATGAGGATCGGGAATGCGCAGTTGTTTATTCATCCAGTCTCCCATTGATTTCAGAATAGCCACTAAGCACTTCATAGCTTCAAGTTTCATGGTGACCTCCTGAGGTGGCAAAAGTGTAGTAGCAGTACCAGGGGGGGCACCTTGGGCAGTTTTAAGGAGTCCATTGACCATTCTGAATGATCAAGATAATAAAACATAATTTATTAATTGATTTAAAACTTGATATTTTTGCCAATGTTATAGATCAGTTGTTTTACAAACTAGGATATCTATAGCAAGAAAAGAAAACATACCTCTCAAATATGTTAGATGAGTTGACATCACAGTCATAATTAATAAAAATGTCTACCAGGATCTGTGAATCAACAGAGAGCTTATCTAGAAACCGAAGCACTATAATCTTCTGCTGGTAATTAGGTTGAGCAACATTTTCCAGAACCCTTAAGACAATCATAGGAAAAAATACTCCAATCTCTGCTTTCAATCCAGCTCTAAATCTTGAAACCAAACTAATGAAAATGGAGCAAGAAAGCTGGAAAATGATCATTAGACTCGAAGCGCTGTTCTTCAACAGTGAAAGACATAGATATTGCTTGATAGCACCTAAGAACCTGTTTCAGCACAAGAATTAAGTGTGTACATCACAAACTTAACTTTGAGAGACTTCATTATGAGAGTAGCACTTTGTAAGCAACATAATTGCATATGCATATTAGTGATAAAGATAAATCTCAATTTTTCATCAAATACCACTAAGATCAAAAGAATGGTACTTGTTGATAGAGAAAGGACTTGACTGAAACCAAAATAATACTATTCATCTTCATAGTTAAAACATTAAGCATGAGGACCACACAAAACTAACACACACAAAAAAATCTAAAAATATCAGATACATGACCCTTTATAATACCATGGCAGCTCTGAGCCCAAGAGAGGAGAAAGAATCCAAGTTACAGCAAAATAGGACTAGTTGACTAACCCTCTAAACTAAGATTACACTAAAGTAAATGTGAGATCAGTGTGATTGCTAAAAGAGTTGATCGCTATGGTTTTATGGATTACATCCAACCAAATGGCATTCAATAATTTGTCCTACATAGGATCAGAAATTCCAAGTGCTCGGTTAAAGCATCTTTCTTAATCATGAAATTTAATCCCTAAAATCTGGATAAAACTTTAACCATAGAAATTGGCAGCGATACCGTGTTATGATATAGCCACACAGCATTTGTCTATCAGGCTTTCTGCCACATATTTCAAACCCAATCACAACAGAAAATGAACATATTATTGAGCTATTGGCCTACCACTCCTGGGTTTAATTATTTAACCATTGAAATTGGTAACAATATCAGGATATGATGCAGCCACACAGAATTTTTCTATCCAGCTTTCTGCAACATATTCCAAACCCAATCACACCACAAAATTAAAAGATTATCAAGCTATTTGCCTACCTCTCCCAGGATCCCATAATCGTGCATCTTAACAACACAAAACAATACATGAAACATCGAAAAGGAAGAAGTCCATTTACAGCCAAAGCTGTTCCGGTTCTGCCGGGTAGCATAAGCAGCTACATATTACTGTTGGCATACCATTTGCAACCAACAACTGACCTCACAAGTTTTCCACCCTATCTCTCCAGTAGTTCAATTTTCTTTCCATTTTAAGATCATTCTGACAACAAATGACCCTGCTTCAGCTGCAGTATTGAGGATTATGCATGAGCTAATGAAGGTTGTACCTATAGACTCTCCATGAAGCTTGGAATAAAAATGGCAGATTTTTAACAAAATTTCAAAACAAGGATGGCTTGTGCTGGATGCATTTGAGATCTAAAACTTTGTAGACTTTTTTATGGAAATATTATCTGACCATTGTAGCTTCATCTTGATAGCCAGCACAAAAGACTGAGTACTAAAATGCATCTGAGTCCACAAGAATCTATCTGTTTCCCAGCCACCAATGGTCATGTATAATTGCATAGGAAAAATACTTTTGATACAAAAGTTGAGATCTAACTTGAAAACTCTTTATCATGGATATATTATCTAACAATTGTAGCTCCATCTCTTTGTCGTCAGCACAAAAGACTGAGTACTAAAATGCATCTGAGTCCACAAGAATCTATCTGTTTCCCAGCCACCAATGGTCATGTATAATTGCATAGGAAAAATACTTTTGATACAAAAGTTGAGATCTAACTTGAAAACTCTTTATCATGGATATATTATCTAACAATTGTAGCTCCATCTCTTTGTCGTCAGCACAATAAACACTAGAATGCATATGTATCCACTAAAATGAGTCTGTTTTCCGCTCAATAATAGTTGTATATGGCTACATAGAAGAAATACTTCAAGAGCTTCCAAATGTACTATCATTCTACATAACATCATGATCAAATATATCAAGTTTATAACAATTAATTTCAAATAAGTGTGAAACAAAAAAATAATGGACAACAAAATGCAAAATCCAGCAAGAATGTATACGCTATAAAAGCATAACAGTGGTTGTACCTGTCACTGGTCCTAAACACGGCACCAGCATTCTCCAACAAAATCTTCAATAACTCCAACGCGACAATCTTCCCTCTCATCAACTGAGGATCAGTCAGTGCCTCTTTTGGTGGTGTTTTCATAGACAACTTACAAAGTGCTCGAAACACCAAAAAAGCATCTCTCCTCAACTTATTCCCAATCTGCACTTCCAAATCATCATCTCTTTCCCCTTCCCCATCCGCCAACTCCCCTTTCCTCCCTTCCAAAGCCGTCTTGTACATACTAATCTCCCAATACTTCGCATCCAACATATCCTTATCTGTCGAATCAAGCAAATCAGCTGGATTTGTACTTTCCACTGTCCTAGTCGTAGTCTCAAAAGCACCATCATGTGCCCCCATCATTGAAGCCTTGCTCGGTGTCCCCGGATTTAAAACCCCATCTATATCCTGCATAATTTTGGTTATAAAACCTTGAACAAACACCGCCATTGACCCATCCACGTCAGATTTCTCCATTGGTTCCATTAATTCAGCCACAACAATCGGCTGAATCGGAACTGTTGAAGAATCAGCCTCCATTCTCCTAAACACAATAACTAACATTTGAATCAACGATGCTTTCGCCGTTGTTTGATTAACCACATTTTTACTCCCTAGATAAATATCATAACAAGTCCTCACTATTTGTAACAAACTATCTCCATGAATCCTTAAGGAAATAGACGTAACAGCCGATAATAGGGTTCTCAAAACCAACAATTCAACACCATCATCCCCTAAATCATAACATTTACACACAGATTCGATCAATTTAGCTAACAATTTCGCTTCTGTACCTCCGGTGGGATCCGCTTCGCCACGTAGGTAACCATGGGCGATCAGTTTCTGGATGCAATCAACGGCTGGATCGACGATCTTGAGGAATTGAGTGTTGCACGCGTTGATCAGAGGGCTGAGGATTGATTCGGATTCGGCAAGAGAGTATTCGTGGGACCCACCGTCGTGGAGTGGGGCAGGTGGAGAGGGTTCGGAGGGGGAGGAATCGTCGGAAGTGGAAGTCGGAGGAGGTTGTTCTTGGGGTTTTGGTGAAGTGAGGATCTCGAGGACGGATTTGCATTCGTGTCCTAATTTCGAGTGTTTACGCCACGATGCGTTTTTTATGATCTTTTCTAAAGCAGGGGATACTATTTGGCTTAACCGGGAATCGGCTTCCGTGGAAGCCATTCCCGAGTCAGGAAGGTGAGTGAGCTCGTGACTCAGGGAGTTTGGATCTGGAGAGGGAATGTTATGGCTTGTATGGATTTGATGGCATGAAGAGGAGAGAAAGTGAATAGTAGAGGAGGAAAATGGAGATGGAGAAAAGAGAGACACAGAGAGTGGGGGAGCTCCGTGCTTTTAAGATTTAGATCGCGTTTTGGGTTTAGTAAGGGATCTTCAACGGGATGCTGATGACTGGTTGATGGTAATAATGAGGATTAGGGGTGGGTGATTTCGAGATTTACAGTATGGGTGATTTGTTGTGATGCCTTTTTTTTTTACGAGTTGTTTTTCGCAACTCAGTCGACGGGATGTTTTAAAAAAAAAAAACTATTTTAAAATTTAATCTAGTTAAATTTATATGAATTAACATATCATGCAATGATTAGTTGATCTAGATCCAATAAGATTAGTTAAATTAAGAAAAAATCATTTGGAATGGCATGAATCTGAGTTGACTCATTAATTTACATGTTAACTTGACTACCACGCATTGTTTACTATACCCATGGTTGAATCATCAAAATATTAGTTGATTTTTTTTTTGTCATTTTGATTAGTTTTCTTGATCTCGAGGCAAAAAAAAAAAATTCATTTTTATTACACTCACACGCCTTACTCGTGTGAAAATAACACAATACATCTACATACATTTAACTCTCTGGCAACAACAATAAATAAATAAGTATTTAAAAGATAATTAATACAGTCGAGTAAAATAATATATAATACAATAATATTGATATTAATATTAATAGAAAAAAAAAAATTATGCTTATTACTGATCATTAGTGTTGTTACCAGAAAAACTAGTTTTCTTCTATTATCGGGCACCGATTCTATTATCAGGAAACTAGTTCCTTTCGTCTTAACTCGTAATGAAATCATAATATTTTTTTATGATTGCAATATTTAACATGATAAACATGGTGAACAAAAGTGTTAATATATTCAACATCGATTTGTTGTTGAAACTTTGACAATATTTCTCTATTGCTACGCTACTCCAGTGCCTCTCCTTAATCTATAGTTATATTGCATTATTTTTCATTTCATGTAGTAATAACCTAGGTTGATTTCTTTAAACTTATCAATTGTTTACGATTCAATTTGCATTGTATTTTCATTTTGATACTTCACTCAATTATCTTTCTTGATTTAGCCATCAAGAGATACTTTTATAATTCACACGCGAGCGCGCGCACACAAAAACAAATTTCATCCTTGTAACCTTAACCAATCAATTTTTACATCATGAATAACTTTAAAAATAAATCTAACAGTAATCAACTTAATTAAATCATTTGAGAACATTGTTCTTTATTTTAATTATAACTAGAGTTGTATAAATTAGTGGGGCTCGTTTTCTTTGAAAGCTAAGTTGCGAAACCACATTCTCACTAAAATAATGAAAAATATTTTTTTCATTAACGCCTCTAGAATTACTGGTCAACACAGTTGAACTATATTATCCAATAAAGTTCCAATATAACCTCTCCTTAAATTATGAGTCTTATATAGAGTTTTAAAGCTTTAAGTTAAGCAAGATCAATCTTGACTTGGATCTAATATCTCTGACTGTAACTTTTATGGGAACTTGCCTAAAAAATTTATAATTTTAAAGCCCTTAATTACTTTGAAAACCATAAGAGAAAGTTATTTAGATATTATTTTGTGGTTACTTGAGTTCTAAGTATTTTCATTTCTTTCTAAAAATACACGAGAAATTAATTCATTTTTTAACATATTCATCATCAATTTATACAAAATTTAAACCATTTTACTTTTGTAAATCTTAGTTTTCATTCTTACTCTTATTTTGCCAAAACAGACATAACAAAGAAGGATATTAATTCTTTTTAATTTATCTCACGTGAACATTATCTACTCATTATCCTCACCACATGCAATATTAGTCCCTGACTAGCTAATCATTGGGGTTTTCAGAGACACCATGTTTTTCTACATTATTTGTTCCTCATTTAGCACCAATTGTAGCCTGGTATAACCTAATTGACGTTATTTACAATCAATTTGCAATATTTTTAAATTTCTTTTACAAACTGACATAAAATTCATAGATTCATCTCAATTTCTTTCATTCTAATACAATACAATCTTGTTAGGATAGGTTGATAACTTTACCAGGTAATATTCTCTACTTCAATTAGGTTATATCAGGGTTTACCAGGTAGATTCATAGATGTGACACAACATCTAGGTTTTTTTTTAATGTATTCCCGCTAAATTAAAAAAAAAAGTAATTTAGCCCTGTGTTGTCATTTTTTTTCTTTATTTAACTTAATATATATAAATTATGCAATTTAGCCCTTTGTTATGACCTAGCTTAAAAAAATCATGCATATTTGGGATCGTATTTTGACAGGGATTCTAAAGTTTATTTGTTTATTAAATTTGATTGAGATCAATATAACATGATATATTTTTAAAGTTTTAGCTTAAATTCCTCTATAACTCTTATTATTTGTTTATAAATTTGATTTGATTTATGATCATTTAAGACCCTATAAATGTTTATTTGAGAATAGAACAAGGGAAAGATAAAGAGAGATAAATTATTAAGTCGAGTTAACTCATTATGGTCATGTTCATGAACCAAACTATAAATTTCACATGTTAACCATGATCAATATAATTTGTTTTTTTTTTTTCATTTTACCCCTCCTTTTTTTAATTTTTCAATTTTATCCTCTAACAGAAAAAAATTTCATATTTAAATCAGGGTTAGATGAGACTACAGTGAAAACACTTTTGTTTTTTTAATCAAATGAAGCAAAACAACCAGTTTTCTATTTGACTGCCTGACCAAGATAGACTCTCGCCATTTGTTTTTTTCATTTATCAAAGCTCACGGTGGTCAATTAATTTATTACGACACACTAATCGATTTTTTAATTATTATTTAAAATATCTCACTGTATATAGATAAAAAACAATACAATATATATTTTTTAATTCAGTTATATATTTTTTATCTCATCAAAATCTAATTCACAACTGCTACGGGAGTTTCCCTTCCTGCTCTCAGCAATTGAGCTTGATCAGGATCTGATGTATGGTTCAAGCTGAAGTAAAGCAACAAATGCTTAACTAATGATTTATCTGTACTGCCACGATTGGCGTGCGGGTTGAAACAGTATAAAAAACTACAAAACCCCACCCACTCTCACATCAAATTAAGTGTGTTGGAAGATAAAAAGCATAATTTCCACGATCATCACCGAGACACTTTTATACTATCCCTGGGCCGGTCCGGGCCCATATCAGCTCTCCTTTCGACAAGTTGACGTACTGGAATGGGCTCGATCTATTTTATAAGTATCACTGGGCTTGAGTCTCATTTGCATCATTGGACCAAAATCTGAAAATGGAAGAAAAGGAAACTCCTAATGCCATCCTTCACCATTATTTTGGAGAGCCCTTGAAAAGTAAAATAGACACATACAACCAACAAGACATCTAAGACATTATAATCGTAGCAATTTTTTAATTTAAAATTAAAATAAATTACTCAAATTTAGATTTGAATATTATAATTAACACGAGTTTATGATAGATGTTAATGCAATAAAAAGTTTAAATTATCCGACCTATCCACCAAACTTCAGGAAAAAGAATGATAATGAGTATACAGAAACAGAAGACCACATAATTAAAAAGAGGGTAAGGTTTCGGTGATCATGGGCTTGCGCTGGGAAAAGGCCCAAACGTCCAGTAAGCAGGCTTCCCAGATTTGCAAAGTCCAAATGGGCTTCATAATTCACTCTTCCACAAACATGAAGTGGCAACAGCACAAGAAATGGCATCCTCTGCCCTCAGCTGGCTGTAGCAGTGGCCGTGGATGGGTAATTAGAAATTCCAAAGTTTTTCCGCCAATCTGAATTTCTTCATAGATTTGCTCATAATCACAATTAAACAGACCCCATTCATTTTTTTCTCCCAAAACTATCAACTAGGTCTTGTTTTTTGGATGCCCGACTCTGGCAATGGCCACTCATGTTATTAACATTCTCCCGTTTTCTTCTCCAACTTGCCCACCACACTACGAATCCAAAAAACCCAGTAACCTTCACTTTCTGGGCAACTCATTGTGTCAACAACCTGTGATTCTAACTTCTTGCAAGTCCCAAATTCAGCCTGTATTAGCTGCTATCAATGTAGAAGAGAAAGTGGAAGGAGAAATAGGAAAAGAGAAACCTAAGTTTAGGTGGGTTGAGATAGGTCCTAATATACCAGAAGAACAAAAACAGGCCTTATCTCAACTGCCATTTAAGATGACCAAAAGATGTAAAGCGCTTATGAGACAGATAATTTGTTTCAATGACAAGAAAGGTAGTTTGTCTGGTTTGTTGAGTGCCTGGGTTAAGATTATGAAGCCAAGGAGAAAAGATTGGCTTTCTATTCTCAAGGAATTGAACAAGATGGAACATCCGCTTTATCTCGAGGTATTCTCTTTTTGCCACTTGAATTGAGTGCATTTGTTGATTATCATTTGCTTAATCTTGCCTTGCCTATTGATTACTATTTAAGTTTGATTGGAAGTTTGAAACATCACTGATGGGTGTTGTTTTTAAGGTTAATGTTTGTTGTCCAGCAAAGTTAAGTACTCTATGATGGACTTCATGTAAATACTTAGGTGGGTATAATTTGTTCTCTCTCGCTCTCTATTTTTTTTTACTTTGTTAGTGTGTTGCACTTAGACTTTTAATAAAATAAAAAATATTGAATGTTAGTAAATTTTGAGTTTATTGAATTAGTCCAACTTGTTAATGAGTTTGTTGTTAATGGAATCTATGTTTTCATTACTTCATCTAATTAAATTAATTGCTAGACACTGCAGTAGATGGGGCCGTTCAGCGATTAGGATTCTTCATTTGTGATATGTATGGTTAATTCTTTCTGTTGATGAATGGCTTGTCAGAATCTTTTGAATTTTGAATATTATATAGACAAGCTTTGACCAACCTCTATGTAGTCCATGGAGCAATGAATTAGCTGTATGCTTCCTGTTTTGTTTCAGAATCAATCAGATGCTCACCTTTATGTTTGGCTTGTTTGTTATATTTGTTTCTCTGTGGTTCGTGCACACACAAGCAGACATGAATGCTTGGAGCATTTATATATCGAATGTAGCACAGTCCGCAAGATACCTTTGATTCTTATTTCATGGCTAGATTTTTGGATTGCTTAAATGGAAAAGGAGTGCTGTTAGAGTTTTTTTTTAAAGTTAAACATATCAGTCTTATATTGTAATAAATTTATCAATGTCGTTCATGAAATGCCCCATTCACCCACTGCTGTGAAAGATGCAAGCAAGGGCACCTGGCTTCTTGCTTAGTGCGCCATATATGAATATAAGTTCTCTTCTTGCTGATAGGTTTCAATCGCCAGGGTTGTTTCATCAAAAGAAAAAGGTGGAGAGGACCCGTCAATGTCCTCTTTTTTCTTCTCTTCCTTTTTGTTTGTCCCATCACAGTTTCTGATGTTTAATCCTTTCCTCTTCATGTTCCTTCATTTTCTTGAAGTTAATTTTTTCTGTTTTTATCATTCAATCCTGCAGCTTTCATGAGTTGTATCCATCATTCTCATAGTTCCTGCTATTATATTTGTTAAAATCCTGGGGGTATATAAATTCATGCTCATATTCACTTTGAGAGATATTTCAGTAGTTGTAAATAAACTCAGCATTTGGTTGTTTTTTAGTTCTGTTGGTGACCCTTTCTTCCTCCCTATCTGGTATATATAAGACCATCTCACAACCTGTTCAATAGTAACCAGCAAATAAAGACATTTTAAAAAGGAGTTATTGACCCAGGGCATTTAGCTGTCTTCTCTCTTTCAAGACATTACAGGAAATAGCCCTTTCCATCACAGAAAAGCCACAAGAGCCAATGGACTAAGTTTTAGTGAGGTTTGAGGAAGTGAGATGGATTTACTTGACAACATGTTACATGCCATGGCTTTCGTAGCAACATCGAGAAAGATAAGCACATGTTCTTTTAATGAAGTGTACAAATAATTTGTGCAATAAAACAGTCATGTGCTTAACATAGCTCGAGTTTATTTAAGGTACAAAACCTTTTCTGTTTTTGAATATTAGTGCTCTTATTTTGTGTGCAGGCGGAGTTTCTAAACTCGCAATGTGATATAAGCTCATGGTCTTTTTCTTCTTTATCAGGTGGCCAAAATTGCCCTTCTAGAAGAATCTTTTGAGGCTAATGTTCGTGACTATACCAAAATAATTCATTTTTATGGGATGAACAACCAGCTTGAAGAAGCTGAAAGAACTCGCTTCGTCATGGAGGAGAGAGGGTTTGTAAGTGATCAGGTAACGTTAACTGCTATGACTCACATGTACAGCAAAGCTGGCAATCTTACTCTCGCTGAAGAAACTTTTGAAGAGCTAAAGCTTCTTGGTCAACCATTAGATAGGAGATCATATGGAACGATGATCATGGCCTATATCAGAGCTGGAATGCCTGAAAAAGGGGAGATGATAATTAGAGAAATGGACGCTCAAGATATTCGTGCTGGAAGTGAAGTTTACAAGGCGCTGCTAAGAGCGTACTCCATTGTTGGCGATGCCGATGGAGCTCAAAGAGTGTTCGATGAAATTCAGCTTGCAGGAATCCCACCTGACAATAGAACGTGTGCAGTCCTCTTAAATGCTTATGGAATGGCAGGTCAAAGTCAAAATGCATACGCAACATTCGAAAATATGTTGAGGGCTGGCATTGAACCTAGTGATAAATGTGTAGCTCTGGTGTTGGCTGCATATGAAAAGGAGAACAAGCTCAACCAGGCATTGGACTTTCTAATAGGTTTAGAGAGAGAGAAAATCATCATTGGCAAAGAAGCATCAGAAGTACTAGCTGGGTGGTTTGGAAGACTCGGGGTCGTGAAAGAGGTGGAGCTTGTCTTGAGAGAATATGCTGCGGGGTAAGTTAACTGTGAAATTATCAGGTTCTGATTTGTCTCCAAATCTTGCTGCATCCATGGAAATTTTTTGCTTTCCTGTATATATGTTCGTGATTTCCAGGAAATCAAAAGTGATGCTGGTAAGATATAGAGGTTTTTCATTTTTAGGTACAGATCCAGACCTCGTTTTCTAGCTTGTGCTGGTTGGATAAAAAAAATTGAGCCTGAAAAAAAATTCCAGCTCAAAGAAATCATTTTTTGAGCCCCCAAAAAATATCAAACTCAAAGAAATTATTTGATATTGTTATTAAAGAAAGTCTAGTGGTTCAACATTGATATTTCTTGACTTGAATCTTTGTTTAGTCATAGTTTAAAATTAACCTCACGGATTTGAAAAACATGATCTGATTTAAAAAGAAATATGTTCAAAATTATGTGTATATATTTTTTTAATACTAAGATGATAACATATTAGATCAATACGAGTTTTGTGTCATAATCCACCAAATTTGCAATTTTGATTACGGACTATATTGGATTTAACAATTTTTTTATTTAATAATACAATAACTAAATTATATGTTTATTAATTCCGTGATCAACCAAATAAAAAAAATGTTTATTCTATGTTATGATAATTTTATAGAAAATAAATTGAGATAAATTATGAATATTAATTTAAAATCAATTGAAATTAATAAAAAGAAACAAATAAAGATTCAATCAAAAGAAAAAAAAATGCAAGATGATTGTTATTTTAAGAAAACTATTGGCAGTGTAATTTAATCAAGCCTAACATATCAATTTTATTTTTTTTAACTTGATTTATTATTTATTCTAAAAGTAAAATTAAACTATATGAAAGTTAATTTGATGAGACCTGGTCAACTAAAAACTCATGATTTAACTTTTGCAAACATTGAGTATCAATTAATTATTGAGATATTTGTATGAGATTACAACAATCTCATTAAAAAAATAAAACAAATTATAATGATCAATTCAAAATTAATGAAATGTTAGAAAATAAAATAGGAAGAAAAAAAACTTCAAACATAGATATTTAATTTTTTTTAAAAGGAGATTTTCCTTTTTAAAAACAACCGGGGCACATAAATGTTTCTTCAACCAGACAACTGTCCGCTACCGCCCTTAGTTTCTTTTGAATTGTAATATTTAAGACAGATTGAAGTTAAAGATCACTTTGCATCGTTTTCCAAAGAACATGTGCAACAATAACATGCCTATCGAGTCAACATGTTATTTGGTGATTTTCTGCATATTTTTTTCTTCTTCATAAATTTACCTTCAATTTTGCTAGAGAAGATATTTGTATTATATGGCATGACGTTGTATTTTAAAAATATTTTTGAAAACAATATTTTTTTTTTATATTTTTTTTTGTGTTTTTAGATATTTTCATTTATTAATATAAAAAATTATTTTTAAAAATTAAAAAAATATCATGATAAACTTCTAAACAAATATACTTTCAAAATTAATCTAACCCGCACTACCGAAAACTTAGATTTTAAGGACTCTCGGCTGTGATTTCTGGGCCTGACCATTCAATAAATCTCTAGGATGGCTAACTTCTCAAGGCTGGGCTGCGCTTTTGGGGTCTGGGTTCAGCTGAGTAGTCCGCTGGTGAACGCTTTGTCGTTCCGAACTCGTCCTCTTTCGGAGCCTCATCACGTTGGAGTCCTGGATGCAGAAGCTCAGTCACTACTTTTGGATTACAGTTAGCTCGTGATATTTGCTTTACGGTCGCAAATTACATCATGGTGTCTCTTCTATTCTCGTCTCGGGACAAGAAAATAGAGTGGCTCATTTTGTTAGCTCATAAAGCTACGTACGCACCTCATTCGAGGAATCCATCTCTTCTTCGGGATTCAATGGAGGGCGCCGCTGCTAAGGTGGAGGACCCTCCACATCCGCCCCCATGGAGCCCTTCTAACCTCAGAGGCCAGCCTCTAACTTAAGTTCATATTATATTCTTATGACTGGTTTTAAAAGACTCTCTACAAGATGGAATGGAATCTTTAGTCTCGTATGCACTTCTTTGTCAATATTCTTACTTTCTATGCACTTAGACAACATATTCTAACACAAAGGTTTATAAGATATGATAATAATATATATATAATAGAGATAATTAAATATATAGATATATTGTAGTCAAATCTCTGAAATATAAGTACCAATTAAACTATTTAAAAAACCCGAAAAATATCTTGTTGAGTGCCACCCACGGAGAAGATTTCGGATCATGAGTGACACAGCAACTTGCTTTCCACGGCAGACAATTTTATAGTTGAAGCGCCTTAAATTTGGACCTAAAATTCTTACTTCCAAGAAATGAAATCTATATATATATATATATATATATATATATATATATATATATGTTTGGGAATCTTGCCATTGATGCTCTCCATTTGGGCTGGTTCAAGCTTAGGTCTCCGCATCTTTTCCAGTTTTTTTGGTGTTGAGGTAACGTCACGAACCCCATGCCATCTGATCAGAACTCTTCCATTGAGACTATATATTTGCAGAAAATTCATATTATAGTTGTCATTATCATCGCCAAGATGCAGAATATACCACCGTGCAACTGAAAATGTGACCACCATCCCCCCCCTCTTCCTTGTCCAACTAGGCAATTTATCCCGTAATCCTTCGAGAACCTTTTCAATGCCTTTTGTGGTGATGAATATAACAATTTTAGAGCACAAGTGGATCTCGTAATAAGAAGGGTTCCTGTCTTCTCGCACCAATGTTGAACGTGGAAATTGAATCCAAGTTAAAGCTGCTTATGCACACTTGCATCAGAATTATATTTTCCTAAAATATCTCATTTATGTATATCTCCGTATGCATTGCATGTGTTTTTTCGTTCTTATATATCTTTTTATATTCATGTTTTCTCTCTCAGATATATATATTTTTGTCTATTCTTGAATTGCAGAATATATATGAAAATAATTTTTACAAGCCATATAGATTAATAAATAGACCAAAAATACCACTGGCTAAAGAAACAAGAGAAAAGCGCAGCATATGAAGCTGAGACAAGATGGGAAGATAACAGCTGAAGGTAATGCACCAAAACAAATAAAATCACAAGGAAAATGAGGCCAAGAGAGGTATTTGGTCAATAATTCCACAAATGACAAGCATCTTCAACGAGGTATTCGAAGACCCAACTCAGCAAATGTTGACGAGTTAGGAAGCAAAATCAGTAGAGCTGGACAAACCATACCAGAGAGACCCAACCAACAAAATTATCCGAAGCTCAGAAACTCCTCTGACAGCTGATTCAACTTCTATCATTGCAAATACCAACCGAAATGGATCTTTAAAAACCATCAAACAGCCAAAAAAATAAATAAAAAAACTTGAAAAACCTAGAAACATAAAGACTCAGAACATCTTGAAAAAACTGAAATAACTCTGAACAGTTTTGAAATTCTGAAAACTAATCTCGGATCCTGCAAAACTTATCTTCTTATCATAACCATATTTATATTAAGAAGTTTATGGGTATCTTTTTTTATCTTTTTGGATTTTACTAGCTTTATTGCTTAGGGTTTTCCAATTTATATATCGTTGTTCATTTTTTTATAAAAAAAAATTATGATTTCTAATTTTTTTCTAGGATTTTTGAGTTTCTATTTTATTTCTTGGTGGTTGTTGGGGGCACTTTCCTTTAAAATATAGCAAAAGGGCGCATATGAATATATGAAAGCGAATATTTTTTAAAATGATATACACGAGGATAATCTTAAAACAAAAGGATAGATAGATGTGTTAACTAATTAAAATAATTATTGACCATCAAATTATACATCCATCCATCCATCCATCAAGTATCCTAATCAAGGTACAGCTATATAATATAGTAGCTAGTAACTTCAATTCCATATCAAGGAAGGAGGGTATTAAGACCGTCTGGTTTTTGATAAAAACTGAGTCCCCATGCTGCATCGACGGCATTGAAAGTTTGTTTTCAATCACTATCAGCGACTTACCAAAGAAATTTAAAAACTTTATGGCATTGAATTAATATATATTGTTGTTGTTGTTGTTTGTTGTTTCAGATAACTTGGAATACTACCTGGGAGCTGCAATTCGTACGTCCTAATCTGAAGAATCTCACTAGTTAAAGGAATGAAACGAACAGGAAAAAAAATATTGATCAATTATCAAACTGCTAAATCATGCACGGCCAGTGAAATAACAGGGAAATTCAGCTTCCTGGTTGGTATTTTGATTAATACAAGCACTTAATTTGTTAATATAAGGTCGGTCAGTCTCATTTAGAGATTGATGGTGATGCTAATGCGTCAGTACATGGCACGAACCCTGGTGGTGGAGATCCTCTTCCATGAAGGAGTTCACGCGCCAATGCTTGTAGTTCACCGCCACTAGTTCCTGATGAGCCACCGCTGCCTCCAAACTGACGGATATCCATTTGCCGCTGCTGCTGCTGCATGGACCATGTGGGTTGCATCATTGGATCAAAAAGAGAAGATAAGTCGTATGCGGCTGGAATTGCAGAGGCTGATGGTAGGTCTGCTATTGAGAGCAGAGGCGGGGTCACTAGTGTTGGTGGCGGCGGAGGAGGTGGCGATGGAACTTCCAATGCTGCTAGATGGGCTTGCAAGTACGAGAGTTCAGCTTGTAAATTTACCACCTACGAGAAATAAATTTTCCAAAAGAGAACAAAGACTATCAATTTGTTAGCTGATAAATCTTTACTATCACCCCATTGTACAATAATATAATAAGAACATGCTTTGTTAATAACCTACACAGAATATGCTTGGTCAAAGAGATAGAACTGGTTAAGCTTACATATAAAATAAATATATTTCTGAGATAGTTTTGTAATAAATTTCTGTACTTTTAGCATAAAAACACAAGAAAACATGTCTTCTTTATATTCACAGATAATTAAAAATCATATACTATCTAACATAAATTAAAACTGAATATATAATTGTGTCGTTACCACTTATCCAAAACTCTCATCATAGCATTGTTTAACCGTACGTTGTCATTGTTGTAGTGTCCATAACAGAGCACAGGATTGAGTGTTTTCTATCGAAAGTTTATGAAGGCAAGTTAAAGCAAACTTTCAAGAACAAGACAATTCAGGTCAATCGAGTAATAATTTTATTCGCGGAACTATTTTTTTTTTTTTATGAAATATACATGGAACTGCTTAAATCGAATAATTAATGACAAATACGACGAAGACCTGTAAAGATAAACATGACACTGGTTTGAGGTTTCTCGTCTTTGTTTATGCCCTAAGGATGCTTGAAGTATGTGCCCTAGAACATGGTGTTGAAAGCCAATAAAGATTTGTTTTGAAAAAAGAATGGAAGAAAGTGATTAAGAAGAGAATTCTTCTGCATTATTGACATTGAAATATGAGAAAGGAGAGGCTGGCTGCTGTACTTGGCTCTAACCAATAATTGTTTCTAAATTGTAGATTCACACAGTACTCACACATATATAAACCCTATATAGTATAGATTAATTGAGATAGACACTGTACGTTCCAGTAAATTACCATGTTATAAAAAACCAAATTGCCATAAAATAACATTTTTTCTAAAAAAAAGAAAAAGAAAAGAAAGACAATTGGGCAGTGTTGCCCAATTAAATCCATCTATTCGTAAAATACACGGCATAATTAAACCCAGAAAAGAATTGGGAAAATAAAATATTATAGCCATCAATCGGTTCAAATTCCATTCATTCTAGGATTTTTTTAAGAAACAACCAGTCAAAACAAAGGATGTTTAACCAAGTGGTAATTTAATGAAACACACAGAGAAGAAGGAACAATCACAAAGCGTTTCATGATTTCATGGAAGGAGAAGAATATTTTAGTGATTCGACTACTCTAAATCCCACGTGATTTGACAACAGTACCCCTGTAAGACCCTACAGTGAAAATCCAACGATTTGCGCAATAGGACCTCCTAATCGCCCTGACCCCAAAAGGTTACTTCTAAAAACACGAAAACCGACCATCCCCTGAATAACTGCGAGTCCACGATTTGCACAGAAAACTGTGGCGCAAACTCCAGCCTATGCCACCATGGTAACCGCCTCAGGCTTTCGATTTGTCAATCACAAAACGCGTTCTTGATTTCAGTTTAAAGCACAAAACTATCCCCCGAGAAGTGCTGCCTCAGCACGAAAAAACACAGGATTAAGAGCCCGGTATTTGCTTAGACACTTCGATCTCTTGCTACCTTGCAAAGGGTATTTGACCTAACTTGCATGAATGGTTTGACAAAAACTAACCAAACCCCACCCCATGAAATTAATTTCATCGGAGAAAACTAGAAAAAAAGAAGTCAATTGTAATATTAACAGTGTAAAACAGCTAATCGCATTGACAAAGGGAAGCTTCAAAAAGCAGATTTCAAGAACGAACTTCATACCGCCATAAGCAATCAAAAGACGGTAGAAAAAAAATGATGAGGGCTAGCTCTTTCAAGCAAATAGAACAAGTGCCGTGCTCAGTAGCCTCAACTAAGAGGCAAACTAAAAAAAAACAGCAGGAATGAATTTGCCTCTCTGTTTTCAAGTTGGGAAAGATCGATGGCAATCTTTTTTTGTGATCAATGAAACTAGGTAGATGAATTAGTAATTAAAAAGAAATATAATTTACCTGTTGTTGAAGTGAAAAGATGTGAGCAACACAGCCATAGACTGGATCTCTTAAACGAGCTTGAGCCTCGTAGCAAATTGTGACCACAGCATCAAGTCTTTTATGGACAGGAATGTGTAATAAAAGCTTCGACACGTTACTTGCACCAAAAACCTTATGCACCGCTGCAAAATGCGCTGCGCCTTGCTCTGAGTCAAAATAAGGTGCAAATATACACCCTGGCACACACTTCCTCCTCAAGAATTTACAAGCACCGCATGGCCCACCGCCACCACCTCCTCCTCCTCCTACTCCTCCTCCACCGCCACTGCTTCCACCACCAACACCACTGTTTATAGGGCTTGTTTTTGTGGCACTCATTTCTTTTTCTTTAAAAACAAAAGAAAGCAAATATAGTAGTTTGTCGCATAATTAGGGTTTGTATTGGAAGAATGAGATATAAGAGAGAAGAAGAGTATGCGTATGTGGTGGTGGTCTGGGGTTTGGTGGATGGTATCGGGTTATGGGTATTTGGGGTTAGAGTTTGTTGGGTTTTTTTTAATGGTAGGATTTAAAACGTTTGTGAAGTCTTTAAAGCCACGCGATAGAGCAAACCTTCCCCTTCCTATTTAGCTGCTTGCGTGAAGCAAACATGCGATAAGTCTCTCTCTCTCTCTCTCTCTCTCTCTCTCTCTCTCTCTCTCTCTCTCTCTCTCTCTCTCTCTATATATATATATATATATATATATATATATATATATATATATATTCCAAACTGCCTTTCTCTCTCTCTCTCTCTCTCTCTCTCTCTCTCTGTATACATACATACATACATACATACATACATACATACATACATACATATAAATATATATATACATACATATATTTTGTTAATTTATCATTATCTCTGTTCTGATGATCACCTCTTCTGTTCTAAAAGTTTGATCTTTCGTTCATTTCTCTTCGATCAGTTAATGAAAAAGCGATGTGTATCTTTGTATATCACTTAACTTTGGTTTTTAGCTACTAATGATCAATGAATCTGGCTAGCTTGAGAATATAAAGAAAATAAAAGGTTTTACAAGTCGAAACGTGTCAATGGGTCTGTGTCTAAATATATTTGCCGCTGCGTGGTTTAAGCTGCGTAGAGGGCAAAAGACGCCAACCATCCCTCTTTCTCTTGTGAAATTGACTCACTTTCCCTTTCCTTTCTATATAATAAGCCAAATAAATCCACTGGGTTTTTCAGTATAGCAAGACATCAATACCCATTGGTTTCATTAATTCCATTCTTAAAATACAATTAATTGTACGTACTTGCATAGTATTAGTTATTCTTAGTAATTATCTTAATTTGATAAATAATATAGGATCTGATAGATAATTATATAACGCCTGCCTGGCCTCGATGATCGGTTTAGAGAGAGGGCCGGTGCCCATTACAATTCACAAGTGCATGTTGTGAAAAAAGTCAGGAAACTATTCTAGATACCGATCGTTCCCTGTCAATTCATGAACTCGATCTATGTTTGTCGTATCCTATAATTGGAATGGCCGGTTTGCTTAAGTTTCACAGAACCTAACTTAGTTTTGGTGTAATTCTCTTACAAGTTGCCGTGATGTGCTTTACAACACTCAAACCTTAAAATATTAATGGTTGAATCGGTGCCGATGAGGAATGGATGATATTATTGTGATTTGACAAATTATCTATCACCCTCATGATCTTCATTTTGTGACGATTAATGACCCTTCCCATTACATAGATATATGCTTTTTTTAGAATTCGGACCGTACAGGTCCAAGCCGTTATATTTTTCCATCGCGAGGGAACTATACTGGTTTGTCCACAGCAACTTTTGAAACTATAGTTCAAATGTAAATGTCGATCTATTTGATCATCAACTAGTGATTACCTCGAATTGACTATGTTTCTGTCTGTTAATCTACCACATCATCGAAAAGTGTGGGCTAGATTCTTCATGATGGAAACCATACATTTTCATCAATTAAACATATAATTAATTAGTACCAAGACTTTAATAATCCCTTCTACTATTTTTGAAAATAAAACCTAATTATTTTTATAAAACCTAATTATTTAAAGAAAATAAATTAGATCTTATAGAGTTATAGTTATTTGAAGTCATGGGAGTAAAACCTATACAGGGAACCGATCTTCAAGAAAAAAAACAAAGGGTACCATAGACCATAAGAATCGGAGAAAGAAGAACTACATTTGTAGCCCCGACAAAACAACCTCCGAAAAGATTAAAAATTTATTCCTTCGGTAGAGAGATCATGCATGAGATGTTTGGCGCTAAAATTGTCAAGGAGAGCACTCTACTGAACAATCTATGCTTTGGTGAGATTGGCAAGAGTTTGAGCACATCATGTTTTCCCTCTTAATTGCTATTTTAATAGGTAAAGCACATAAATACGATAAAAATTAATATAATACATATCTCCTATCATGATTAGTGTTGAAGTAATTGTTCAAATATCTTTATACTTTCAAAATCAATAAAAAAATTTATAATCTATGCCAAACTTTAGAGTTATTTTGTATAAATGATGAGCATGTAAGTTTTACTAATATTTTTTAACTAGACTAATGTATTATTTGACATTGTATTTCAAAAATATTTTTGAAAAAAAAAAATATTTTTATTTTTACTTTAATTGTTTTTTGTATTTTACATTATTTTTACGTGTTAATGTCAAAAATATTTTTTATAAAAAAAATAACAGTCCAATATATTTATGAATGAAAACACTTTTAAAAACAATTTAACCTCCACTCTCCAACAGACTCTAAATACTTATATATATATATATATATATATATATATATTGCACATCATATTTTTACTTATGTTTATGTAACAAAAAATTGAAGCCAACAAAATTTTTAACAGTCACCGATTCAACTCACCCTTGTTTCTTTTAAAAAATGGGTTAACAAAGAAGTGGTCAATGTTTGAACTAAATCAAGAGTAATTCCTTCGTGTCACTTCCATACGATGCCATCACAGAGCCAGCCAGCAGGTCATTCGGAGACTTACACGTTTGAGTCGGTGAATAAGAATGTAACGGCCAGCTATAAACCAATGACCTCATGGATTTAATTCAGTACCTCACCGTCGGGCCTCGACAGGCCGGTTCAATTGAACAGAAGAAAAGGGACGCACCTCACCGCATCATTACAGTAAGATTAATTTTTAAAATATTGTTTTATTAAAAAAACATATTAGAATAATGTATTTTTTTTTAAAATAATTATTTTTAATATCAATACATCGAAACTACTGGACTGATTTTTTTTAATTTACATAATAAACCAGAAAATTATTTTTTCTTAATTTAATTGGATGGAGGTGAAATCAGCAACATTTTGTAACGGCGAGTCACCACGATGTCCAATCTGGTGGTGTTGTGAAGAAGAAGCCATGACAGCTTGTCAGTTTGACCGACAGGTGTCATTATTTAAACCTTCGTCACAGCTTTCGTCACCTGTTGCTTGCGCTGTAACAGTCCCATGAGTTTCTTCCCTTTGCCTTCCTTGTATTTTTTTTATCCATTGCCATGATATGACAATCATGTAGTCACATTATTGCTGATTTGAACGCACATACAGGTTTTAAATGCTCCTAACTGAGATTCATTCTCGTCTATATATATAGACTGCCGACGTCTGCATAACATCAACGCCCGTTTGACAGCAAAATTTAAATAAAATAGTAAAACAAAAATCATTAAAATCAATTTTGCGATTGCTCGGTGAAACGCTTTAAATGAAAAAGAAAGGTAATTTTCTGTAATGGAATATGTTTACTATTCGTGGAGGAAAAAAGGCACGAATTATTACTATATAATGAGGTCAATTTCATTTTTTTTGTACTTTTAATCCAGTTAATTTTATTTTTATAAAATAATCGACTTTTTTTATTTATATCTTTTTTCATATTTATATTATTTAGTATTATATCAAAATATAGTTGTGAGTTCTCAAGAGACGTGATATAATAATAGGGGGCATGTGATATGTGCAGTAGATCTCGAGTTCGAGTCAGGATGTTTACTCCTTATAAAAACCTAAAGCAATCAAAGTTTTACTCGTTCATTTAGATCCATAAATTATTCTTTTCAAAAAATAAAATTTTTTCACATCAAACAAAATATGGTCGTAAACTCTATGGATATGTTAATTAAATGCAAAAATACGCTATAAACAAGAGAAAATTTTAAAAGAAAAATCGTCACAGGACCATACCTTTCTCTCTCTGAAACCTCCATCTCTCCTATTCCTTCCCTCTATCCGATGACCCCTCCTAAATCATAATTGCATAATTGGGAAAAATGAAATAAAATATCAAATGGATAATTCACCATGAAGACCACCAAATCTTTTATTTATTTATTTATTTAACTAAGATATAATCAGTTTATTAGGCTCTTATTTGAAATTAACGTATTTCCTGATCCACTCAAAAACACCTATTAATAATTTACTAGCATTCAAATGCTAGCGAACGTATGGTAAATCATGGGAGTGTGAACCTCAACGAATCTTGTATAGCGAAGCTTGCTAGCTGATAATAATATTGTATAAATTATAGTGTCCCATACAAAGAATTTTCAACGCTGATTAAATTCACATGGCACCTCCCCGCAAGGAGCTATCTTGCTAAACACATTTCCTCACAGAAGCTTATCTGTTATCAATTTGATAAAATGAAAATCTCTATTTTGTTTTAGTAGATTAAATATTATTTATCTAAATTGATAATAAGATTACTCAATATATAAAAAGGATCTGATATATATATAAACACAAGGTTATTTAGGGTATGTTTAAGAATATGATTAAAATTGTTTTTTAAAATGTTTTTATTTAAAAAAAATATCAGAATAATATATTTTTTTTAAAATAATTTTTGACATTCCCACATCAAAATAATTTAAAATATTTTTTTTTTAAAACCCGTTAGGCAATTAAACTGTAAGGTCAAAGGTCTTAATTGTTTCAAACATCAGCATGGCAATCCTACGGCACACCGAGCGTCTACTGACGACAAGTGTCCACCGCATGTGACATCGAGCCATAGACCCAAAACGCTCTTTTGAGCTTTTCAACTTCACTTATAACACTTTGTAATTAAAATAATATAGAAGAGTCCAACATGAATTTCAGGATGGAAACAAAGCCATATGAAACATAGTTTGAATATTACAGCTATCATTTATCATGTAAGAGGTTTGAGAAACAAGGTCCCAACAGAGTTTGAGAAAAGCCCGCTTATCTGGCAACATGTCCGTAAAACACTTGAACCTTAATTAGTCTTTGTTTAAGCTCTAATTAGTCTACTCTTGAACCTTAATCTTGGAGTGATGATCTGTAATTAGGGCTGTCTAAGCTTTTACAAGCAGGAGCATGTAGCAACCTGATCACAGCTCAAAAACTGAATGCAATTCTCTTTAAGACCGACCCCACAAGTTTGAAGTTTCTAATTTCTCCCACTCGTGCAGTCAACACCTAGGAATCAGAAGAAAAAAAACATTTTTTTTTTGTTTACAGCAGCTATAGCCGTGGTGGTCATTGAAATTTATGTGGAAAGAAATGTGTTAAAGCATGTCACCATAAAATAAGGCAAAGAAGCTGTTAAATGGTATAATTTATTAGTAAAGGGACTTTAGGGGAGGAAATAATTAGTTTTTATTGTAGTCAATTAGTCGAGGAAAGATTTAGGACTGGAACAACAATCATGAAATCCATGGATATGCTTTTGTCACCTTTAAAGCCATAATATTCGTCAGACTGTAAAGGAAATTTATCATGTCTTTTGAAAGTTTTGATGCTTTAAGATGCTTCTACAACATCACTGCCGAATTCGGGTGCAATCCATGGATATGCTTCAAGTTTTTTTGTGATAAAATTGATTTAAAGAGATCATTACAATTATTTTAAATATTAAAAAAAAAAAACGATCCTTTTTTGACAATCTAATGCAGATGTTCAGTTGGATGGCCCATGTAACAGGGTTTTATTCTTCCAGCCATTTCTCTTTTCCAGCAAAGGGTGCACATGAGCCATGAATACTTTGTCATCTCGATGGGAGCAACATGCTTTGCTCCATGTTCCCTTGCAAATAACATTACACACAAATTCCAGAATAAAAACCATCTACAATAATCATGGCACATAGTTAGAAAATACAAGCAGTCACCAATTATCTATGAAAGACAGCCTCTCAGCTTGAATCTCTTATATATATATATATATATATATAAACGATTGTTCTAATTGATCATTGGGTGTGTCCCATATCGATAATCATAGGAAAAAGAACAAAGCACAGAACAGACATTACATGCATCCTGTTTTTTAGCTTTGAAGCCTGTAATTAAATGGTGCCTCTAAATAAATGTTTGCTTCGAAGGCCTGCACGTAGAGTTTGGATCAAAGATGGTGAAACCCCCATGGTGAAACGGGTGAGCTCTAAGAGCTTCGTTGAGTTGACAGAGCATGTTTTGGAATTTTTTAAATTAATTAGATTATGTTGATGTGATGATATTTAAAATAATTTTTGAAAATAAAAAAAATATTATCAGAATAGGGTCCAAGACGCTCATAACTCATAAGCTCTGCATCAGGTGAATATTATTTCCTAAGGCTATAGTGAAATCGTGACAGTTTACTACGATGTTATTCTATTGTTAAGCCAAGATGATGAAGAGGCCACCTGCTCTCATTTTTTTTTATAAATAAATAAACAGCTGGTTGTCAAAAACTTTCACAGTCAAACAAAGTTCTTCAAAAAAGAAATCTAAAACAGACAGGATTGTTGTCACGTGTCTAATCATCTGAGAACAGAAACATGAATTATACCAAATCTCCCCTAAACTTCTCTTCGTTGTTTTTTACTCCTACGGAAGGCAGGAGTTGTCCGTCCTGATCTCCAACTAGGCCTACATGGTAGAGAACTGGGCTGGATTGTTTTGGGTCAGAGCTCGCGCGTTTAAGGGCGAGGAGAATCCACGAGGAGGAGGTGGGGGCTACAAAGGACTTATTTGTAATTTCATGCGAACTGGACACCATTTCTCATCATATTAATTGCATTCCGTTTCACATCATTAGAAGCAAAACGATTGCTAATTTTGAGAATCTTAAAAATATAATATTAGAATTAATAAAGTATTTTTAATTCAATTCTTATATTCTTTTTTTTCTCTCTTTTTGTCAGACTCTGGCATCCATAAATGTTCTTCCATCTCGAAGAGAGAGGACGACCCTATGCCGGATGCCACGTGTAGTGACATGATTTCTTCCCTGCCTGTCCGAACCATCGACAATTGATTGACCGGCATTTTTCCTGTCTTTCTTACTCTCTCCAGAGATCGTCCCCCTATATATATATTCATGGAAGGAATTTATATATTGAAGAAAAATATCTTCGGGGCAAAACCCTAAAATCTCTTGTACAAGGGTTTGCCATGGTTTATTGAGAGCTGTGCAATTACAGGGATAAGAAAGAAAGAAAAAATATCCAATAAGTAAAAAGTATTAATTTAAAAATCAGTCTTCAAAATAAATAGTATTTCTTCGATCTCCAACATAGTAAGGATTTTTTGTTGTCGAAGCTATGCTTGCTCATCCAAATGACAAGGCAATATTTCACAATATAATAAGTAAATATATTTAACAGTTCAAAATGTTATGGATTGAAATATATTACTTTCCTTTTCTCACTTTGACATAATTATAGAATTATTAATACGAAAACAAAAGGAGAGAATAAGAAGCTAGGTCGGTAAGGGCACAACCAAGCTTTTTTTCTTTATTTTCTGCTTTTATTTTTTAAACTTTATGTAATCCTGTTTATTATTTATAAATAAATAGTAATTATTATTCATTAATAATATTTATATTAAAAAATCATCTCACCTAAAAGATTAAGCTGTCAGATGAAGCCCTAAAATATTATTTATATTATTCTCTAACATCCCCTTGAGTGAAAGCTTTTTGAACTTGAAACTTGCACAGACTCATATTATCATGTGCTTGATTTTTATCGAATAGAATAAGAGTTGACCGTTGGGTCAACAACACTCTGATATCATATTAAGAAATTATTTCACCTACAAATTTAAACTGTTAGATGAGATCCCAAAATATAATTTATATTATTTTATAACAGTTTCATGCAAAGCTAGTCCATAACAACTCTTGAGTTATTATACTTGATTAGATCGAGCTTCACCTTTTTCTCTATTTATTCCCCTTCCACTTGTCTTTTAACTCGGTATAGTATTGTTTACAGATCATGGATAATATTTATTATACCAGTTCAAAATCATTGTTGAGTCCCCTATCTCGGTCAGATCGAGCTCCGTCTCCTTACCTTTCTCGTTAATCCCTTATCTCGGTATAGTCTCGTTAATATTCATGAATAATGTTTAAATATATGCAAGGTTCATTCCAAACGAGTTTCGAGTCCTTAAACTCGGTCAAACCAGGCTCAATTCTCTCATCTTTTTTTCTTTCTTCCTTTGGTTCGATTTGACCAAGCTACCTTGTCTTACCTCGTTTTACTATTTATAGTATTTATAAATAGTAATATTTACATGGTATCATTCATGCATAATACTATTTATCACTATTTATATTGTTTATAAACATCGCTTTCCCCCCCCATACATTTCATATTTTTTCAGAGAGTGAAGAGGGTCTTAGCACTTACCACTTCACTTCTCCATTTTTTTAGAGAGATAGAGAGAACGTGCATCTCTTATCTACACCCACACACAAAAAAAAAACTCAATTGTTAATGTAAGCGTTAAAGTATTATTTTTCATGATCGATCTGTCTTACAAGTACGACTTAGACTCGGAATTCATCAACCAGAAAAAAATAAATTTTAACATGATTAAATTAGAATAATAGCTTGACTTTGTTGCCCAGGTGACTCTGTCTTTGTTCAATTCTGCATTCGAGAAGTGTAACAAAAATCTGCGACTGGTTTTCACTGCTGGAACAGATCTTGATCATACGGATTTGAAGGCAGCAAATACTATTAGGGTTTTGTTCAGAAAACCAACCGGAGATTCAAGCTGTTGAATGCCTGATGGATATTCATGGATACGCAAAACCTAATTAGTTCAGGTTTTACTTCCACCCGATCGATCAAGGCTGCTTACAAGTTTTAAGTTCAAAACATATAAACTTATAGCTTGTCAAAACATACAAAAATATCATTTAAACTTATAGCTTATTTTTGCATTTCAAAAATATATATTTTTTTCAAAAATATTTATTTATTTATTTATTCTTTACTTCAAGTTAATTTTTTTGAGGTATTTTTAAATTGCTGTGAAATGTTACTGTAAGAAATAAATTAAAAAAATAAAAGAATGAAATGGTTGTAATATATATATTTTTTTAATTTTGTTTAAAATTGTTATTTTTGTATTGTTTTGATTTGTGGATATCAAAAATTATTTTTAAAAAAATAAATAATCATATTAAAAAGTAACTATATCATAAGATTTTAGAATGTTTTATTAAATTTCAGCACGAGTTAATAATTTAATAAAACATCTATACTTTTTTTTTAAAAAAAAGTTTAAAGCATCCAGATTTTGATTTATCGATATACCGTGTAAGCTTGTCTCATCTAAAGAATGAATGTGTCTTTCCCACATGCACACCGTCAATGGATTCAATCATTCATCATTTTGACAGTGGAGTTTGTACTGTGAAGAAGTACGGCACCTGCTACAGTGCTCCTACACGTGTCTTCATACGCCAACAGAAGCCATTTTTGCCGATCTCACCAGCACCATTTCAGCGACTCTTAGCTCTTGTTGAGTGCTCTACCTCCTACACTGAAGAAGGATATGATGAGGTGAAAAGGAACAGAGCTCTGTAAGCTGGGGTGGGGCTGGGGCAGCAGCGCTGTATCTTTTTAGTTGAAAATATATAAAAACAATATAATTCATTTTTTTTTAAAGAGTTATCTCTGTTTAGTGTTTGAGATTATTTTTTAAAATATATTTTTGTTTAAAAATATATTAAAATAATATTTTTTAAAAATTATTTTTAATATTATTACATGTTTATATGATATAAAAACACCAAAATTTTTTAATTTAAAATAAAGAAATAATTTTTAAATTTTTTCGACTTTGAAAAGAATTATCACAAAGTCCTTAATATTAATGCAACAAAATGATTAAAAAAAATTGAAGTGAAAACTGGTATGCACCGTAAGCACACCCCAGTCGACCCGTTTCGATCTCCATCTCCAAATCATGGAAGTGACTAGAGAGAGAATAATAATTTGATGGGAAAGGGGGATAGGATGTTTGTCCCACGTGGGGTCTCACACGTGGCCACAACTGCGGCGGTTGGATGTTGATTCACTGTCCCTCACCGCATGTATGTTTGCTTCACGCAATCCTGCTCCCCCCTGCTGCCTCTGGAGTTGCCGTGGCTTTAAAGTTTTAATTAGCAAGTACATTCTCTTGCTAAAATCTAATCTCTTCACTTTATTTTTATTATTATAATTAGCTATTTTTTCTTTTAATATATATATATATATATATTCCATATTTTTTTCACCACATAAATTAAACCCTTTTCAATTATTATGGAAATCTTCATTTATTTCTCTTCAATTAAGTGTTAGATTTTAATCAGTATTGAGAAAGTAAGGAAAGAAAAAATAATTTTTAAAGTTTTAAATTAAAATAATAAGATACGTGTGTGTAACTCATATGGATATTAATTTAAAATAATTAAAATCAAAAAGTTAAAATATAAAATTGTTTCTCTTATTGTAAAACAATACTCAACTAACCAGTCAATTCACATTATTGACCCGTCACCAAAGCTTCAATATTATTAGTTTATATATATATATATAATAATTAACAAAAAAAAAGTAGTAAAAAACAAACAGACCTTTCAATAGTCTCTAAAGGGGTAAATAAATACCCATTAATGCCTTCGTTTTCTCTCTCCCCCTCTTTATCTTCTATCTAGATAGAGTTAGACCCCACAGAGAGTGAAACTGAAACCCGGCCAAGTTCTGCAGAAAGAAGATGATGGGTGCAAATAATGGAAGTGGGCCTTGTGGCGCCTGCAAGTTCCTCAGGAAAAAGTGTGTAAAAGGATGCATTTTTGCACCCTATTTTGATCCTGATCAAGGGACAGCTCACTTCGCGGCAGTGCACAAGGTTTTTGGTGCTAGCAATGCTTCTAAGCTGCTCCTGCACATACCTGCTCACAAGCGTCTCGATGCAGTTGTTACTCTTTGTTATGAGGCCCTGGCTAGGGTTAGAGACCCTGTTTATGGCTGTGTAGGTCACGTTTTCACCCTCCAACAACAGGTAATTATGTTTTCTTGATGATTAATGGCCAAAAACTTTTCAATTAGTGTCTGAAGGTTAAGTCTGGCCAGAGTTTTCAGCTTTCTTCCTCGCTTATCCCCTTTTAAACTTGCACAGAACGGTGGTGGAAGTATCAAATCGGGAGTAATTCACACACACACACATATCCAGGCTCCCGTATTGTTTAGATTAATTAATTATCGGTTATTAGTGCTATATGACCTCTGTCTTTGCTATCCATTAGAGGTTTAGGAACGCTCATCTATTGACATAATTGATTTGGGGTCGACAACTTCGCGTTGCTTACAAATGGTTTGTGTTTTATGCTTCAAAGTTATGATTACCTAAAAGGGATTTTGTATTAGAACCTTCCCTTCCTCTTCTTTCCCTCTATTTTTCCTTCAAAAGACCTTTATACGATGAATTGTCTTTGGAGAGACTTCGTTAAATATGATGGTATAGGTTTTGCTTTTGGCCCCTCTAGTTTATATGTAGAGAATTCTATGTTTTTGTAGTCCTTGGAAATGGAAACAACTCTGTGTATATGTGGATAAAACAGAAACTAGATCGTCATCTTGTAATCATTCTAGAAAGAATTCTCAACATGGGGCAAACTGTTTGTCATGAGGTTTTCTCTTGTAAGAGTAAGATATATCATGGTTGCTTACCGATTCGTCTTGACGACTAGAACTGTAGAGGTAAACCTAGCTGGTCGAGGTTTGCACATTACTATTTGCTACTTTCACTAGTTCGTCAATTCATGGTTTGGCGTATACATATGTGAATTTGAACAATTATAGCTAATTAACGTGAACCTTCTTTAGGGTTTCAAGTTAAAGAACCGTGTGGAAGTGTATAGTTACATCTTTATTTTTAAAGATTTTTGTGTTTTTTTTTTTAAAAAAAAAACTTTAATTTTTTTTATTTAACACGCTGAGGTTAGAAATAGAAAAAAAAAATCTTTTAAAAAAAATACTATAAAAAAACACTCACCTTACGTTTTCTTGTGAAATCTTCTTGGGGTTCACTAACATCTCTTTGGTTTCTTTGATCAGCGAGTGACTATTTATTAGTGTTTTGGGGTGTAGCAAAATTTATCACCGTTTTTTCAACAAAATTGCGTGAGATCTAAGCTATAACTTGACCTTTGAATGGTAAAACTCCGAGAGAGAATTGAGTGGAGGAGGGTCTTGTTGCTTGCCGGAGTACAAAGCAAACTTCAGCAAGCTCGAGAAATATTAAGTGTTTGTGGTTTTGACTTTGAGTTACAGCCCTAAATAATTATTACTCGTAATCTGCCACATGTTGAAGTGAAGGATTGATGCATTTATTATGATCAACAAATAAAGGAGGGTTCATGTTTCCTTGTACGAAGCTGTAATAGCAGGGGGGGCCTAGTCCCATCTAATTGGGTAAGTCTACTAGCTAGAGCCCAAAAGTCTTCACAATCACATGTGCAGACAATATATTTATATACTTTAAAGGATCATTTTATTCATGATCAAACCTTCGTTACTTAATTATTGTATCGTTTAATTAGGGTTTCTCATTTTGAATACTTGCTGTGAAGATCCGTACAGCCGTTCATGGAGCGCCTGTGATTTCTGTATCTGGGCTTGTTGGGCAGATAACCACTTAATTATGGGGTACCTTTCTTTATTGGATTAGGTAAAATACCATTGCTTTGTTGGCTTTGACTATTTTAAGCACTCCGAGAGAGAGTCCAAAAGTTCAATATATATGGAAAATATAATTAATACCGACCCGAATGTGCTCTTAGCAACTTGCATCTACACTGTGGAATTTTTGCGGGGAGAGAAAAGGAGGAGAATTGTGGAAATGAAGGGACGGGAGGGAAGAAAATAGGCTTTCTTATTTGGATTTCTGATGAGCTAAATGGATTTTTTTTTGGGTTAGAGGATGGAATTTCGTTATTAGATTATGCTATAAAAAAATAAAATCCTTTCCCATCTTATTGAAAAGTTTTTTTTTTAGCTAAATAGTTCTACTCGTAGAAGCTGTGGATTTTTGTTCTTTAAAAACTTAATTGAAGCATTGACCTTGTCCATAATTAGCTAATTTATTTAGAAGTATCTCTCTCTCTTGTGAAGTGATTTTTAATTGCTTGATAGAAAAAGAATCCTGCATCCGGCTGTCATCACAGCAGCAGCAGCAGCTTATCTTTGAGCTCTTAACTTTTACTTCTTTGTTCTTTGTCCGGTTTCTACGTTCCATGTATGGCTGCAGCAGCTCCAAGAGGATCTCATGTTCGTCACCTCCTCGCCAGAAAAAAAAAAATGTCTATAAAACAGGCGAAATCCATATGTTCCTGGATTGCAAGTTCAAATTTGGATGCTGCTACTTGAAACATAACTGGGATTCTGATGAGAACCTTTTCTTGTCACCGCAGGTATTGAATTTGCAGGCGGAGCTGGCCAACGTTCAAGCCCACATTTCAACATTGCAGCGCCTCTCTCAGCCACCATCTCAGTGTGCTCAAAGCCCCGCTCAAACAACTATTAATTCATCCTCACAAGTACCATCGTTCACAAAGCTAGCTTCAAACTCTAACATATCGACGCATTTTGATCAGTTACAAGTGCAACAAGCATCGACAGAAATGACAGGTTTCTATGATCCATCGGAGTAGGAAGTTCATAATGAATATCTCCGTGAACTGGTTCGAGAGTTTGTCTATATGCTTGCCACGTGCCAGATTTAAGGTTCCAAACTGTCCTCGGAATTTGTAGGATACAATCTGTTGCCTTTCCAGTGTTACTAGCTCCGTTTGTATGGGTCGCAATCTAATGAAAATCGTAATATTTCATTCCTCTACCTTTAATGATTTTTTCGCTCCAGCAAGCCCATGATCTTGTTTTATGGAGAATTCAACTTGTTTAAAAACGGTGCTGAATACTGCCCATCAATCCAACACCAGGCCCAGTTACATAGACTGATGAGCCAGGCCACAAGATCCCATTTCTAGGAGCACGAGCGCCCATCAAATGAGTGGCAACAACAGTAGGCGAGCAGGCAGCGATGGGGGATTTTGATTATTATTTTTTCCATTTCTCTCAACATTTTACAGCAAATTTGAGTATATTCCCTGAAGAAGGAATTTCCGGCATTATTGCCAGCAAATCACATATAGATAGAACCTTGATTATGAAATCACATATTCTACCGTGATTACAATTTCAAACCCCAAAGACTAGTTCGTTCAAGCTCCAAAGAATCTTGATATGCACAAAATCATAGATCCAACACGTGGGATATAGGGAAGATGATAATGAGAAAAGGAAATCACATGAGTATAGAAAAGGGAGAGGATAGAGAACGGAAACAGAAAATAAGGTGGGGGGCAAAGTTAAAGTAAGGCGTTCCGATAGAACTCATCTTTTCTGAATTTCAAAAACCTATAAACTCACATATTAGCGGGCCACTTGGAGCTCTATAAACCAAAAAACGCTAATTTCTTTCTCCTATGATTTAGATCCTACTCAGTTTTTTACTACGCAAATTTCGTCAAAGCAGTACCTTCATGTATTCCAAGGTGCTTCCAAATGGATTTTGTCTGGCCTAGCCAGAACAGATAGTACAAGGTTGTGCGTCAGCAATGAATCAAAACAAAAATTTGTTTTAAAAAATAAAGATTAAATAACATTCAAATAAGTTTATTCAAAGGACAAAGGAGGCATTATAGAGTTAAAACGCCAATAGAATATGAGTTATAATGAACTATGGAATCAGTATATGATGTGTATCTCTTAAGAATGTCTTGATTTGTGAGCGCAGGGACCGGGGCTAACATGAACTTGTATAGCCATGGAAAAAAGATACGGGTGAAGTAACATCTTGGCTATGGAACCACGTTTATATCAAAAGGGCATAAATAGAACAATGGCTTGTCTACCATAAGACCATAAATTTCTTAACCTGGCTCACAGCCTTTCAGCTTGCCATAAGAATGGTGGCATTTCTTATGGCAAAGAATTTCCAAAAGTACCATTGGGAAAGGAGAGTTTCTAGATGAACATGCCACAGCTACTTATCCCAGAAAGCCATGAGCAATAAATAAATTGTTAAAGAAATTTGTATGCATGACAGCAAATCCTGTAAAACAATGTGTACACCAAACCCCCTGCCATGCCACCTCAACTCTTTCAGCAAAACTTCGATGACATTTTTACCATGATTATGATGCTGACCAAATTTAGAATCAACTGTTAAAAAACATACCAGCTGCTTTAGTAGCAAGGATATGCCAAGAAAGAAGCCTTCCTGGTGCTGGGCATGTAAGCCAGACCTGGATACATGCAATACAAAATTAAAATTCAGTATTTGGGAGCCTTCCGAGATTTAATAATGGAACAAACAGTTCCCCAGGGATTATAGAATCCAACAAAAGGGATTTTATGAGCTCACCTCCTTATGCTGTTCACATAGGCATGTCAATTCCTAGGTTGAAGTTCTTCTTAGGAAAAATGAGAGCAAGGCAAAGCTCAGGTCATTGCTCCTGATTCATAAGCATCCAATCAATGCAGTTCTGAAGATTGAAACACTTATGCACATAGCTGTCACGATGATCTGAACCTTTAGATAAAACCATATAAGAAAAACTGCAAAGGAAAAGAACACCTACAAGAACAACTGATCAGTGATCTGATGAATGAACACGCCGTGTTCCAATTTTAACATCATTGATGCAGGATTTAGCTAATAAACCCCACTTTCTTTTTATTGAACAAGTTAAAAAGTTTCAAGCCAAAATGACACCGAATGATTTCCAGACCCAGAACCAGTAAAAGATAAAAGCACAGGAAAAGGAATCTAAGATACATGCTGTTTGTAAATTAAATTGAATTTGATGCAGTAGAGGGCCGCAGTCTTCATACACAAATACATAGCTCAAGCTAATATTTCAGCTCTTTAAACCTCCAAGTGCAAAATATATATTGTGGCATAGCCTGTTGAAAGTCTAGGTGCGCACGGGTGCAAAACTATTCCAGAAAGCTTTGTGCACACTTGAAAAATTCTTCAATTTGATAAAATGTTGTATCATGTATGGAGAACAAGATTTCATTGTCTGACCAGAAACTTTTAATTATGAACCTCAAAGAGCCAACTCACAATAAATGCCAGTAGATATCACACTAACACTATCCTGAGATTAAGGAAAAAGAATAGCACCATTTTTAAGAGAACACAGATATTAATTGTGGAAGAGCAGTAGATGTATCCTTGACTGCTCTCTAGTTAATGTGTTAAAGAAACTAACACCACCAAGATTTAGAAATTTCCAAAGGTTTGGCAAAACAACTAAGATTTGTTTTTCATTTTTTTTCCCTTCAGTTAAAAGGACAAATAAGCAGATGAAGAACGAAAGAAAAATACCCTCCAAAAAGCAAACCACAAATATACATTGTGCATGTGATGCAAGAAGCCTGTACATCGAATTTCCACACAAATAATCTAAGAGGAACTACCTTTTACTAAACACACAGAAGGAGTCCACTACAACTTCATACAATGGAGGGTCCACCAAGAGACCGCTTGGCCATGAGCATATTAGATTTAGTAGCATTTCTATGCACATGATATGATTGAATTTCACTGTTAAAGGCATATGGATTAAGTTCACCTTTTCACTTATACCCATACAGGCCTATTCCAAGACCTGAGAATGCAAACAGATTGCTAAAGGTGCATGAATAATCTACAGCAATGAAAGTTGCTTTACATTAAGGCAGAAAATTATGTAACAATTGCTGTCATATGTAAGCCTCAGATTGACTATGACATAGCAAATTAACTGAACAAGAGAAAATCCATGCACCTCCAGAAATTAAATTCTAGGAGCTTCACAACTGATGACAATCGTAACAGCTAGGATAACAAACAAGCCAGTAAACAGCCTTAATTGCTAGTTATGTAATTCAGAGAAGTAAAGCATTTTAAGCTAACATTTCAGAGCTTTTCATCAAAGAAAAGATTACAGATATCCAAGTAGAGATAGACGGAAGGAGGGATTGAGCCTCGCACAACTTCAAGCAATAATATTAGAAAGAAAGATTGGGTATATAATACAAAAACATTCTCAAAGAATTACATATAGTAATTTTTAACACATCACAGATCCGAATTACCGTAGGAACCAGCTGAAAATTAAGGTCCGCAAAGTTGTTAACAAATAGTTATAAATAAGGTACGTGGAGATCAGACCAGTTGGCCATAATTTACAGTAAAGTACACAAAAGATAACCCAGAAGCATGTGACAAGCTCCAATCTTCAGTATACATAAATGTACAGCCCACTTCCAGAGGTCAGAATGGATAGCGGGCATGATTTAATCTCAATCCCTAAGTTAGAGCAGGTTAACCTGGCTCTCGAGGACTCTAAATAATCTCCCCATGTCTGAATTCACTGTCCTCACAATCTGCACTGGTGTCCAACCCACAAGGTGAATCATACCATTTAGGATTCTCTTGGTAGAAACTATCAACCTGTATAAGACCTACATCCGTCACTATACCCTCATCATTTCTCATGGGCTTGGTTAGTTTAGTATCTTCACAGTCAAGAATGCTCTTCTCATCAAAATCACTGCACTTCAACCACTTTTCAGGCTTAGACGGCTCACTCAATAGGTCCTTCTCACTCCTACACTCTGACCTCATCTGGTCCCAGGGAACAACATCCCCAAGTGTCCGGCCAAAGCTATCTTCATCATCTTCGATCAATTCTGCCTCCTTTCCATTCCCATATAGCTGTTCGTGGTGATCAGTCCAGTGCGCCAGCTCATTCTCCCCCACTAACACATCATCTGAATGAGACTTGTGTGAAAGCAACCCTATTGTCTTTGAACTCTCTTCCCCTATGCTCCTAACTCTGTTGACAGCATCATACAATTCCTGAGCCACTGAACCCAACAACTCACTTGGGATTTTCCTTAATCTCCCTTCCAATAACCCAATTTCAGCTCTCAACTCTTGCACCTGCTGCAAAACTGAAAGTCGAAAATCCCCATCATCCTTCCCCAACAACCCAAAACCTTCACTATCCACATCCTCGCGCACCCCATAAACCATTTCTTGATCCATCATAAACCCACCTTTATGCCCAACAACCCGATGTATTATCCTCGCATTCCCATCCAGTGGCCCCGGTTCGTGCCCTGAATGCACCGCATACAGCTTAAACATCGCCATCCCCTCTTCTTGATACACAAATGTCTTATCCTTCTCATTATAATTTGTAATTGGAACAATCGCCCTAATCCTAAACCCACAACCACACCTCTTGGACGCATAAGGCTCTCTTTTCAACATCCTTGACTTCTTTGCAACTGGCTCCCCCGCCCTATGGCAGGCATAATCCTTAACCTCTGCCATAAACGGTTTATACCTAATATATTTCTGCCTAATACAGAGAACAACCTTATGTTTTGCTGCTAATTGCTGTAACTTCGTTGGAACTTCCTTCGCCGGCACATCAAATGACTCCGTGTACTCAAAACGCCTACGTTTATTCCGCGAATTAGAACCCTCACTCGTGGAACAAACCGGACAGGCAGCAACACATACCCTAATAAAACTCTCCGGTATTCCATAAAACTTTGCACCTACAGTCCAAACTTGTTTAATTCTCTCTATTGTTTCTCTTAGCCCTAAATGTTTTAAATCGGCGTCGCCGTGGAAACTAGTAACAATATCTTGCCATTGATCAATATGAGAAACAAATTGCTGTGAATTATTTTTAAAACAAAGTAATTCGTTACCAGATGTAGGGTCCACGTGCGCCGTTAACTTCTCCTGAATCCGTTTCCATCCCGTGAGGTAAGCGGTGTCTTCGTTTCGATCTTTCCAGACATTTCGCCACGATTTCAGCACCGTGCACGGCGTTGCCGCCCGGATCTCTTCGGGAGTTGCGAGGCGGTGCTCGAGTATGCAACGGATCATAAGAGTGTGAGATTCAGCGTTGAATGTGTAGAACTGTGTGGATATGTGAGGCTCGGGGTTAATAAAGGCAGGCGCGTGAGGATTGTGGTTACGATTGGAGTTGTGGTGGAGGTTGTTTTGGTGGTGACTGAGTGGGTCGTCGTTGTCGGAGGAGGATTGACTCGGTGAGTTATCGGGGGAAGAGGGGGAACAGAAGAGGACGATTTCGGGAAGAGAAAGGTCGTCTTGAATGGACGGTTGTGATTGAGTTTGAGGAGATGGGATGATGATCTGATGATGAGGTGGCGGGACCAGGTCATGGTGGTTATGGAAGACATCAGTTTCCGTTTTGTGAGGAGGATTCATGTTTGGTGAGAGAATGAAGATGAAGAGGAGAAGAGACAGTGGAAAATGGAAAGAGAGGGGTTTCTAAGTAACTTCCTAAACAAGAGAGCTTTTTGTCGTTGTTGTATCTTACTGCCTTTCTTCTGACATTTTGGGACCTGAAATTTCAAGTTTTATTATTATTATTATTATTATTATTTGTTTTCGTTTTACATTTATCAAAGACTTTTTTATATAAAAAAAGACTAACTTCACTTTACTTTTCAATCTCTCTCTAAACATTTTTTTGTCTCTCCTTATTTTATGTTTCATTTTGTCGTTTTCAATTTGTTCTTGATGGTCTTTTTGAATGATGTTTTCTAAAATCATTTTTTATTGTTTATTTTTAATGAAATATACTTTTCAATAAAAGAAATTATTTTTTTATTTTAGATAAGAATTATATAAAAGTTGAAAATATATTATTATTTATATTTAATTTAATATTTAATTGATATTTTTTTTTATTTTTCTTCTTAAGATTTATTTTAATTTTAATTTATATCAAACTTGATCATTTTTTTTATTTTTTAGATTAAATTTTTATCTATCAATCTTGTTCTTTATTTTTTTTATTTGAAGTAATTTAAAAAAAATATATTTTTTAGTTTTATTATTTTTTAATTTTTTATATGTTAGATTTACTTTTATTTTTTTAATTTTTTATTTGAGGTAATTTATGAAAAGAGATTATTTTTTTAATTTCATACTACAATTTTTTTATCTGACATTTTTAATTATTTTTTTTAATAAACTTGAAAAAAATATTAATAAGTTATTTTCATTTAAATTTAATACTGGAAAATATATTATAATTTATTTGTCATGACACTACAAAACATTGAAAAATAACTCATTTTATTGAAATTTACTTTTCATGGAAACCACAATAAAAAAACCTCATTATCAACTAATAAACAGTTCTCGATAAAAACATCAAACAAGATAAAACTCAATTTTATTCTATTTATGTTAGGTTTAGAGCCAATTTGTTTTTTATGTCTTAAAAGTGCTTTTAAAAAAATATATTTTTTTATATTTTAAAATTATTTTAATATATTATTATTAAAACAAATTATAAAAATATTATTTTAATATATTTTCAAGTAATAATCAGAAAAGTAACACTGCTATTGTTTTATTTCCTAACCATTACAATACTAACACAAAATTTTAAATATATATATTTAATCTTATCTTCCCGTCAAATATTTGTTTTATTTCTTGTTCTTTGTGATCTATCTGTGATGGTATTTAATACGTGCCTCAAACTTGATGAAACCGATCTTACTATATTTAATGATGTTCGATTTAATTACATGTTTAGTCAGAGACATAATAATAATTTAAACTTCCTAACTCTTGAATTTTTAAATGCCGGGATGTGTGACTGGTTGACAGTCCATTTCTTAATGAGTTTTAAAACTTTGTTTATTTAAAAAAATATTACACTGATATTTTTAAAAAGTTTTTAATGCTCTATATAAAAATAAAAATTATTTTAATATATTTTTAAACAAAAGATTTAAAAAAGAAACATCTTACACCATGATAATAAATACATAATTTCTAGTTTTCAGATGTAACGTGATTGAATAAGTGAAGATCAATTGTGTCTGGTATTATAATAGTTTTTGCCGTTATAGTTTAAGAAGAAAAAAGATATCTCTAGTTATGATTTAAAAACAAAAACATAAATTAAACCACACCGCAGCACAGCTAGAATTTCCCTTGCATGGGGAGTTTCTGTTTTTTTTATGTGAAAAAACTTTATTCTCAAAAAGTATATTTCGTGAATTTAGATTAGCGAGTAAAATTATGGTTATTCCAAGTTTTTAAATGCTTTAATTTAAACTCAAAAACTACTATGTATATTACAAATTCTCTGTCATCAAACCACGCATCTTGGATTAGAGTTGATACTAGGAAGTAGCTAGTTTGTTTATCACTACTCTTGACAATGGATCTCTGTCAAATATCAATCAATTGGTATTTACAGAATGAGCTCGCAAGAAATATTGTCTCAGGATGCTACCGGGGCTTCACTAGAAAAATAAAAAAGAGCCTTCTCACCTAAGCCCCTGCTCCGATTGGCAGAGACAGTTCATCCGATAATTGGCAAAAGTTTCTGTTGGCAGGATGCAGAAGCCTAGAGAGCATATCAGTTCCATGGACTTCTGTCTGGAACTCTTCTTAGCCACTTGATTTGGTGCTATGATCAGCCCCACCCAACTAAGTTAGCTGTTCTAAGGTGTTAATTCGTATATATTTTTAAAATTCCGGTGAGTTTATTCGTTTATTTTTTAGTGGTTAAGATATTGGGTGCATGAAAATAACTCCTTTGCGTTTGTATTTAGATGGATAGATTTACGCGAAATTATTTTATTGCAACCTCTTTTTTTTATTATTTAAATTAACAGAACATCTAAATACCGGGGATCGGCATCACTTTGTTCATATGAACAGTGATGCTGACTTCCACCGGTCATCGGCCACCACAACAACCGTCTTAGAAGGTGAAACGCATTGCGGGAATACCAAGTGAATCTAATCATATTGATTTGTTAATCACTTTGAACGTGCTTATTACCTTGATTTCTCTTTTCCTCCTCTTTCAAACCCTACTTCACAATCTTATTCAAAACAACCCTCCAAGGCCCCAGCTCTAAAATCACATCTCTTGATGGAGATTTTGTTTTCGGCTAGAATCTAAAACTTGCCTGAATTAAGTCATGAATTTTTTAATTTAGAATTCTAGATCAGTTTTGAGTGGATCTCATTTAAATTTACATAAGAGATCCATTAGAATTAGTTGTTAAAAGATTATTTAAACTCATGTTAATTAAATTTAGATAATCATTGATATAATAGTATTCAAACTGTAGATATTAGTAGTATTGTGATCCCAAGGTTTATAGTTAAATATATATTTTAATATCAATGTTCTCGTTGGCATGAGATTGCCCAGTTCATAATTTTTTCTTACAAGTTATGTTCCTAGAAGCTGGATCAATCCCAACCCGTGTGTAGAGTCAGCTTCCAAGTTGGTCCTATGACTATGTTTGAGATTGAGTTATATTTCTGATTTAAAAAAAAAAAATTGATATATTGATATCAAAAATGAATTTTAAAAAATAAATAAATAATTATTTAAAAAACTAAATTCTATATTCCTGCATTACTTACTTTTACTTTTAGAGCAAAAGGAAATAAATACTTCAAAACTTTTTTATCTCAAGAAAAAGACACGTCATTTCACAAAGATTTTCATTCCTAGAATAAAATAAAAAGTCTTTATTCCTAAATTCAAATTCAAAAAATCGCTCCCGTGGTGTCTACCACCATTTTAAAAAAATCTCACTGAAAAGCCTAACCCCTCCTGATTCAGCCACGTCACCAACCTTCCCACTCACTTTACTGACGTGTCAAAATCATATCCTCCTTCCTCTCCCTTTCCCCAAAATAACGGCTCCTCTCATCCCGCTCCATTTCTCACTCTCTCTCTCTCCCCGTTTCCCTCCCTCCCTCTATCAAATTTCAAGCGTTACTTTTCCCTTTAAAAGCCAAAATCCCAAGCAATCACCACCCACCCACAGACTTCCGCCGCCTCCACCACCACCATGTACAATCATAGCTACAACAACAATCAGTTTTCGCGTATTGAAACAACTTGCAGTTTGTTACTAACAGAGTTGAAGAAAATATGGAGTGAACTAGGAGAAGCAGATACTGAAAGAGATAAATTAGTTTATGAAATTGAACAAGAATGCGTCGAGGTGTACAGGAGAAAAGTGATCGCAGCGAACAAACGCAGATACGAATTGCAACAATCAATTGCTCTCGCTGGATCAGAAATCGAAAATATCCGCTCAGTTCTTGGTGAAGAACCAGTAAAAGTAAATGGAAATCTGAAAACCCTTCATTTATTTTCTGGTATTTTTTTTTAATTTTTTCTATGTTTAATTTCAGAGCGAGGAGGAGAAGGTGAGGGTGAGTTTGAGAGAGGAGTATGAAGCTATTGTGCAGCGAGTCGAGGAAATGAGGAATAAGAAAGAAGAGAGGAGGAAATTGTTTGTTGAAGTTGTGGAGAAATTACAAAAGGTTTCGAGTGAGATTTTTGGGTCCACTGAAGGTATGAATGTGGATGGGACTGACTTGTCTATGAAGAAATTAGATGGATTCAACAAACGCTTACTTGAGCTCGAGAATGACAAGGTATTCTATTTTTATTTTTTGTGTTTTCGTGTTGATTCGGTAATATAGAAGTTGAGAGGATGCTGATTTGTTAGGGGTGGATTAAGTATTAGTGGTTGTTTTTTAAAGTAGTTTTAATTAAAAATATATTAAAATAATATATATTTTTTATTTTTTAAAAATTATTTTTAATATTATGAAAATAATCTAAAAATAATAAAAAAAATTAATTTAAAATAAAAATAAATTATATATATATTTTTCTTACAAAAATATTTTTGAAACTCTCAAACAGCTAAGAGTAATTTTTACAAGTGTGTGTATATATATATATATATATATATATATATATATATATATATATATATATATATATATATATATATATATATTAAATTAGTTATTTTTGTTTTTATAATGTGAAAAATAATTTTTAAAAAATAAAATATATAATTTTAATATATTTTCAAATAAAAAATATTTTTTACTGTACTCTAAACACCCCCTAATTGTTTTTTGAAAATGTTGTATTTTTTTTTATCATCAAAAAGTTAATTAGTGATTTCTGGGGATCTAATTCTTTGAAGAGACTAGAAAATAAAGGAATTTTGAGATATTCGTATTGGATGTCTAGCAATATGGCATGCTCTATGAACATCGTGTTAGAATCCATTTTGATAATTTGTGCTGTGCGATTTATGAACTTTGGTTCTTATGGTTTTGGGTGTTAGTGATGTTCTTTGACCAATCTGAAAATACGAATCATCTGTAGAGCAACCGTCTTAAGCAGATAGTGGACCATGTGGATGACCTAAATTCCCTGTGTGGAGTTCTTGGGATTGATTTTAAACAGACAATACATGATATCCATCCAAGTTTGGATGACAGCCAAGGAGTGAAAGACTTGACTGATGATACCATTAAGAAATTAACTGCTGAGATACAACGTTTGCGAGAGGTCAAGATTCAGAGAATGCAGAAGGTTAGTGTTTTTTTTTTTATTTTTTGGTAAAAACAAGTTGTGTCCTTTATTGTTGCGAAACGCATATTCGTTTTTTTTGCTGTGATTGGTCCTTCTAATACTTGGATTCTACCAGCTTCGAGATCTTGCAACTACCCTTGTAGAGCTTTGGAGTTTGATGGACACTCCAATGGAGGAGCGAAGGATGTTTCACAATGTTACTAGTAAAATTGCTGCTTCAGAACCTGATATCAGTGAGCCTAATACACTCTCCATGGACTTTATAAACCACGTGAGTTGAAACTGATGTTTAACTCATTCAGTCTACTGCTATTCACTTATTTCATTTTAAGAATTAATGGGGGTCTTCAAGTATTTATTCAACTTTTCTGTGTCAGGTTGAGGAGGAAATGTTGAGGCTAGAGAAACTCAAATCAAGTAAAGTGAAGGAGCTTGTCCTCAAAAAGAGGTTGGAGTTAGAGGAGATATGCTGGAAAACACACATGGTCTTGGAAGCACACGCTGCTGCAAAATATTCCACTGAAGGTGTAGCATCTGGTAGGTGTTAATTTGAAGAGTGCTCCAAGAACTACGAATATTTTAAATGTCAATGCCAACCAGGTTTAAGCAGTGCTTTCATGTGGCAATAATGAATAAGATTGGCATGTTTTATTGTGCGTGCAGATCTTTTAATTCCTGAATGTAATAGTATAAACTTTTGTTCTAAATTATCTTTCAAATCCATCTTCTCTGCTCAAAGACTTGCATCTTGATCACTGTCCTTTTGTTATGTGATTTTCATTTTGCAGGGGTTGAAGACCCCATGCATCTATTAGAAGAGATTGAGCTTGATATTGCAATGGTTAAAGATGAAGCCTTAAGCAGGAAAGATATACTTGACAAGGTGGAGAAGTGGTTGGCTGCATGTGGTGAAGAGTCTTGGCTTGAAGAGTACAACAGGGTTGAACTTTTTCGCTGTTTTTGTAACTAAATCATTGTTCTGCTTTTCTTCATTTCTTGATTTAACCTCCTTACATGCTGCTTTTTCTAGGATGAAAATCGTTACAGTTACGGAAGGGGAGCACATCTTACCCTGAAACGTGCTGAGAAAGCCCGTGTTATGGCGAACAAAATTCCAGGTAAACATATTTCGTCACATAACTGTATAATTTTCAAATAGACGTTACTTCGTGATTAAAACGTGTTTATCTCTGCATGACCTCACAAATACAAGCTTTCTCAGAGCAGTTTGAAAAATAGATTATTTACTGCTCCAAAATTGGGTTTTAATTGCCATACCTTTTGAATAAATTACTTTGGTTCACTTGGTCGTGGAGTAGCAATGGTAGAGGCATTGACTTCAAAGACCATGGCTTGGGAGAAAGAAAGAGGGACTCCATTCTTTTATGATGGTGTAAGTGCTTCTGACCCTATAAAAGACTGTTGCAAGAGATCAGTTGCCATGTTTCCATACCGGACATGGTCTTTTATCCAATATTGTATCGGTTTTGGCTTAACGTTTTCGCTGCTCTTGATATTGGTTCCAATTTTATATATCTTCATTCCAAATTGTTGATCTCTTGATCCTTTTATTAATTCCAGGGACAACTTCTTTCGAGGCTTGAGCAGTACAACAGTCTAAAGGAAGAGAAGGAGCAAGAAAAAATAAGGCAAAGAGTATGACCCTCGCTTCATTTAGCCTTATAGGAAAGAGTATAGGGTTATTTTAACTAAACATTTTCTCACATATCTTATTGTATGTTTAGGACCAGAAGAAGCTTCAGGTACAGCTGATTGCTGAGCAGGAAGCACTTTTTGGGTCAAAACCCAGTCCATCACAGAGCGGAAGGAAGCCGTCAAGAACTTCCATAGGAGTTGCGATTAATGGGAAACTCTCTCTTGGTGGAGCGATGATTCCAAATGCCAGATCTGGAAAAACATCTCCCTTTGTAAATCCGAGCAAAAAGGGAAATGTCTTGGATCGATGCGGCTATTTAAGATACGGGCAATATGGTGGTTTTCCATCTCAGTCTGGTAAAACCTTAATTAATCAGACGTCTTTCTTTATTATTATTATTATTATTTTTGCTTTCATAGGTTAGCGGGATCCACAAAAAAAAGGATGATATTTTGATTTTTAAATTGGTGAATAGAACCCGGCATTTTCAGCTGGAAGAACCGACTGTTTGGTCAGTTTAAAAGCAAGACACTTTATTAGCATGCTACTTGAGAGCCACAAGCACATAATAATCGTTTCAAAATCTCAAGTTTTGAATATTATTATCCTCCATTCTTCAAGCTGAAAATTTTTTTGTAGGTAGGAGAAATTCAGAGATCAGTAGCCATCTACGAAAGAATCGCCCCGCTACTGCTGCTGCAAGGACATGCAAAAATGAGTCAAGCTTGGTCCGGAAGCCACTGTCTCCTGTTTCTCTGTCCATGTCCTCTAGGGCTAACATTGCTAATTTCATGGAGGATCAGAAATCTACACAAAGTGGAACATTGAAGACAGTGCCTCCTTATAACAAGACACCAATGGACACACCTTCAAAATCAGTCAACGCCGGGGACGATGAAAACAGAAACCCGACCACGCTGCCTGTTTCAGTGGCTTCAACTCCTCCGACACCATCAGTTCCTATGCTGACTGCCTTAACACCAGCCACCCCTCGTGTTTCTTGTGCCCCTAAAACAGCAAGAAAATTTTTGGAACAAAAAGACCACTCGTTCGAAGAGCTCAGAGCTGGTTTTGCCCGTCCCGAACCACAGTCATAGCCAGTGTTACAGGTTTGACATATTAGCACGTAGAGATGAACTTGATCAAAACTGTTCTCAGTTTTTATTGCCATTTGTGAAGTCAATTTAAATTGGCCTTTTATAATCTCCAAACTCAGCGTTTGAAACACCGATTTGTTATGAGGTTTATTTCACCTTGCCCCAAGGTGAACTGATTGATTCTAGAAAATCACAGTAACTCACTGAAATGATTGATAGAGATTTGTGTTTTGATGAAACAGTGGTACTGTACATTAATATATATAATTTGATTTTCAAATTTTATTATTTCTGCCATTGCCATAGATTATAAGAACTGATTTGTGAATTAAATAGTATTTAGGACTTAAATCATTACGACGTAGCTGTCTTTAGAGATTACAACACAAGCTCGTATAAATAATTAGAGGGAACATAAATGATACCCGCGTTGATATTTTAAATTGGATTCAATTTGATGTTTGAACATGCATGTTTAATAACTTCCCTGCTTAATCAGCTCTTCCAACTTGACCATCAGATTTATTTTTTATTTATTATTATTTGACAAAGCCGATAACACAGCTTCACTAAACCAAATAATAAGTGCCTGTTTTCTTCTAAATCAATAATATTTATTGATGTATAAATGTTAACAAAAATATTATTCTAATAATTTAAAATAATATCTTGCACCAAGTCATCTAACACAGTAACATTGAATACAAGTTAACATAGGTCCTTGGAACAATGATTTCTATGCAAGGCGGGACGGGATGTCTGGGAATTACTCAAAAAATGTTTTTTGAATTTGTTTTTGCTCTAAATAAATTTTTTTTGGTGTTTTAGATCATTTTGATAGGTTAATGTTAAAAAATATTTAAAAAAAATAAAAATAAAACATTATTTATATATATATTTCTAAATAAAAAAATACTTTAAAAAACACATTTTTAATGAAGAACTTCAATACCTTGAGAAACCTGCTTTGCCATCATACGAGTAGAATGGCTTTCGTATAGTTCAATATAATTAATAGGTTGTTTGGAAGTATCTACCGGTTGTTTTTTAAATTAATTTTTTATTTAAAAAATATTATTTTTAGTATTAGTATATCGAAACAATTTAAAATTTAAAAAATAATTTTATTTTAAATTTCATAAAACGTGGCTGGGAAGCCGTGCCTAAGATTCATATAATACTGTTGAAAACAAATATATATATATATATATATATATATATATATATATATATATATATATATATATATATATATATATATATATATATATATATTTAGACTGCATTATCAAATATAAACTAAAAAGGAAAATCTCTGCCAAGTTAGAGGGTAATTTGAGAATTAGCAGATGATTAATTAACATTGAAGGTGTCAATGGGGTCCCAAGTCCGAGATGCATGGCATTGGGATGCTTGTCTATCGACTCTATCCTTGTCTGGGAAGCCAGGTTGACTGCTTCAATATTATATCACTGTTTTTATATTATTTTTATATGTTGAAATTAAAAATAATTTTAAAAAAATAAAAAATATTTTAAAAAATAATATTAATCACGTTAAACAGCGTCAAAATGTCCAAAAACCCAAAATTTAAGTGGTGGATACATGTTCTAACCTAATGTCTTTGCCTATTAAAACGGGTTACTGGCGGATAGGGTGACATGGGGATGGGGCACATGAGATTTACCAACTCCGCATTTTGCAGTCAAAGTGGTAGGCCCCATCATGGAATACTTGGTCAGGTAGGCATGTGCACTACAGTGAGATTGACACGCGGAGAGACAGGGGCTGGCACCCTCGGACATGTATAACTACTTGACAGGGGCAGGGGCGCAGGGCTTTTTTTATAACTGTTTTTTTTTTAATTAAATTAATATATCTTTATTTTTATTTTTATTATTCGTCCATATTAACTATTAAAAAACATTCACTATAAAAAATAGTTCGAATTACAAGGTTTCGTGCTATAAAATAAAATAAAATAAAATAAAATAAATATTTTTAGGTGTTTTTAGTAATTTCAATGAATTAATATTAAAAATAAAAAAATTATTTTAATTTTAATCTAAGAACATTTTTACGTAACAAACACGAAACGGTTTCACAGAGACTGCCTCCTCGGCAAAACTGCCAACGGTACCTCCTTTTGCAGTTGCTTGAAACCTCTGTGGATCCGAATCCAATAGAAGCTCCGTTTGCTTGCACCTGTAAACCAACCATCTGTAAAGGACAGGAGCACACAGTTTTTCTTCCTTGATATACCATGCCTTTCTCAAATTTAGTGCTTTGTTTTCCTAAAAAATAATTATTTTAATTGCTTTTTTGCAACAATAAATAAATAAATAAAATCGAAGTCACCGATAACTCGAAAGTTATTGCTACAATGATGTAGCAGATAAGGATGAAATATGCAAGCAGGTAAATGGGTTTGTTTTTTATATTAAAAATATTACTATAAATATATAGACATAGTTTCACATATATATATATATATATATATATAGATAGATATCAAACATTAAAAAAAAAGAAAAAAACTAAGAATGGTTGCTTAAGGATAAAGATTCGGGCATGAAGCATGAAGCTATTAAAATATTTTGCCAGTATCAATGTATTTGTTTTTAGTTTTTTTAAAGAGATATATTTTCAAGTGAATGATCACTTTACAAAATAATTGTAACCGTTAACACAATTTCAAAAAAAATATTTTTCATTTATTTTTATTCATTTTCTATTTTTTTTTTTAAAAAAATAATAATACAGGCTTATAAAATTATAAATGAGCTGGCAATTTAACCATGAGAAAAGGATATTCTTAGGGTTTTATTATATATATATATATATATATAATAAACTTATTCTCTAACGCGGAAAAAATTACATGGTACTTGCAAAGTCTTCCTTGTCCCATGCTTGCTTATTTATTCAGACTCGAACACCTCACAAATCTGATCCTCTCGATCAGTTGATGCAATCACCAGGCTGACAAATCATGGTTGCGTGTACAATTTCTCTTGTCATGCATTTTCGTAATAAACAAAAATCTCATGCGTTTTTTTTTTCTGGGCCAGTTCTCGTTCATCAAGTCTAATTACATTTTCCAGCTCAGTTAATAATAGCTAATTACATCTAGATTAAAGAATTTTATTTTTTGTATTTAACTTAAAGTTTAAATCCTAACAGGTGAAGTGGGATATAGCCCTTTAAATAATAGACCAATTTCTTTTGATTAAAATCTCAAATATTTTTTATTTTCATATTTAATATAAAGTTTAAATCCTAATAAATAAAGGTAAGCATTTGTTCTACGACACCAATGATTCGAATCTGAAAATAATCTGACCGAATTAAAGTTGGCCGGGGAGTTTTGTTTTATATATATTAAAAAAAAAAACTGGATTGGCTGTCTGCAACACAGTGGCTAGCTTGTAATTATAGACAAAACGAATGGCAATGGTTAGAACGCGATATTTCATCTGCCGGAAAAGACAAAAAGCAGGTCAGCGGCAACAAAAAAGTTGGTCACCCAACGTCCATATTTTTGCAGCTTTAAATGTTAACACAAATTATTTTTTTATTTTTGTCGTAGAAAAAGCAATCCACTTTTCTACCTTATTTCACATGCTCTCTACCAACAAAATTACGAAACTAACCATATCTAACTCAAATTTCAAAATTCAATTTCCCTCACGGACGTGAAATTTCCCTTAAATCACTTGTATTTATCGGGTTTATCAAAAATAATTAATAAAAATATTTTTAAATGTTGCTTTACTCTTACTTAAATGTTACATTTTCGTTTTTTTCCTTTTGTACTTTTTTTTTATTTACTTTCCTTTTATTTTTGGTTTTCTGGTTCTGTTCCGACCGGCAAGTCGAGCGGTTTATTTTTCCGACAAGGGAAGATCATTGTTTTCTCGAGAAAGTTTTTTCTCAGGAAACAAACAGCTCCTTCTCTTTCTTATCTTGTTCTTTTGTTCTTTAGTGTTTTGTCAAGAGAAACTTCGAAAGTGCCAGTACTATCTGAAGAAGATAAGCGAATGTGTAAAGGACTGAGAGAGAGACGCTACAGTTTCTGAGGAGTGTCTTCTTAAAGTCTTGAAGTTGCTGTTGTAGGTCGTGATGATCTCTTAACTTTTTTTTTGCGTTGACATTTTTTTTAAAGCAGTTGTAGAGTTTAACAGCACATTTGCTCTCGTGTGAAAGTTTGTGGTTTTGATATTTGAAGATTAAAGCAAAATGTTAAGGTTCTGGCAGACATTCACTTTTTTTTCCCTAGATTTTGATCTTGGATTTTTTTAGGATGGTAATTTGGAGTGTGAATGCTAATTTTCTTACTGAGGTTTTTTTGTAGTAATTTATATTTTGTTAACATTTTATTTTGATCCTAATTTTAATGAAATTCTGTGTCGCAGAATCTGGAAAATAGGATTGTTGGGTGTAGTGGTTTTTGAATAATTCACAGTTTATGCATGGAAGGAAGAGAAGGATTAAGTTCTGGGGTAACAGTGATAGGAGCAGAAGCTCCATCAAACTATCATATGGCACCAAGGACAGAAAATCCTGGCCAGATTGTAGTGTCACCACCAGCCGTAGAGGTGCCACCAGTTGGTGCAGGATTAATTGTAGGGACTGCAGAAAAGAAGAAAAGAGGGAGGCCAAGGAAATATGGTCCGGATGGGGCGGTCGGTAGGGCATTATCACCCATGCCAATCTCTGCTTCGGCCCCGTCATCTGGTGGAGACTACTCTGCTGGAAAGCCAGGAAAAGTGTGGCCTGGTAGTTATGAGAAAAAGAAGTACAAGAAAATGGGAATGGAGAATTTAGGTATGATTTACCCTTTTGAAGCCCGTTTCCTTAGGATCGAGTTTGCTATGTTATCAGAACGGTATGAATAGCAACGATTTTGATTTTGATTTTAAGGATTGACTAGTCGTTGTTTCTTTTTGTTATAGTTGAACTGGTCTTCAAACTTGTTTTTTAGTTGTGCAATTGGGGTTTTTGAATTATTGTCTTGATTGATTTGAAGAACTCGAAGGCCCCTCAAATTCCAAAGATTACTTAATGTGAACTCACCCCTTAATAACACACGTGGGACCATTTTGTGAGATGTTTTTGTTTAGATTTAGAATTATATAGTGCAGGTTCTGAAAATAACAAGGTGGGCTTTTGTTGGGTTGGCATGAGAGTGAGAATATTCCTTGGTTTTTTTTAGTGAGGATTGAACAATATGCTCTGATGACAGAAACAGAATGATACTTCATCGGCAGTGTCTTTAGTTACAGTGACTGCATTATAAAATATAGATGAAAAATCTGTCCCTGTCCTTCCTTGGACATCATGATTCAATTCAGAAAACTATCTCGTTCTGAGGTTTTTGAGTTTAAATCCTTTATATGGCCACTGATTCTTCTCGTCTGATGCTTGCCTAAAGCAACAGAATATCCTTGTGATGCATGTCAAACTTGTCTCCCTTAGTCAACCCTCCTTACTCGACACTTGTGAATTCCTTCTTACCTTTTTATGATCTTATCCCAATGCTTCCTAGGTGCTAATTGGTCGTTGGAACTCTAACGTGCCTGATGCTTGGGGAATTGAAATCTTGTACTCCAGCTTTGACAAGTGTTTTACAGCAACTTTCTGAATTCTGAGCTGTGATGTACCACATCCCTCCATTTGTCTGTACATTTGACCCACGTGAATTTTCACTTTATGAGATGGTTTAAACTCGTTGTGAAATGTTGTCTGCCATACAATAACCAATTATCAAACTGTGATTTTTTTTATCTTGTGGTAATTTTTCAATGCAATGTCATTTTGCTTCAGCCTCAATGATGATCAATTTGACATTTTGTAAGTTGATTAAGCCTCTCTTCATGAGATTGAATCGACAATGGGAAGGGTTTTACTGTATGATGATCAATATGTGAGTCTTGCTGAGAATTGTACTAAGATCTGTCTGAAAGCTGTTTCCTTTAATTTGTCTTACCTGAACATTATATGTTATTGTATTGTTGTCTCCCTTATCTTTCATTTTTCTTGTTGTGTTAAAAAAGTATGTTAATATTCTTGTTGAGATATGATGCTAAACAGTAATAAATGAAAGAAAATTGAAAATATGCTTTCAGAAAAAAAGGCTGAAGTGTCTGTTAAGAAAGTTACTGACTTTATTTTGAAATCACTAGTAAAGGCCAAGGTGTGTTAAGAAAGTTGCTGACTTTATTTTGAATTCACTGGTGTTTATGGATTGTCATTTTTTAGGTGAATGGGCTGCTAATTCTGTTGGCACAAATTTTACACCCCATGTCATCACTGTTAATGCTGGCGAGGTATGCTTGACCAAAGAAAGGCAATTGTTAACTTCATTTGGATTATGCTGATATAAAAATGTTTGCACTTACATTTTTCATGTAATTTGTTTCGTATCTGGTTTGTGAATTTAAATCTATATGTTTGGCAATCAGTTCTGAAAACATGCAGCGTAAATGGCCTCTAATAGTTACAAATGTTTTATCCCAATTCCTGACCATTAGATTAAGTAGTACAGTTATTCCATTTAGGCAGTCTTTTTCCTTTGGCCATATCATCTTTTTCGTTATATGCATGCTTGTCTTTTAAATTGAGCTGTAGTAAAACTAGTTGATTATCTGCGCGTTGCTGTCATTTTTTTAAATTTCTGCATATATTTGAACATGTGATTTTACTAATTAGATATATTCAACAGTGACCATTTTGTATTATAAAAGATTTTGACATTAAAAGCTTTGTTTAAGAATAATACTTGTATTTTCTTATAAAAAAAACTCAACATTCAATTTTTTTAATCAAATATATTCTATAGTGATCATAAAAGAATTTTTTTGACATTCAAAACTTTGTTTAAGAATAATACTTGTAATTAATTTGATTTTATGAAAGACTAAGTTTTTTAGTGTAATTTTTATATTATCAACTCAAAAAAGAAAACTTGCAGCAGCATCATAATCAAGAAAAATGCTTTGAAAAAAGCTTTAGAAAAAAACATAAATCCTTATAGCATATCAAAAGGCTTGAGGTTTAATATACATATAGATGTACTAATCGCAAATTATCTTCAACGTGATTGTTCTGTTTCGCTTCCCTTATGATCTCTCTCTGGTTGTTTAAAGACCACTTCACTTGTAATCATTTTTGGTTGTTCAAGGACGTTACCATGAAGGTTATATCATTTTCACAACAAGGGCCTCGTGCCATTTGCATCCTATCAGCTAATGGAGTAATTTCAAATGTCACACTTCGTCAACCTGATTCTTCTGGTGGCACTTTGACATATGAGGTCTGTCATTCTCTCATTCCATCCCAACTCCTAAATAACACATGTTAACTTTACCAAATGAATGCATCTTCTAATTCTAAGAACTTAACATGTTTTGTTAATGTTTTAGCTTTCTTTATAGTGGACTAGCATGGTAGTTTACATTTGCATGGGTTTGATTTTGTAAAAGTATGGGATGTCTTGGAGGATTAAAAGGTTGATGAGGCCAACATTTCTGTAAATTTCTTTCTTTCTTGGTAAAGTGGTTCTAGCAAGCTGGGAAGTCTTAGAATTTATTTGATTTGGTGAATTTTAAAACTTTGATTGGACCAGCACTAGTTTTGAATAGTTAGGAGGTATCTTTCATAAATTATTGGAAACTTATGAACTCAGAAAATCCATATAATGTAAAAAGGTTATATATATATGGGGGAAATCAAGTTTAGGTTCATTGGACTTTTCTGATAATACAGTGTCCAATATGGAGCAGGCTTTAAAGACCATTCCTTTGGGTAACCTATCTATGCACCTTTGTGGTAGTCTTTCATTAAAGAGTGGAACTTGCTGAACATAGGCATATTCTTCAATTATTTTAAAATTGAGACGTTCTCTGACAGTTGATGGATGCTGGATGGTCAATTTTGTTGAAATAGCTGAGATTTGGTAGCTATTTCCATTCATATGGACTTCTAATTTGCTTGTCTAAGTGTTGGTTTTAATTAATTAATTAAAGACCTTGCACAATTAGTGCGTACTAATTTATTTAAAACTCACAGAACTTGTTAGCTGAAACTAAGCCCCCACAAAAGCACTTTCTCTAAACCACACACGGCATTGGTGAACACCATGGCCTTATGTTTACAGGAGTGTAGGCTGACTCTCCAAATCCTAAAACATAAAGGACTGATGACAGATATTCATCAAGAGTCTAAATACCACATGGATTCATCTTGGGTTAATTAATGAATTAGGACAAGTTTTTGGTTGAGGTTTTTTACCGCGTAGAATGTAAAACTTTTGTATTTGGAAATTTAATCGTTTTTTCCTTCTTTTTTCTTTAAAAAAAAAAAGTAAATTCAGTGCATTAGGTTCAATTGCTGTGTAGAGTTTTTAATCTCCTCTATATTTTATAGGGTCGCTTTGAAATACTTTCACTGTCTGGATCATTTATGCCTACTGAGATTCAAGGAACAAGGAGCAGATCGGGAGGGATGAGTGTCTCTTTGGCAAGCCCCGATGGTCGAGTTGTCGGGGGAAGCGTTGCTGGACTTCTAGTGGCTGCTAGTCCTGTGCAGGTAAGCTCTCTTTTCTATTCATTTTGATATTAAAGGAGGGAAACTCCACGTACCCACAATGGGTGAGGTAACTAAGAAGTGGTTGAAATGAATCAAGACTTGAAATACTTGCTTTAATGTCTTGGTATCAGGTTGTGGTAGGCAGTTTCCTACCAGGAAATCATCAAGAGCAAAAACCAAAGAAGCCGAAGATTAACTCGATACCAATACCGGCAACTTTTGCACCGGCCCCGGCCATACCTGCGCCTATCGCGGAGAGAGAGGAAAGTGTGGGTACACCACATGGTCAGCAAAATTCCTCTCCCTTCCAAAGAGAAAACTGGGCCAACATGCACTCCATGCAGGACGTGAGAAACTCAGGAACTGATATCAACTTATCATTGCCAGAAGGTTTTCAGGAGGCCTAGTCAAGCATCTCTTACTGACTGCATCGATTGATCATCTTGGAGTCCGAGTTGCTCCTCTTATCAAATTCTCTGTATGTTTTATTGAATATTTCTTCTGGAATAACTAGGATGTTAGGAATGACATACTCTCTGGCTGGGATCAGATAGGATATCTGATTACTAGGGCTAATCTAAAGTAGGCTTCTTTGATTTGTTACGAGTAGAGTACTTGGTTGTAAAAACATTTGAATTGGGACTTGAACAATATTTGCCTTGGTGAATTAGACCTAGAACCTAGAGCATGTTTGGCAGCATGGTCCTTTTTTCTTTTATTTTTGGAGCTTTTGCACTAAAAGCTAATGAAAAAAACTGTCTGGTAACAATTCAAAAGCCGTTAAAAGCCAAAACTCCGGAGCTACAATGAAGATTTCGGGTTTTTAATAACTATTTTATGGAGCCAAAGCATTAAACAAAACTAGATAATTCCCCATATTTTATTTTTATCAATATCATTAAAATTAACTCAATTGGTGAAATCTAAAACCTCTCGGCTATACTTCAGAATAGCCGTGTATAAGTTGTTCTAGTTTAGCTTGATAATCAAATTAAATTGTTGGCATGACTTGGTTAGCTTGAAGGGTTAAAAAATCTTAGAAAATTAATAAAAATGTAACTTAATTTTAAAATATCTACAAGATATTTTTTAAAACAAAATATATTAAAACAATAAGATATTAAATTAATTCGGGTTAATCTAGGCTAATATGTTAAACCTGTGACGTATGTTATGAATTATATTAAATTTAATAATTTTGTTTCTTCAAACTATTTATACTTAATTATATGATAAAAAAAAAAGACACCATGCATGCAAAACAGTGTACTTACTCAATACTAGAATACTTTTCTAAGACCATGATAATCCCACAAAAAATAAATTGGGAAGTATAATTCTTAATAATTATATTTTTCTAGAATTATTTTTTAATTTAATAATATAATAAAAAAGTAATGCTCAAAAAACCCCTAACCCAATTTTGGTTTATTTTTCTATGATCACAATAAATCTATATAAAATAAATCAAAATGACTATGAAGTTCAATTCATAATATTATGTTTTCTTAAAATATTTTTATTCAATAATATGATAGAAGAAAAATTGAAAAAGAAAAAAATGTCACTGCTTTAATAAAGTAACATGTAAAAAGGATGACAGTGAACTTTCCCTCCTGCGAAAATATATGGTCAACGACTACTAGTCACAAGCTAAGTCATGGTTAAAAGTTATATCAAACGGACTCTGATGAAAAGCTATATTAAACGTAAACTTGGTCTTAATATATGGTAAGCTAAGTTGAAAAGGTACATGATTATCGAGTTAATGAAACAAATGGTCAAGAGATGTAATAAAATATACTTGAGGCCCCTCCACGAATCCCCAACTTTCGGAGAAGCTTACTGACATGCAAAATTAATAAAGACTTGGGTTCATTATAAACCACATATCGAAATCAAAAGCTATTATTCTTATCGGCACCTCTCTTTTTTTCCAATTTTTCCAATTTTTTATTAATTAGTTAAATTATCTTCTGGCACCCACTTCTGAAAAAATATCTTCCTCCATTTGGTTTACTGCTTACTAAACGCTCATGCAGTAAAACATCACTTTCTTTGTATTTTGTTTTTGTTAAAATGTTTTCAAGTCTTATATGGTTGTCTTGAGAGTCAAGAAACATGCAATCATGGATTCAAGAGATCAGGCAGGGCAATTTCCTGGACGTTGCCCTAAAAGCAACGCCTGGCTTGTTAATTTAGAGAAAATACATCATCGTCCAAACAGTGACTTAGAAAAGGTGATATAAAAATCATGTCATCGATCATTTTTTGTAATTTACTAACCTAATTTTCCGTTTATTTTAGACTTGAGGCAGCTTCCTGGTAAAACCTCTTACTATAGTTTAGTAAACAAGTTTTGTGATCGAGACCCGAGAGGACTATATAAAATGACACTTGAGAGACTCTTGTCTACACGGAGAAAGTACTGGGAAATTGATAGATCATACAGGTAGAGAACCCAGTTGGGCATGGTGAGAGTTAGAGTGCCTGCGCTCATATGTCTCCTCCTCTCTTTGCTACTCTCAATCTCCAAGGGGAAAACCCATCTTCATTTCTCTAGCTATAACTTCATCGTCGTGCCAAAACCTAGCTTTGTAACTTTGTTTTTCATGTTCTTCCACTTTATCATTATCAGTACCATCTTTGTAGGAAGACCTAAGCCATCTGTTGAAGATTTGGAGGACTCGTTTTCTTCTATCCCTGCTCCTCCAGTCTCGTTTTCTCCTATCCCTCCTCCTTCAGTGTACGAAATGGACGAAACAATTCGAGAAGTTGAGGTTTGTGATAGCACTGGCACTGATCACGATGAGGAAGATGATCAGAGCTGTACTGTTGATGGCTATGATGATATACAGGAATTTATTGACGAGGAGGAGGAAGTTTCTGATGGATATGTCGAAGATAATAAAGATGGTGATGTTTTTGATGCAGAAGGTGATCAAGATAATGAAGATGAAGAATACGATAATGAATTGGAGAAGAAAATAGAGGGATTCATGGAAAAGGTTTACCAGGGAAGGAGGGAAGAGTTCCTCAGAGACAGGTTTCTTTGTATCCCTGCTGATTAATCTGCAGCAAGGTTTATCAGATATGAGTAGAAATGGCATGCATGTAAAGTTTGAATCTGCCATTCTGCTGTATATAAACTACTTCCCTCTCCCTCTCCCTGCTCGCCCCTTACTGTAAATTTTTGTGATGCCATGGAGAGTGGCGGGGGAGGGTGGTGGTGCTTTTCAGGTCTTGATGGTTGTGTTTTCTATCGACGCTGTTACGACTGTAAGCTAATCATAAGAATTTGCATGTACATGTTCATAAGATGATTGCGTATGTATATATGTTGAAAAAAACTAAATATTCTGTAGATTATACTGTGCTTTTATCTTGATTATCCTTTTTTTTCCTGCTTAATCTGTCTCTTCAATCATTTCAGTCAGTAGAATTCAAAAACGTGCATGGCGCAATGGCATCGGAACTTGATACTGGAACAATTTTTTCCTTAAATTAAATTAGAAAAAAAAGTTGCTCCAAATTCAATCAGAACTCGAAGACTCTTAGCCGTCTTTCTAAAAAAAAAAAAAACAGGAGACCTTTTGTATTTTAGGATTTCTATTTAATTGTTCTCTAAGCAACAAATCAATTTAATATATAATAGAACCCTTGATTAGTTAGGTTTAGGGTTTCACAGGGCAGCAAGACGTACACATGCTTACGTCCTAAGTTGGATGGCTTAGGTTATTATCTTCTTAGATGGTAGGATTGCAAATCAAGAAACCCTCGTCAGCTAAATTTTCAGCCAAGATATTCTCCTCTTAATAGATATTTTTGTGGTATTTACTATCATTCAAGCTGTCTACTCTTTGAAAATTATTTTCAATTCCATTTTTATTTTATAAAAAAGGGCATCAACGTACACATTAAAATCATTAAAAAATATCAATTTAATATTTTATTAAATGAAAAATACTTTAAAGAAACAGAAGTTAACATTATTAAGGCATTGCATCAGGGGATTCCCCTAATCACTTGTGAAACAATATTAATAAAATATTAAAAACCTACCATCTAGTAATTACTGATGTTATTTGCAATTGAAATGATAAGCGCAGGATAATTAAGGTAGTGAGGTGTCTTCAATCAACTAGCAATATGTCGACGGCCTCATTTTCAAACTAAATAAACAAAGAAACTTGACAGCAGCTGAAAAGAATACGACAACCATACCATACTTCTTACCGGTTGGTTCGTGAGTATGTTTGAAATTTTTTTTGAAAATATTTTTGTATTTAAAAATAAATTAAAATAATTTAATTTTTTTTTTTTTTATATTAGCTAATGAAAATAATTGAAAAATACATAGATATATAATTAAAAAATTCAATTTTTAAAAAAATATTTTTAGTGTTTTTGAAACACATTAATAAATAGGTGTAAGGGTCCAACCGTGGATTTTGCTGTTTGTTGGATTTATTGGGCAGTTTAGTGCCAAAAAGATGCTCAGATCCAGACAGAAATTGAGCAACATGAACTTCTGTTTTGTCCTTGACTGGCCACACAAACTTCTTGTCTCATTAATTTTGAACATTTTCTTACATATCTCCATGGATTTGCATCCGTTGGCTTCCTAGTGATCATATAATTTTTATGCCAGCTGGCAGCCTGACGTCCCCCACGTCAAAATTGAAGCTGCAATAGCCAAAACGAAGCGCTTTACACAAAGTGACATCAAGCAAGAAAAAAGACCCCGTATATTTTAAATTTTCAGAGTTTAATTAACGAATAGGCCTAACAGACTATAATTTATTTAAAGGTGTTCTTGGTAGCTAGGTTTGGCACTTGGCAGCAGGAAAAAACCATTCCAGTCATTAATAAATTCAATAGTGTACTGTCTTCAATAAAAAAAACATTTTGAACTTAAAATAATATAGCATCTAAATCCTCCATTAGTGCTATGAGCCATAAGCCCTCTAAGAACTTGATTAAGAAAACATTAAAAATAATAAATAATCTCCTCTCTCTATCCTGCTCCCCAGCGAAGAACCGGTTGAGGGCTCCTTCCTTGAACCTGGCAAACAAGTTCATACGTATATAGGAAGAATTTGAATAGGCTAATTGGTGAAGATACCCCTTGAACTTCAGCTCAAATCCAACTTAGTCCTCGACCTATTATTCTAATTTCTCCCTTAAAATTATAGGCCTCTCCTGAAAACAAATGGCTGTTTTGGGAGGTTAAAAACAGACCTGATAAGGTTGCAGTGACCGTCTCCATAGTCAATTGCTTTGACCTGGCAGAACATGAGATCAAAATAAAGTTCAGGAGTTACGCGGGGTTTTTTCTCTAAATCAATTTATTATTTTAAGGTTTTGTACACGAACAGAAGAAACCTGCAAAGATCGGCGAGTAACACAATATAGGGACTCGCAGCAGGTGAAACTCGGAATGAGCAGTACCGCTTGATTAATCTACAATTAATTCAGGAAATTTTCCAGAGCAACCTCAAACACAATCACAGAAGAAGAATCAATATCTAAGCGATCAACAGCCGTTCAAGAAATAGAGTGCTGCACAGTCATTCAAGAAACCCCATTGTTGTTGCCTTAATTAGCCTTCTTAATTTAATGATTTTTTTTTGGATTTTAGAAAATTCTACATTTTTTTAGGTATTTTTTGAAAGTCCGAGTTAATCAAACAAAATTTTAGCTATCCCAAGCTCTCTTATATGACGAGCACGTCTTGACTCGAACCCAATATAAAATAAATCTCAAGTTCTTTGCCTATTTCTGTTTTAGTCTTTGCTTAATTCATGTTTTTTTATTTAAATAATATATTTTTAAAAAATACTTAAAAAACAATATCTAATACATTCTAAAATATACATTTTAATTAACTGATATAAAAAAAAATTATTTAAATATATATTCAATCAAAAAGATATTTTTAAAATATGCTATATCAAAAATTTACTAAGAATTTAATAATTACTCTCGATGCATTATTCCTTTTTAAAAAAAATAATGCCATGGTATTTAATTTTTGCTGTAAAATATATATATGTACGTGTAGGTGTTTAGAACACGTAGTTAACTAATGATATTCTTTTTTTTAGAAAAGTGTATTATCAATATAATTATTTATTATATAAAAAAATATTATTTGATATAAATTAAAAAATCTTAAGATTGATAAAGTTTAGTAAATAAATACAAATTAAAATAAATCTTAAGTGAAAGAAATTCAGGAATAGATAAAATTATCTACCCGATATTTCTATGGAGAGAAGCTATCTTGGGCCTGGCTTTTAAAAAGGACTGGTCTAAACCCATCATCTTGAACTCTGAACGCTCCCCCCCTAAGCTGGACATCCACCTTCAAAAGAGAATGGGACCCATTTGAGTAGTGGTCCTCCCTTCTTTAAGCTCATTTTGAATCAATTATTTCAATAGCCTTCTCTCTCTCTCTCTCTCTCTCTCTCTCTATATATATATATATATATATATTCATGATATAAATATTAAGTGTATATTTAATAGTGTTGGTTGAAGTTATTTTTTTAAAGTAATTTTTATTTAGAAATACAATTAGATAAAAAAAAAATTAATTTTTATATCATTACATGAAAATGATTTAAAATTACTAAAAAAAATCAATTAAAAATTAAAAATATAATATCAAACAGGATCTATACTTTGAATAGGACATATTTACTTTGACATCATTTATGAAGGTTTGGTAGCTTTTGGATGGAAAAAGAAAAGAAAAAGAAAAGTAGAGTGCTAGTTTCTAGACCTAAAAAATGGGTTTTTTAACATTCAAAAATATTACTATTATTTTAAGTTTGTCGCTTCATAAATCAGTGTTGATTAATATTTATTTTATTAAACTAGATAATAGTAGAATGTCTTTGTTTTATTTCGTGGCTAGAATAAATTAAAATATAATTATTCATAAACTAATTTACTTTGACATAATTTATGAAGGTTTGATAGCTTTTATCCAAATTAAAATAATATATTTATGTAATAAAGGTATGTATTAAAGTATATAAAAATAATATTTATAAATGATTTTAATATATTTATATCAAAAATAATTTATTAAAAAAACTTATATTATTTTAATGTATTTTAAAGTAAAAAAAAAAAACACCACCGCACTACCACAACTCCTAAAACATATTTAGAATTAAAGTAACCTGTTTCTCATCAAAATTTATTTATTTTTTCCTTTAGATTAGTTTTTTCAATATTTCTTAATTATTTCATATTCTATTATCAAAAATAAATATATTTTTTGAAAAAATAACTACTAAACTTTCAGCATCCCTATATTTTTTTAATAAGAAACAAAAGATTAAAGTGGCGAGAGTAAAAATCTTTGAAGTACGCTGCAAGACAGAAACAGCAAGAGATCTTAAAACAAATAAAACCCAAAGCTTTATAGCCCTCTAACCTTTGAAGACTTGAATCCTCTACAAGACCTAACACCTCTCTCACTCTCTCGCACCATGTCTAAGCAACAAGCAAGATTTGAACCCTACGATTTTAATGGAGGGTAACCCTCCCCCTCTTTCTCTCTGTGACTGGCGTCTGTGTATTTTATTGATTTTGATTGTTTTTTATCTTGTTTTTGAAGGACTTGTGTTGCGATTGCTGGAGCTGATTACTGTGTTGTCGCTGCTGATACTAGAATGTCCACCGGATACAATATTCTCACTCGCGATTACTCCAAAATCAATAAACTGTATGTCTTGATCTCTTTCTCTGCTATTCGTTTTTTTTTGTTTATGTAGGGTATTTTGTTTTTTGTTCCTCATCTGGGAATCTAGACTGTATTCAGTGAAATTGATCGATAATTGTGGCTTTTTATAACTGGGTTTTACTTTTATCTAATGTTAACGGCCCTATTGTAAAATTAGTCGCTGATCTAGACTACTCTATGTGAATTTGATATAACTTTTGAAAAACATTTCGTGCCTTTTTCATAGAAGGATGAATTGATTTTACATACATCCCCTCTCACAAGGGCAAGTGTAAGAATTGAGCTTCTTTTCATCTTTGGATCAAATGAATGTAAGAAACTAAGAATAGTTCGATTAGGGAATGTGATTCATTGAGGACTTCATTTGATTAGTTTATAACATGATGTAAATCGGAGAAACTTGAAGTTACAGACATCTGTCTACGAACTTGTATGTGTACACTCAATCGCCAATGCCTGCATACACATTCGGGAAAGTGAAAGAGTGGAATTTAGTGGTCACTGGATAGATTATTTGTTATTGACCCAATTTTTACAATAATCTGCAAGTACTAGCATCCAATACTCAGCCTGTTAATAAAAGTTTCTTTCCTCTCTTTTTTTCCCTCTCCCTAACATTAACTTGTGTGCTTTGTTGCTCTCAGAGCAGACAAATGTTTGATGGCCTCTTCAGGGTTTCAAGCTGATGTCAGAGCCCTACAAAAGGTGTTGGGTGCTAAGCACCTGGTGAGGTTTCATGAAAACTACAATGATACGTTACTTGTTAATTCTATTTAATCAACTTGATTTTATTCTCTCTTTTTCACTCTAATTGATTGAATGATAGAACAACCTAGTCTTCTAGTGCTGAATTTTCTGCCTCCAAAATTGAATTAGAAGCATGCTGTGTCTGATTAGATATGTGTTGAGATCACATATCTTCCATTCCTGTGAAGTCTTGCTACATCTTGAGAATTTTCTTTGTAAGTAAAACTCGTAAGTTTTACCAGGGTGCTAGTTATTTTTCATTGTTTGCTGTGGAGCGTGGAGGATGATTTGGTCCCAAATCTTTTCAGGATTAGAATCCATATTGAAAATTGTAAAGATTGCCTTGTGGAAGGAGGTGGAGAGGTTCTTGTTTGAGAGATATTGAGAGCAATGGAATTTGTTTACCATATATCTATTAATAATGTTGGGTTTTTTTACTGCTGAAACTCTCAAGTAACAAAGAACTATGTGGGAGTGTGTCTTCCTTAATATCTGTGATTTTGTGGTTTAATCATTTTGCTGTATTGAAAAAGAAATTGGTTTCTTGCTGGCACAGAAGCTAAAACAAAATTCTTAATCATTTAACAGATCTATCAACATCAACACAACAAGCAGATGAGCTGCCCTGCCATGGCTCGACTTCTCTCCAACACTCTCTACTACAAACGTTTCTTCCCTTATTATACTTTCAATGTTTTGGTTGGCTTCGACGAGGAAGGTTAGCCATACAAGTCCATAGTGTAGGTCTAATCTTTTGGTTGGTGTTAATGAACTGTTGTTCTTATTTTAAACTGTAGGAAAGGGCTGTGTTTACACTTATGATGCTGTCGGTTCCTATGAGAAGGTTGGGTATAGTGCCCAAGGTTCTGGTGCTAAACTCATCATGCCTGTGCTGGATAACCAACTGAAGTCCCCCAGCCCGCTTTTATTACCTGCGCTGGTATGTCCTCCTGTCTAACATTGTTTCTCTATCCATTTGTTCTGGGGTGTTTCATCTTTTATCTGGTTATGTAAAAAACTTGTGATTCTGCAGGATGCTGTAACTCCACTTACCGAGGCAGAAGCGATTGATGTGGTCAAAGATGTTTTTGCATCTGCAACTGAGAGGGATATATACACTGTAAATTTCTGTCTTCTATTCATTTTTTTCTCTTTAAATCAATTCTTCCTTCTCTCTTTCTATTTAAATTATATCCAATATCTCAAGGAAAAATTCTCTCCATCTCTCTGAGTTATTACATCTACACAAGGAAAAGATGGGGCAGGCTGCCATTAGGTTTACCCATACAAGCACATGTTAGTCAATTCATTTACCATACCCATTAACAAATCATGTTTTTTTTTCAGGGAGACAAGCTTGAAATTGTCATTGTAAATGCTGATGGTATTCGTCGTGAATATGCGGAACTCAGAAAAGATTGATCCATTAAAATCACGCCGCTGGACTTGCTAGAAGTTGAAGTTGGAAGTGCATCAAACACTCGTGGTCGTCATTTACCATATGGTTCTTATGTTATGATCTTTCCCATTGCAGTGTAACTTCAAAATTAGTCATCAACTTGAACAATTTCATTTCCTAGTTCATGGATATTTTGCAATGTTGAAAGCTTTATTTTGTTATTATAAAAAATGGATTTTCTAATGCCTAGACACCCCAGTTACAAAAAAAAAAAGAAAAAAAAATAGATTTTATAAATTTTACTCGTCGTATTTGGTCATTGATATAAAAAAATAATAAAAAAAAAGAATTGGCATTTATACAATTCTAGCAATTTGGCTCTAAACAGCATAAATGAATTCTACAATCTAATAAAATAAGAGATTTTAATAGATTTCCAAATCACAATAGAAGGGTGATTTACTTCAGTTGACTCGATTAAATTAATCTCACTGGCATCCTTATCTCTCTTTTACACATGCTTAATAATATATTTTTATGAGAGCAACTTGGGTTAATGATTTTTTTCACTATTCCCTTTCACGTCTATTAACTCAATTGCTGTTTTTTTTAATGGAAAAAATGTTTTTTTTTTAATTATTGGCATTTAAAAAAAAAACTTATCATAATTGAATTGTTCTTTTTTAAAAAAAAACCATGTCTTCATATCTTTTATATAACTGTATGAAATAAAATTAAAGAATAATTAATTCATGAAAACTATATAAATAATAATAATAATAATAATAAATAACTATTGTATTCCTATTGATTATTCATATGTAATCTTTTGTATAGTTTATTGCATACTCCACTCTTGTATACTTTTTAAATATAACCATAAAAACTTTACAGATTATTTAAAAAATATGGCATATGATTTTTTAATTATCAATTTAAAGAGGAGTTCATTTTAAAAAATATTTTCCGCAGATAAACCATATATAATGTGCGATTTACCGCGAGTAATAGTAGATTCCACTGCAACAGAGGAACACTCCACACTCCACAGAGCCCGTGTGTATAACTGGTTACAAATAAGCGTAAGCCCGGGGTGTCCAAAGAGTGTGAAGCAAGCATTGGACGTCCATGCCTATAAATAATTTCCGAGGCCAGGAGTTGGCCGGAAAGCGTTTTATTTCTGACTCTGTGAATTAGAGAGATGGCAGGGAAGGGCATTAGGGTAATTATAAGCACCTTTTTATTGACACTGGTGATCGTGTCCCGTGCAAGAGTGGGTGCTGCCGGTGACTGCCCGGATTGCTTCAGGAACTGCGATTACGACACAGATTGCATTGAACATTGCTACGAGCTTTGTCTGCCTCCACCCCTGACTCGAGTGGATGAACTGGTCGGTGATGCGACTTCAAGCCATGGAAACAGCCCCGGGAACGAAGATTCAGTGAACGCTCATTCCTTGCCGTGAGAAACTGGGTCTTATTCATGCACTCAAGTGGATATATTATGTTCATGTGGATGCTTCATCTGGTATCGTTGGTGATTATTTCACCAACATGAATAAAATAAAATGAGCCGCTAAGTTAATTCATATCTTAATTAGGATTATAAATTTAGCTGTTATGTATATATATATATATATATATATTGGTATTGAAAGGTTCTTTAGTAGTTTTGTTTTTATAACTCTAGCAACATTGAGTTTCAAGGTTCAACTAATTAAATATATACATGTAAAAATAAAGTAAAATCCATATCATCAATCCAATAGCCACTTTTATTTTATTTTTATTTTTAAAATATAAATCACTTCTTTAAATTAAATAAACACATGATTTTATATATATATATTACTGCATAGTTGACGAGCTTTCCAACTTAACGGCATTTTATTTGGCATTGTGTTTTCAAAATATTTTTGAAAAAAATATTTTTTTTTTATTTTTGTTGTAAATTATTTTTGAAAATAACGAGCTTTCCACTTTTTGATATGTTAATATCAATAATATTTTTTTTTTAAAATACCATTTTAATGTATTTATGAACAAAAACTACTTTGAAAAATAACTTCAATCACAATCTCAATCATGCACTTAATAAATGAGATTTGATTGTTTAAGAGTGTGATTAGAACTGTTTTTTAAACTGATTTTTGTTCAAAAATACATCAAAATACTGTTTTTTTATTTTTTAAAAAATTATTTTTGATATCAGCATATGAAAATAATCTAAAAACACTAAAAAATTTTAATTTAAAATAAAAAATTATTTTTTTCAAAATTATTTATAAAATATAATGAGAAACATTATAATGTGAAAAAAAAACACGGCCTGTTCTATGTAAATGAGAAACATCAATTCATTGAACGTTACATTTTGGAAAAAAAAACATAATTTTTTTTTTCTGCGCATCCACCCTCCCATACATTAACACCTAATTCCAAACATTACCTACCCTTCAAACTTATAAAGAGCCTTCATTTTGGTCGTGGATGACAAAAGATATCATGGATTGGATTTTGCATTATTTATATCTAAGTCTAAAACTAAAATAACTATTCAAAATTTACCCGAATCCAAACCGGATGAATTTTGATGATTGAATTTCACTTGATTAGGTTTTTAGTACCCGTCAAGTATTTTATAATATGGAACTAAATGCTATAATTTAGAATTATTTAATACATAAATAGTTTGGTGTGTGTGTGTGTGTGTGTGTGTGTGTGTGTGTGTGTATTTGTTTTTTAAAAAAATGAGGTTAGATTTAAATTTTAGTTTGAATATGTCAATATTCATACCCAACCGGAATTTTTAATTTCAAGTTTTTCCAAAAACTAAACTTTAATTAGATCTGAATATTTTTAATTTAGTTGTCTCGGTGTCTATCGATTGCGGTTGAAATTTTCATCTCTAGTTGTGGCTGGGTCGCTTGACAGCTTTTTGTCCAATGGGCTAATTAGATTTTCTTAAAAACAATGGGCTAATCAGAGCCTTAGGGCTTCTACCCCCCCCCCTCTTTCCGTCTGTAAATGAAATCCACAGCCACAGGCCCACAGTCTCTGCCCCTTGGTAACCCGAGGTCTCGAGGCGGGAATTAAGTAAGCAAAAAAGCAGCAAACTATAGTACCGTCAAGCCATTTTCAGCTTCTACAGCAAGCTTTTGCTCTCTCCCACTCTCTAATGGCTCGAAACAAGGTAATAATCTCATCACTCGCTAGTTTTGATCGGCACTTACCTTTCCCCCCTCCTTTGTTAGGCTTTTATATTACAGTGAGTTAATTTATTCAATGGTCATGGAAACAGGAAGGATTGGTGCTGTTACTCGATGTCGGTCCAACAATGCACAATGCTCTTCCTGAAATTAAAAAAGTTTGCTCCATGCTTATTCAGAAAAAGGTATCGCAAATTAATCCAATTTTGGCCAGTTATGGTCCTTTTGTTGTTTCTTATTGATAATTTCTCCTCTGTTTCTCATGCGCAGTTGATTTATGGAAAATTCGATGAGGTTGGAGCTGTTGTTTTCGGGACTCAAGGTATATTATTTTCGTGTACTTTGTTGATTGTTGGTTTTGCTTGATTTTTTGTATTTTTAGGGTTTGGTTTACGGATTTTCCTGCCTATGCTGATTTTTAATTTTTTTCCTCTTAAAATTCTCAGAGACTGACAATGAGCTGACAAAAGAAGTAGGTGGGTACGAGCATGTTGTCGTTTTACGAAATATCAAAGTTGTTGATGGAGATCTTGTTGATGCATTTCAAGAGCTCCCTCGAGGAAACTTTGATGGGGATTGTATCCACTGGATTTTTCTATATTAGTTGTTTTGTAAGTTTATGCTCTGAGTAGGTGTATTACTGCATTTTTGTTATTAGTGTTCACCTTCTGTTTCACGGCATTGCGTTTTGGAAGTTTATGGTCTGTGTAGGTGTATTACTGCTTTTTTGTTATTAGTGTTTACCTTCTGCTACCTGGCATTGCCTTTTGAGCTCAATAGAAGGGTTCATTTTATTTATTTTCTCAGCTCATCCAAGGGAATTTCTTTTCAGATAGAGAATGGAGCGAGCTTTGATAACTCTGGATGAATATTTAAAATAAGTCTTTCATATTACATGTGCGTGCATCTGTATTTGAGAACTGCCTTGATTCACTTTGTTTAGTCCAATAATATGGTATGGTGCTACATTTTTTCTCTTTGTTAATCTGATCTATGCTTAAGAATTTAGTACTTAACTTAGGTAGATCTTGATGCTATTGTTGTTGGAATGGATATGCTGATAAAGAAGTATCAAGCAACAAACAAAGGAAAAAAACGTCTGTGTCTTATTACAAATGCACTGTGCCCTATTAAAGATTCATGTGAAGGGACCAAGGAAGATCAAGTGGGCACTATTGCAGCTCAAATGAGTGCACATGGAATGAAAATGGAAAGTGTTATTGTGAGGGGAAGATTAAGTGGGGAAGGAGACCAAAGAATAATGGATGAAAATGATCGACTGCTGAATATTTTCTCAGAGAAAACATCTGCTAAGGCAGTGTATGTTGAGAGTCCAACTGCGTTGTTAGGTGCAATTAAAACTCGAAATATATCTCCAGTAACAATATTCAGAGGTGATCTTGAGCTTGGGTCCAATATGAAGATTAAGGTAAAGTCCTTGATTTATTATTAAAGATATTTTTGGATGATATAATATATTTTCTTTGTTTGACCATTTTTCATTTTAAATATGTTTGATGCATGAGATTGAGCTGATGTAAATGTTCCCTTATTACACCTATCAGTAGCTTTTTGCAGGATTCACTAATAAGGTCTACAACTGAACTGGGTCATCCAAACCTCTCTGCTGCTCTGTGGGAGCATATGAGAGGTCCAAGGTTTCTGATTTACGTTTATGGTGCATGTTGATTGTTGGATGCAGCACAACTTTACCATAGCAGACAATAACTTGTCATCTTAAATAGCTAATAACAGCTATGAAGATGCTGGCTCAGTAACACTTTTATGGTGTCAGTGAAGCATGCAAGGGAAGCTGGATGATTGCCGGTGTCTCTAGCAGCTTAAATTAGGCAATTAACCCAAACCAAGGGTTATCAGCCCTATTTAGGCTAGCATAGTAGTGTCCCTCCTCGTCAGGGTTATACGTGTTTAGCAGCCAAGTGAATTCTGTTAAAACAATTATTAGTTGGAGGTGGTGTCTTTCCCTCGTGTCTACATTGATCAAAGTCATTGAAACCTCCGCAGGCTTGTATTTGATTGAAGTACTCGTTAAACACTGGGCTGATGCTGTTTTTGTGTTTTCTTGCCACAAACCACTGGCACATGCTACACCCACTGTTCAACACCAATATGCCTGGAATCTATGGCATTTGAGGTCCGTGGTGCAGTCCACCAACCTCTGTAAGACTCCTCTGTTGAATGAAAAAGGTGGCTACACAGGCTTTTGCTTTTAGTGGCAATAGCTATCTTTTGTGCTGCATGACAATTCTGTATGGTTTTTTCAAGTCAAAATCTTACTCTAAGTTGAACATGAAAGAAATCATGCCATTTAAGTGGCTATGTAGCATCAGATCACTCTTGTTGTCCGTGGTTTGAATCCTAATCTGATTCAGTTTCTGTCAACTTAACTTTCTCATGTTCTATGTTTGGGAAGTTATTTGTTTTTTTGTATGTTCAATCCTAGTGTATACTACTATTGCAAGCTGCATTTTTAGAATATAGATATTGAGGTTTATTATGTTCATATTATCTGCGAGTAGGTGTGGGTCTACAAAAAAACCTCGGAGGAAAGATTTCCCACCTTGAAGAAATATTCTGATAAAGCGCCTTCAACTGACAGATTTGCGACACACGAAGTCAAGGTAGATTATGAGTACAAAAGTGTGGAAGATCCTAATAAGATTGTTCCTCCAGAACAAAGAATTAAGGGTTACAGATATGGACCGCAAGTTGTTCCAATATCATCTGCTGAGTGGGATGCTGTCAAATTCAAACCAGAAAAAAGTGTGAAGCTTCTAGGATTTACCGATGCTTCAAACATAATGCGGTAAAGAACCACTGCTTTGTATAGTTTGGTTTAGATAACACGGGTTAAAATAAAAACTGCCTAATATTTTTCTTTTGTCCTGACATACATGTAATCAAAAGCCACTACTACATGAAAGATGTCAACATCTTTATTCCTGAACCAGGCAATGCAAGGGCTGCTCTTGCAGTTTCTGCTTTAGCTAGAGCAATGAAGGAAATGAATAAGGTTGCAATTTTGCGATGTGTCTGGAGACAAGGACAAGGGAGTGTTGTTGTGGGCGTTTTGACACCCAACATATCTGAGAAAGACAGCACTGTGGGTTTTACTACTTGTTTTGGTGTCTCAGCATCACATTGTTTATCTCTGCACCTTGCTTTTGGTTATTGTTTTGAGTTTAGTTACCATTGTGAATTGCTTTCTGGTTTGCTGGGCAGCCTGATTCATTTTACTTCAATATACTTCCTTTTGCCGAGGATGTCCGAGAATTTCAATTTCCATCTTTCAGCAGTTTTCCAGCTTCATGGCAGCCGAATGAGCAGCAGCAAGAGGCTGCAGATAACCTTGTAAAGATGCTTGACCTTGCACCATCTGCCAAACAGGAAGCTCTACTGCCTGACTTCACACCAAATCCCATTCTGGAGGTATCAGCCTGCATAAATTTTGTGCATCCCAGCTTGATGTAATTCTGTTTAGCATATGTTTATTTTTTCCAGTAAGTCCTTGATGTGCTTATATATGAGAGCTAAAATGAAAACCATGACCTATCTTGTGATATCTCATGTGTGTTTCTGCAATTTTCATTTTATATGAGCACCTTCAAGATTTATATGCTTACAGATATTTGTATGGCCTTGTTAAATAAGACACCCAGTGCCTGTATGTTGAATTACTGCCAATTGCCCTTCCCTGCTCACCTGCACAGGTGGTGGTGATTTCCTGACTGAAACTGATGGAAGTGTTGTGTTTCTCAGCGTTTTTATCGTCATCTTGAATTGAAGTCAAAGCATCCAGATGCAGTTGTGCCTCCACTGGATGAAACCCTCAAAACAATAACTGAAGCTGATCCAGATCTTCTTTCTGAAAAGAAAAATGTAATTGATGCATTTAGTAAGAGCTTTGAACTCAAGGAGAACCCAAGGGTGAGTATTTCTGAGAACTTCCATCACAAGAATAGTGTCATAATGTTGCCAAACTGATCGGGGGCATTGATCAAGCTGATCTTGATTGCAGCTGAAGAAATCAAGCAGACTATTATTGCGGGAAAAACCCTCTGGCTCTGATGAGGAACTGAGTTATCAAGATGCAACCAATGTTCTAGCTGTCAAGCCTGTTAAGGTTGAAAAAATTGGGGATTCAAGTCCAGTTCAAGATTTTGAAGCGATGATGTCACACAGAGATAGTCCAGATTGGGTTAGTAAAGCAATTCAGGATATGAAAAATAAAATAAATAGCCTGATTGAGAATTTCTATGATGGGGATAATCATGGCAAAGCATTGGAATGTCTGCTTGCCCTTCGCAAAGGTTGCATCCTTGAGCAGGCAGGTCTCTTATATCTTCTAGATGTTTTAGTTTCCAAATTGGTATAACTTTGTCTTTTATGATTTATGTCTATAATTAGTGTTAATTACTCAACCTTGTAGAACTTCTCTATGGCTGCAACTCTGTTGCTGCTTGGAATCAGCCCATTATATTTCATATTTGATGTTTATTTACACTACTGTGCATTATTAGAGGTTCCAAATGTAATTGCTTCTTGGCAAATCAAGTGATTTTGGAAACTCTTTTAGGGGTTATTAATATGCTGCTTCCGAGCAACCATCCCTGTCTTGTGATTTAGTTTTACTTTCTAGAGATAAAAGCTTGTCAAGTAGTCTAATTTTTTCTGTCTAACTTGCATGTGGAAAACAAAAACATTGATCCGATCATTGTGATATCAGCTACTGGTTTTTCTATTTGTAAAGTATCGACTTCTAGCACTTGTTTGATGAATAAGTGTTATATTCTCATATCTACCTGCAATTTACTTGACTTAGCACAGAACTGCCAGGGTGTTGTGGTGATTTGCCTGCCCTAGGCAAAGTTAATCATTTGGACTATCAGGCAAAATCAACAATAGCTGGTTAATTTTGAAACTTCCATGCAGGAACCTAAACAATTCAATGATTTCCTTCGCCATCTTTTCAATGTCAGCCAAGAGAAAAAGCTCCGCAATTTCTATGAATCCCTCATACCCAGAGGACTCACTTTGATTTCAAAGTCAGAAGCCATAGACAGGTTTCATTCTAATTTCATCTGTTGGTTATTTACTATGTTAAGAACCCATAATAATCTCGTGTTTCTATATTTTGTTTCTCTAAGCAGTGAGGTTACAGATGATGAAGCTAGAAACTTTCTGGTTAAAAAAGAGCTGAAAATTGAGTGAGTGTAAAGTTTGATCTCTTGTGATGATGTTGTATTTTGCTGATTCAAGGTATATGACTAGAATCATATGCGTGTATAGGGTCATCTAAATCTTGAAATCCTTGGGTATTTATGTATGAATTTCCTCTAAAACTTCCATTTTAGAAGCTGGCTTGGCTATGGGAAGCTTTGTTTAGAAATTAATCGTATCATTTTGATATGTTGATGGCAAAACACCACTCATAGGATTCCGTTACTCGAAATATTCTTATAATTTGCAAGCTATACAGAGTACCTACTAGAACAAATCCTAGAGTTTCTTTCTTGAAACTTGTATGGTAGCCTTTCTTGGGTGGCTGGGCATTAGCATCTCTTGGCTGTGTGAAATAATCGACCTGTGGGATCAAGGGACTAGCCCTGCTCACATTGTCTGGCTGCCAGGTTCTTTGTTGCCGAACCTTTTTAGCTTATCGGTTCCAAATTCATATGATCTGTGAAGAGCGGCGCGACAATGCTATCGATTTTCGCTGTAGCTCATAGGGGAACGACATGTCATTCAACTGCCTCCTTAACATGGGAATAAAATTGACAACCCGTCACGCGGGACATGGAGAACAATCAATTAAAATAGATTAAGATGATGTGAAAAAAGAAAAGATTATGCTAGCTCCAGTGGTTGATTTCAGAACTGATATTACTAGTTTATTTGGCATGGAAGTTTTAAATTGAAAATAATGAAAGAAAAATACAACAAATAAAGAAATGCTAATTTATTGAAGAAACAAATGAAATTCACTATGGAAAGGACCCCGTTATTGGATTTACAAGATTCTCAGATTCTCGCTTATTTAAACATGAATCTGTATATTAGTGTTTTTTAATTGAAAATATATTAAAATAATCTTTTATTTTAAATTAATTTTTTTTGATATTTTTATATCATTTTAATGTGTTAATATCAAAAATAATTTTAAAAAAATAAAAAATAAATTATTTTAAAATATTAGAAATGAAAATTAATTTCAAAAATATTCATAACTACTCCAAACATTTAATCTGTCTTGCTCTTATATTAGTGATATCAATGTAAATTTTCTAATCCCCATGAAGATGCCAGGGGTGAGACAAGGGAGAGCACGTCGGCTCAATTATGAAAATTAAAAATAATTACCACGACAATGTGGTAACTGAAGCTAACAACCATATTCCATGATGATGTGGCACAACCACAGACTTTTGTCTGGCAATTGACTTCTTTTCAACTGTGAAAGCAAAGGCTTCTCTGCTTCCAATAATAACATTCTCGCCATTTTGAACATTAATTTTCTCTCTCTTTTTTTAATGGAAGAGCTCAACATCCAGAACCAGGTAATTAACCCTTTTTTGTCTAACGCTAACCTTTTCTCAAACTAATCTCTTCTTAAAAGTTTGTTTGACTTTCCCAGAGAGACACGATGAATTCATCATCAAAGCTAGTCTTGTATAATTTCTCGCACAGCTCCTGTTCATGGCGGGTCCGCTTTGCTTTAAAACTGAAAGGTATCATTTTCTACATTTAAATTGATCGACTTTTGTTAATCTTTACTGAAAATGGAACTTTTCAGGACTTGATTATGAGTATAAAGCAGTTAATCTTGTGAAAGGAGAGCAGTTTAGTAGAGGTGAGGTTGGGAGATTTCATATACTTGGCTTACCTAGAATATGATTTTTGATAGTACTGGTACAAGGTCCAGGTAGTGAGGATCGATGGGTGTTGTTTCTATTGCAGAGTTTGAACAACTGAATCCTCTCCATTATGTTCCAGTCTTGGTTGATGGTGATGTGGTGGTCTCGGACTCCTTAGCAATCTTGCTGGTCAGTGTTCTTTGCTCAGAAAGGCTTTTATGCAAACTGCAGCTCTTTCGTTGCGATAGCATTTTATGAAAATTAGACAAGGAACTACAAACATAAATACATGATTTGGAGTGAGTGAGTGAGTGAATAATGGCCTCCGTGTAATGTTGGGCTGTGTCAAATCATAAATCATGATTAATTTAACTTAACTTTTGAGAGATCTTCGATGATTATTCTTTTATGCCATATTTATTTTTGTGTATTCATAATTTTCTACTGTAAATGGGCAGTATTTGGAAGAAAAATATCCTCAGAGAGCATTGCTGCCAGATGATCATCAGCGAAAAGCTCTAAATCTCCAAGTAAGATGTTGTCATTGCTTATTTTTCCAAACGTGAAGTGTCTGGAAAACATTGTATCAAGAATCTTTTTATGTAATATGTTTTATATGAGCAACAGTCTTGAACTTGTGAATGGATTCAATGATCCCTTGCCTGTAACCTTCATCAATCAAAAAAGGTCTTTATAGCTGGAGTAAACAGAACAAGCTAATCTGGATTTTTGTTGGCTATTATCAAGATGGTTCCATTTCCTTCCGAGTACCGATTGCGAATCAGACTACGTGGACATGCCAGTATTTTGAACTAATCTTTCTTGTGTAACCATGCTAATCACTGTAACATGTCACAGGTTGCCAATATCGTTTGCTCTAGCATACAACCTCTTCATATGGTTACTTTGGCGGTACATGTTTTAGTTTCAATGGTTTATCCACATTATTTTTAGTTTCTTTCACACACATCAACTATGCCATGTCTGATTTTTTGTGTAGAAACGCATTGAAGAAAAAGTTGGTCCAGAAGAGGGAATATTATGGGCACTATCTATTATTGAAAAAGGTTTTTATGGTATGTGATTTTTCTTATTATGGAAGCAATGCAATTCCCTGGCTCTTTTCTTTTCCTTTCATTGTTTCTTTATGAGATAATTACCTACACCCATGATGGTTGAAATCGTTACGAAAGATAAAACAATTGGGTATGAGTGGTAATACTTTTGCAGTGCTTGAAATTTATAGCCTCTGGACGCAACCTTAGAGTCCATGAAGAATACAGATTGTCGAATGTTTTTATCAGAGATGTCGTTTGTGATCATTTATTAGCCCCTTCATGTCAAGCAGTAGTGTACTCCTTATTGCTCATGCGGAGTGTTTTTATTCTTTTCTACAGCACTGGAGAAGTTGCTGAAAGATTTTGCAACCAAATTTGCCACTGGAGAAGAATTATACATGGTCTCTTTTCAATACACTGTTCACTTTTTCTTGTGCGTAACTTAATTTATTATATCAGAATGGTTCTACTAATTTTAATGGTCTTGCATTGTTGATGCACCCTCTCCACAAGACATTGATATACGTTGGTGCTGTATCGCAGTTCACCCATCTAATTCACTGGTTCTTAGTCATTTATTGATTCCTTTGGTTGATTGCTATGATTCAAGACTTTAATGATAGTGTTACGCAGAAATGATTTACTTTGAACCTAACAAAAGCTCTCAACTATGCACTAGTGTGATTTCTAATTGGCATGTTCCTGTTGCTTATATATTTTTTAAGTAAATATTGCTGTGATTAAATCAATGTTTTCAAAAAATAAGAGAAATTTAATGTTGATATTTGAAATCTTAAGCGCCTTAAAAATCAGACTAATTTCTCATTTTGCTTGCAGGCTGATATGTTTTTGGCCCCAGAGATTGATACAGTTGCAAAAAGGTTCAACATTGATATGGTAAAGCATTTCCCTTGGTTCTTTTCTTTATTTCCTTTAGGATTCTTCGTCATACTAGTTCTATCTTCAAAATGTCCACACAGCAGAGCTGCTACTTCTTGGACACTACATGCTATACTGTAATTTTGCACTGCAGTAGATACACACTTCTCATGTTTGTGTTCATAAATCTGTTGTTTTTAATCCTTTAATAAAATGTGGTTCTTACAAACACAGGAAGCACTATACCTAGTTTTTTTCTCTGGGAATAACTGAGAAAACCTGAAAAATCCCACTAAAGGCGGATATTATCATAGTCACTGCGTCGAGCTGTCAAAATTGCGTTTGGTTATTCAAATTTGCTTGTATATGTGTGGTTTTGTGGATTCAAACGCGGTGTACTCTTGTCTGTATATGGTTTTATCAGATTGCTAGCATCTTCTCTCTTGATAACAGCTGTGTGATTGTTTATGCAGTCCGCCTACCCTATTTTAAATAGGGTTTATGAAGCCTACAAGACCGTACCGGAGTTCCTAGCTGCATCCCCGGAAGCACAGCCAGATGCGGCGTTTTTCACACCACCGGCGTAGTTGCAAGTGAAGTCAGTTGATACAGGAACCTTTCCCCGCCGAGATTTCACATGCTATTGCTGACTATATTTGCGTTAATTATATGAATGTTAGCAAAGCTTGAGGTTCAAAAGGTCCAGCGTAGCTATGGTGTTCCCCTTTGTTTTTTTTTCTTTATCTTTTATTTGATAAATAATAGGGGGAAACTAAAAATAAAATATCTTATGCTTTGGTACATTTGCACTTTGGTGACTCGCAGTTTCTTCTGGTTGCTTTTTTGCCCCTTTCGACAATTAAAAATAAAGTCTATCCTTTTGTGAACACATTTTAATCCCTTAATTCTAAAAACACGTTCTAAATTAACTAGAGATAAATAATTATTTTTATATCTTGATTATAGTGAAACGATTAAAATATAACTGGAAACAAAAAAATTAAACCTAGAAAATTAAAATCTTCATTATTTTTTTTTATTCTTTTTAATTTTTTTAATTATTTGAATCATATTATTTGAGCCGCGAATTTAATGAAATACCTCGGGTTGACTCAAATTTAACCTTTTTTTTATATTTATTTTCTTACGTATTTTTTAATCTAATTTCAGAACTGAGTATATATAATAATAATAATAAAAAATAGTGTAATCAAGTGAAATAAAGCGGACACCAAAACAATTTTTGCACCACGCGCTTTTGAAGAGGTGGGGCTAACTGTTACCTCCAGTCTACAGACAAACAAACAAGTGATGGACACTCAGACTCTGTTTCCTGAAGATCCAATTCCTTGGGACGAGTGACAATTTCCGGAAAATCCAATTCCTTAGGATAAGGTGGTTGTGTATTTATTGGTGGTAATTAATTGCTATGGCAATTTCTTTCTTGTTTTTATTTATTTATTAAAGAATTAGTTATGACAATTTTCAGGAGAAAAATATATACAAGAGCTTTTAACTGGAAGTAAATAAATTACATGGTAATTTTACTGGTTTTCAAGAAATATATTAAATTTGTTATATAAATAATTTATGAATTTTATATTATTGTGGAAAGACGAAAAACATTTCTCATCTTCTAAATTTAATATAGCTCTTGCAATAAATAATGTTGTCCCCTCGTATATGTTTTAGCGTGATACTGTAAGCAATAAACAATACTTTCCCCTTGTACATATTTTAGTGCGGGCCTAAAAAAACATTTATTTTTTAAAAAATATTTTCCGATGGAAAATTTAATAAATTTGGTGGGTAAACTAAATTTTTTTCTTTTATTTTTTTAGCTCTATCAATATTAATATATGGTTAATTAGTATTTAGATTTTATAATTTGATTTATTTACTTTATATTAGGTTATTCAGTCTCACAAGAGTTGTTTAATGGATTGACTTGATTTGACTCTAACATTTTTTATTTTCATATAAATTACATGGTAATTTTACTGTGTTTTTCAATAAATATATGAAATTTTTTATATAAATAATTTATGAATTTTATATTATTGTGGAAGGACGACAAACATTTCTCGTCTTCTAAATTTAATATAGCTCTTGCACTGTACTAAATTTCAAAATAATTCAATGAACCTATAGTAAAGTTGATTTAACTTTTTTTTTTTTCTTATGATCTTATGAGGATTACTAAGGAATAAAAAACCTGCATATCATATTATTAACCCAACAATTAATTAAATTATTTCAATTGAGAGTGAGAGAGCATATTGTACTACAAAGTTTAAAAACTTTCTTCTTGCGTTTTCTCTCTCCTTATTTTTTTTTGTTTTATGAAAAATAATAAATTTATTTTTATATTTAAGATAGTACAATTTATTAAACTAGAAAGGGATTTGGAAAATATGGTGTTCCAAGACATAGTGCACTCTGGACTCGCATAATATTTTTTTTTTCTTTTCTTTATTGGTTTATTATTTACTGGGATGATGCTTGATTTTATATATAAAATATAGTTTTTATTATTTGAAAAAAAAAAGGAAATCAAAATTGACAATCAAACAAAAATAAAAGTTTTATCTAGTTTCAAAGAAATTGGTATATCAATATCCACTCGATCAGTTATTGAAAAAAAAAAGAAAAAGAGGATAGCCCTGTTAACTAGTTTAGTTTGGTCCCGAAACTAAACGAGCTAGATATGGTCGAGGAGCGAGCCGTCATGTGTAATGTCAGCACTCCCTTGGGTTTTTTTCCGTGTAAATGTTGATGGTCTGGGAATATCCTGGCCAGCAGGACTGGTTTCTTGAATGTGACCAATATAATGATAAAAAATTAATTATTATTTGAGAGTATTGCTGAAATTATTTTTTAATTTGTATTTTATTTAGAAATATATTAAAATAATTTTTAGTATTAGTACATCAAAATATATAAAAATATCAAATTTTAATTTAATTTTTTTAAAAAATATATATATTTGAAACACAGCAATATCCTATATCAACTCTTTTTGTAAATTCTGCAATGGAAACGTTGGTTTCTCCTCAATTAAATTGAAATTTCTTTTTCAGGGGAAAATAAAAGGGAAACTTTTATGAGAAAGGTGCATGAAGGAACTTGGTTGTCATGGAAAATAAAATAAAAATTATTCATGATGAACACAATTAAAATGAAAATATTTGATCACGAGATGATGGGTTCGGATTTATTTATTTATTTAACATCTTATTATAGTGATTACAAAATCGAATGTTCACGTGTAAAAATGAGTGCTTGTATTTGAGTCAATTAGCTATAATAGTGTGCGGGGATGTTTGAGAATATGTTTGGAAATAGTTTTTGAAACAAAATATTTTTTTATTTTTTATTTTAAATTATTTTTATATATATATTTAGATTATTTTGACGTATTTATGTTAAAAATAATTTTTTTTAAAATATTATTTTAATGTTTTTTTAAATAAAAAATACTTTCAAAAATAATTTTAATTACACTCCTAAACCATAACCAAGTGTTTGCATGGCATGAAAAAAAGTTGCACTTTGTCATCTCGTGGTTTTTTCCACTTGTGATTAAACTCAGATAGTGCTTAAGAAAAATTAAACAAACTAAAATGATAAATAAAAAACTTAAAACTAAAACTTGAGAAATTTTATGTATTTAAAGTAACTAATAACATTATATTAATTATTTTTTTATGCTTAAATTTTAAAATATAAAAAAGATACAAGTAGAAGAGAAACCTATTGTTACAATTTGTTATGATGTATCATGAATTTTATTTTCTTTCTCATTTTTTTACCTGTCTTTAATTTTCGCAGCATCGTAAAATTAATTTTGAGTCCTGCCAACTCCTTTATATTCTGTTGCTGCCATCCAAACAATCATACTTTTCACCCTCTAATTAACAATGCTGCCTTACCAGAACTTGCACCAAGCAGAGGCAGCTCTTGGCAGAGAGCTAACAGTTGCAGAAAAACTATGGTTCAATTACTCGGCCAATAAACCTGATTACCTTCTTCATTATCATAACATTCTCTTCCTGGTCCTCATTTACTCCACAGCTCCTCTCCCATACATGTTCATCGAGCTGAGCAGGTCCAAGAAGATAGAGAAGCACAAGATTCAATCCAAGGTCAAGAACTCATTCCAAGACATGTTGAAATGCTATAAAGATGTTATGCGAACTTTTATCGTCCTCGTCGGTCCTTTTCAACTCTCTTCTTACCCTCTCATCAAGGTATGTATATGATTATAATGCAATTTTACTGAGAACTGCAAGAAATTTTAAGATTAACAAGGCTAGCTACTTTGATTTTGTTCCAGCTGACTGGCATCCGAACTGGTCTGCCATTACCTTCAGGAGGGGAGATGTTCTGGCAGTTGATAGTGTATTTTCTGATAGAGGATTACACCAGTTACTGGGTTCACAGGTTGCTTCATTCCAACTGGGGCTATGAGAAAATCCACCATCTTCACCATGAATACAGTGCTCCAATGGGGTTTGCAGCACCTTATGCACACTGGTCTGAAATTTTGATTCTTGGCGTGCCTGCATTTCTTGGTCCTGCATTAGTTCCCGGCCACATTACTAATTACTGGCTATGGTTCGTGTTAAGACAAGTGGAAGCTATAGAGATTCATAGCGGGTACACATGCTAAACTCTCTCGTTCATTTTAACCCCTCTTTCAGCCGGATTTTGATGACAAATTCTGACAGTAACTGCACAGTTTCTAGTCGTGGATCGATAATGGAGAAATTACAAAAGTGTTTTACTTCCTTTTTCATAATCAAAGGACGAATTAAGTCAGCAGTAACTGCAACAACCGCAAAAATATGTTCTAATTTGGTGGCTTGAGATGAACACTTGAATCAAGAACACCTTCGTGTTTGTTTCAAGTATAATGAATGCCCTGTGCTTTCCTTCGAAGTTTTGTTGGCTAGCTATCTAAAGCGCTTACGTAAAATGTTATTCGATGCAATGCAGGTATGATTTTTCATGGAGCCCCACAAAATTTATACCATTCTATGGCGGTGCAGGGTACCATGATTATCATCATTACGTGGGTCGCCGAAGCCAGAGTAATTTTGCTTCCGTTTTCACTTACTGTGATTACCTTTACGGAACAGACAAGGTGAGTCCTGTGTTTGACAACGACGTAGAAAATAGAAATTTATTATATGCACCTAACAATCACGAAGCTGTGGCTCGGATCCGTGTGATATTTTTCCGAATCACAAATACTTATATTTTGTGTGTTAAAATGGCTCTGAATCATTGGCAGGGCTACCGGTCCCACAAGTCCATCGTCCTTAGAAAGGTACCTCCCTAAGCCAACTTTCCTTTTCTGTACACACGATGGTTTGCTGACAAAATATGGCTGGTGATCAGAATTCTCCATTTTCGACATCCAAGGGGACGTCGTTTTCTTCATGGGTCATGGGTTAACATTTTTCTTAGTGCTTGCAAGTTGCAATGGGGTGTCGGTACCCAACAAGTTTTTACAATGAAAGTAGTTTCCTTGCTTATCCATCCATACAGGGAGGTTGAGTTTATAGTAGATTGTTATGGCTAGCTAACTATTTTCATATTTTACTAGATGGAGGAGACATTGGAGAGGAATGGCCACCGTCGTGAGGGCAGCTATAATTCCATGACTTCCCAAGATTTCAAATCCGAATAACTATGATATATCAGCGGTCCACGGTGTTTGATCCAGTGTTTTTGTTGCTATTATTATTATTATTATTATTATTATTAATTAAAAGTTGTAATGGTTTGCAAGGTTGTAGTTGAGGTAGTGATAGGCTTGGGACTGCACTCCGAGATATAAATAAATCGATGGGCTACGGCTTTTATTATCTAGCTTTTGGCCATTGATGTGGAAAAAATATATTCTGGCGAGGTAATTAAATTCTTCCCCGATGAATAGAGAGATCCGGGAATGAATGATAGTATTTATTGAATCATTATAGATTTTCTTATACTTGGACCTATACTAAAAAACCCAAACGTATCCCAGCAAGCCCGTCTAGCTCAGTTGGTAGAGCGCAAGGCTCTTAACCTTGTGGTCGTGGGTTCGAGCCCCACGGTGGGCGCTCTATTTTTTTTTCATTCGAGAAATCCCAGTCCAGGACCGGAAAAAGGCAGTTTACACGTTACAGGAACGAGAACACGATCCACTTGCAGATGTAGTGGCATTCTGTTCCCCAGTTTTTTCCATCAAGGATACTATTGTCTATTGATTGATTAAGTGCTGTATGAATCACACTTCCAAAACCTATTTCTTTATGGAACATTTGGTCAGCAAAACTTTTCAGTCAGATCAGGCTAAGAGCAATCGGGAGGACCTGGTCCATATTTTTTCGGATTTTTTAGGGTATTTCGGGTTTAGATTTTGGAGAGAATGATCCTGATGATGATGATGATGATGATGAGCAATTGTCAGGGGGTACACGTGTCGCCTTGATGCGTCTTTCGCTCACACTGTTTCAGCACTCTCGGTGTAGAAACTAGAGAGAGGAGTAGATATAGTTAAATACCAATTTGATATTTTTATCCAGGAAAATCTTCTGAAGTGGGCTTTTACCGAGTTCAAGTACAAAGGCGATAGGCCCAATAAAGCTAGGATACTAAGCCTGGTGAGAAACTAGTAGAGCCCATAAATAAGTAGAACCAGCCCCAAAAAGGATGCCAGCCTAAAAGAGCCGAATAGAGTACCACCCACTGAGGCAATAAGCTATATTTTGGTTTAAAAATATATTAAAATATTAAAAAAATTGATTTGAAGTTTTTTTTTTTATATAAAAAGTAGTTTGACAATCAATTTGAAAAGCATATTCAACAAAAATATAGAGATAGTGCAAAACTAGAGACTATTTCAGTACTAAAACAAATAGTTTCTAATAACCTTATCGTGGAAATGATTATGGAAGGATATATGTTGTCGAACTGTCTGTATATTTTTGGATGATAAAAAATCACATTTGATTCTTAGAGTTTTAGAGTTATATCTACTGAATTAAAATAATTTTTTGTCGGGAGAGCACAATTGATTGATAAGAGGGTAAGATAACATTATATACAACTTCCACTCAATCAAGAAAAATTGGAGTGCTATAAGCGCTATAAAGCTGTTCCTGTGGCTATACATCTGTAACCAGTCTTATCACATAAAGGTCTAAATTATAAATTCACATATTATTAGGAACTCGTAGCATATAATTAAGAAACATAGATAACTACTATAATGAGTTTTTATTTCTGTGCAAACATCAAATAATGGTTCTTGATCTCTCTAATTAGTTCTAAATTAAAGGGATAGAATTTCTCTCACGGCCAAGAAAAATAAAGGTAAAAAGAAAATAGTATTAATTTCTAATAAGGGGATTGAGATTACTATACGCCATCTGCTTAGACTCAAATCTTAATTAAATAAAAATGATTGAGAAATGGGTTAATTAAATAAAGATAATAATTTTAAAAAATCTTTTTCATCAAAATAATAATTTTTCGAAATTCATATTATCCTAGAAGCATTGCGCATTTTGAACAATGCATTGTAAATATCAGGATAAAGGTTATAGCTTATGACCTGTCCTACACAATTGGCTGATTCAATTCCCAATGGGCATCTCAGATCCCCTAAAATTTTGGGAACATAAGTTTTTTGCACCATGACTTATTAATTATATAGAAAGTAAAAAAAAAAGATTTTACAATCACCACGTCAAAAGAACAGTGTTCAGGTTGAAGTGCAGTAGTATTTCGCCAGGTCATGATTCTTGAGAAACATAACAAGCCCTGTTCGATCCTCCTGCTTCTGATCTACATGAGATCAAATTGCACGTGTTAACGTGGAAAAAGAAAAGAAACTGTTATATACTCGCAATCACAGATTTTGGCATCCAACCTTTCTGCATCGAGCAAACACATGTTACACGTGCTTTTCAAGACCCAAATTTAGAATCTAAGGGCATCCATTGAGATTTCGGTCTCCGATAGCAGCTTCAGTTTCTGTCATGTTCAGAAATTCAATGAGCAGCTGGAAAAATACTTGAAACTTAATATGATTTCACCACTATTCTCACTACACAGCGTGCTATAAAATTTCTGTAACGAAGAGAGGCAAAAGAAAGAAAGAAAGTGCAATAGAAGCCAGGAATTAAAATTTGGATGTGGACATTCGAGATAGATAGTGGCTGCAGCGAAATGCTCTAAATTCTGATTCTAAAGATATCCAAACATATAGACAATAATTATTTGGAAATTAAAATGATAAATAAGCACGTGATACCGTGATGTATTGTGGAGGGTCATCCAGACTAGAGCAACCTAGAACAATTTCTCTCCCCAGTTTGGTTGTAAGCTTGTGACATGCTCGCAGCTGACAACAATTATGGCCAAAAAGGCATTAGCAAGGATCCCAAACACCTCCAAGGCCGGGGAAAATTTGAACTATGAGGTGATATCCAATTCAAACTTAGAACTGCCCAACAAATTTTTACCTCTGAGCGAGTTGCACCGCCAATGATAAAAACAAAAATACGCTGTCCCATTTTCTTGAACTCTTTTGAGGCGCTCTTCAAGACTGAATCGCTGCAAAAGGCTAGGGAAGACTGCTGAGAAAGATTCAAGCATAATGGAAGATAACATTGGCATCCAACCGATGCAGATATCTAAGCTACTATCAAGAGTCATCTATCACAATCATAATAGATAACAAATGTGTTGCGGATGATATTCGGTGTGGAAACAATTAAAATATTATGGAAATAAAAGTCAGTGGGATGTGTGATCCAAACAAGTGACATTTCAATTGTAAGGGTTGCCATTGTACCTTGAATATCCATCATCTGAATTACTAGTTCGTGCCCAGGTTGTGGTTCGTCTTGATCTCATTGATTGCGCAGGAGCTTTTCTTTCTGGAATAGCTGGAGCAGGTGAAGCATGACTTTTCCGTACCGATCCTCTCCTTGTTGTCTCTTGGTCAGTTGAACTTGGATCATTCATACACGAATACTCATTCTTTGGCAATTCACATTTGCTGAGTTTTTCAAGGAGCTCCTGAGAAGGAAATCATGAAATATTATACATATAATTTAATTGTATACATAATAACACAAGCATTGTTCTCTTTTCTGTTAACATAACAACGGAATTCATTTTACAGCACAAGCAACAAACCTACTCATCTTCGAAGATATAACCATTTAAAGACACCAATCAGACAGTCAATTAAGCATTGTTCTCAGTTAGCTAAGTTGCACATTCTCAGTTAGCCAAGTTATAACGATGATGCACAAGGAGCATCACCAAATGTGTTGGCAGATCAAGTATGATGCTACATAAAAATCTGGCGATGTGCATTCTTAATATTACTCGATACAAAAAATTATAGGAAAAAGAAAAGGGAAAAAACCATGACTATTTAGGATCTATTTTAAACAAGGTGGCAATGATGCCTCACAACAGCAAAAAAAACTAATTCTATAACATCCATCCATTTTGACCCTTCCTCGGAGTACCATCACAATCAATACTATAAGACACAAATATAGACACTGTTGCATGATTTAATCACCTCTAGCACCGGATAAAATCGGAAGAGTTGCCATGTTTCTTCCTCATCAGTTCGGTCCTTTCTAGCTGCTTGCTTTGTCTGAGAACCAAAAGGAACATTTGTCATCCATTAGACATCACATTGTCAATGTACCACTCAACTTTAGTGAGCATCTCAACTGCATGCGCTTATGTACCTTCTGGTTATCAAACTTGAGAGAGAAACCACCTGATGTCTTTTTGGTCTCAGATGAACCACCAAGCAATTTCATATTATTAACAACCTTCATATCCTCATTTGATAACCTAGCCAGCTGGATGATGGAAAATAATTAAAAGAGAATTGATTAACTGGCACAACATAAAAATTGCTGCCACAACATTAAAAATCCCATCCTTTTCTCATTATAGACTGACAAGAAAGAGAAGAGAAGAACCTTCACAAATTCCAGAGGGGAAACATCAGCCTGTCTCATGTTAGAGTTCAGACATAGATCCTGATCAATGATTATAGCTAGCACCATTAAATATTTATTTCTTTTTGTACTTTTGTAATAATTTGTCCATACTTTTACACGGCAACCTATGAATCTAGAAAATACTACCACTAGCGTTTATTATGCACATCATTTCCACAAGAGTTATGCTAGATGTCAAAGAAAAAACTCAAATGAAAGTGAATAGACTCATGCAATAAGACATGGCGTTGCATTGGTTATTAATAATGTCATTGTATGTATCCGTGTCAGTTTTAAGTAAAGCTTTTTGTTAGCTAAACTCGTTCCACAAATAACACTCAGCAGCTACCTGCATTAACTTTGAAGCTTTGTCACCCTCAAATTTCTCAGGATACACGCATGCATAGATCATCAACAAACGCAGCTTATTTTCAGGAGAAGCATCCTGCGTGAGAGAAGTGTGATAAATTCAAGTCACAACATAGAATGTTAGGTACATAAATCTTTTCTGATCAAAATTCCATGCTTCATCACCTGCTTCGTCCTTAGATAGCTGATAACATCCTTAGCTCCTGCATCCCCAAAAACAAGATCCTGCTCCAGTTGCCCAAGATCACGAAGTCCCAATTCTCTGATAACGCTGTTAATTTTTCCAGCAATCTATACTTCAAATAAATAATTTTACAAAATCAGAAGGAAGCATAACATGACTGTAACTCGAACCATTCATTGTATCCTTATCACTGAAGTAGAAAATCAACCATTGCAAAGGTAAGAGAATTAAAGAAGAAGCAAACCTCAATGTGAAGTGTTAGTTTCTCAACTTGTTCATTGTATTTCGGCAAAGCTTGAACTATTTTCTGCAAATCTCGTGTCGATATTTCACTACCATCTCTGCATAAAATCAAAATTTAGTACTATAAATAAATGGAAACGGAGATAAATCCGCAATTTAAGACTTAAAGCTTCAAAGTAAAATCAAGCACTTGTTAATCTTCAAAGTAACATAGGCAATCCACATCTAGTGAAGCAGAGAGATTGCCAAGTCTGAATCATATACATGTGTCAGATGGCATCATTAACCTATGAGGCATCATTAGCCTATAACCCTTGCTCGAAATGTTGTCACAAAACTTTTCACAATCTGTTTCTCCTATATAACAATGTAGCATTTCAGGGATCATTAATCATGAGAGTGGTGCCATGTCTAAAGAATAAACAATCTTGAGAAAGAAAATAATTCACTTCTATACTGTGTAAGACAATCTTCTAGCTGTATACGTTCTGAAATTTCAGGTGCAATGCATATTCACAAGGATGAAGTGAGAAAACATGTAAGGTGGCCTCCTTGACATTTTTCCAACATCAATATCCAACTCTTTCACTGTCACTCTTAACAAATAAAGTGCCAACTTGGAGAAATACTAAAATCCCTAGCATTTTGAATAAAAACAAGTGCGATGTCATCTAGCCACCCTTTTTTGTTTTTAAGGGTTAGTGGGTAGAAGAGGTTTGAATCTTTTAGGGGCATGATTACACCTTTTGAAATTTCCATGTCCATAATCAGATCAGTTCGAATAGCTAATCAGATGCAAAATCTGCCTTGTTATTATATCTTTTAGGGGCTTATACTACAATCACAGCAAGCCGAAGAGTTTTACCACCCTCGTAACTTATCATTAAACTCCTTGCACTGTGAACTGTTATCAGAAACTAAATTTGATAGCATTGACTATCGCTGGACAAACCATAGTTATGGTAAAAGTCTTGCACTTGAGAATGGGATTGCGAACAGGTTAGAATCAGTTTGCACAGAAGTTTGGGAACTAGAATTGTTTTTTTACATCATATATGCTAGGTTTGCAGCTTAAAACCTTCGAAATTTACGAAATTCCGCATCAAATGGCAAACAACTTTTGAAAGTCACACTAGCCTTACCTTGCACTCTGTTGCATTTGGGCAGCTTTGTTCTTGGACACAAAGGTTGTCATCTTGTCATGCAAGCGTTCGCTAGCCTGATATGACAATCAGTAGGAAAGAGGTTCACGAAACCAAGGCATCCAAGTGAAAGTAGAATATAAATGCATGAACATACATCTGCTATATGTGCATGGCGAAGCTCAAGCCAAACTAGATCCTGGTCTTCTAGAAGGACCTCCTTTTTCTCAGGATTGCCACTGGTTTTGCTAGGGAGCTGAAAGACAAAAATTTCACCCAAAAAGAAGAATACACCAAAAATGCAAAAAGAAAGCCCTTTAAACCCTGAAGGCCCCCCAAATAATCACCCACCCCACCACCACCACCCACCGGGAGGAAAAGTCAAATGTGAAGACATACCTCAACAGCATATTTATTTCCATCCATTTCCAGTAAATCGTGGCACATAGCATCATAGGTCCATTCATGTATGACAGGCGCAATCTAAACAAGCAAGTTCGAGATATATATCAACAAATTAAAATTATAGACCACAGAAAACAAATTATCACAGAAAATGACTAACAACCTGGTCAATAGATCTATCCAGGATAAGCAACTCGCATGTCTCAGTTTGTGGAAAGTTGGGGATGCACTTGTATTTTAAAATATTGTTCCAAACACCAGCAGCAAGCTTTGCAGGAATTGAATCACGAAATGTTGCTGTGGAATCATCTGTAGCTTTGGCAGCACGATACCGTACAAAAGGTAGTTCCTAAAATAATACAAACAATAAATTTTCCACAAATTCAAAAATTTCATTGAAAGGAATGCTTCAGTCCCAGCCATACGTTGTTTCCGCAAATAAAAGACAATTTAATTCCAAATATTCAGCCAAATCAACCCTTCAAAATGAAGTAATTTTTGAGCTAAAATATATTAGGCTTACAGATGGACTGAAGCCCAAATAAGAGCCTAGTCCATAGTTGCGAGTCTGCATAGAATTGGAGGTTGAAACCTTCTTAAGACGAGAATTCAATAATTTACGAACCAAATTCTATGGAAAGGTTATTCCATTATTCTGACAATCTTAACTTGTCAAACTATAAGGGATCAAATAATCACCATAAATGAAAATCAAAGCACTGCACCCGACCCAAAAAAGCAAAGAAAAACAAAATGTCGATATTGCCATCTTTATTTCCATAATGATCAGAGATATCAGGGCCTCTTGAGTTGATTTAGTAAGCTTTATAGAGATAAAAGTAAAATAAAAAATAAAAGAAGAAGAATAAGATTCCACTGTCGCTGCAGCTTCTTGTATAAATCCTTACGTTCAATGAAGCAAAAACTGTTGCAATTCGAGTTGCCATTGTATTCATACATGCATCAAATCTGCGAGAGTTCTCAACATTTTTACCATAGAGTTCCCCCAGCGCTCCTTCGTGATCAGTAATAAAAGCCTGCGTTAAATTCTCAAATCACAAAGCGGCTCAAAACCTCCTTTGAAGTATGAAACAATACGTAGAATATATTGTTGGAATGCTTCAAAGATTCTTAATTCTTCAAAGATACTTCGTCAACAGACCGTCAATGATAGCAAAAAAGCTTTATCTTTTTTTATTGGGAAAACTTCAGATTATAAAAGAGTTAAAAGTTGAAAAAATGAGCTAAATATAAAAGACTCTTATATCACATTTGTCTCAAACTTCTTAGAAAAATATCATGAATTATAAAAGTGCATTTCATCCATCCAGGTTTACATGAAAGAAGCTTTTAAAGGCATCATTGTTTACCGTGCATACGGAGGTTCAGAATGAGCGGGTAAAAAATGGCACACCAAGATAAATGGCGCACTAATCAATTAGTATCTAGAGTATTGCTAGCTGTAAAGATATACCTGATTATCAATGGGAAAGTATTCCAAATTCATCTGCATGACAACAAAAAAAGATGAAAGAGGATACGAGGAGAAAAGTTCTATAGCAAAATCATGCACTATATAACATGTCTAAGTTACAGATAACAAAAGCAGAAACAGAACATTTACCTCTCTCAAAGCACCTATTCGGGGTAACACACTTGTATCACACTTGATGTGATTAACCAATTCTTTTGGGACAGATGAACTAAAAAATACATATGCTCTAGAAAGGCAGAGAAGCATGTGGTCAGAAACATAATCAGGAATGATTCAGCTCACTTAAACCAGAATCTAGAGAAACTGTAATCTTTCACTCACTTCTTGTATAAAGGCTCCCTCCCAGACATGTCAGACAAGAACATGACAACACTGCAAGCTAGCAAAAGACAGTTAAACGTAGATCCCCGTCTTCTTAGCAGGAATGTAAGAATTAAGTACGACGAAAAAATAAAAACCAAAACGCAAAATAAGAAGAAACTGATAATGCATTCAAGTGAAATCCCATACAATACGAATGGACATAAACAATCAGGAGGAAGCTTCAACATTACTCGATACTTCAATCAGGAGGAAGCATCAAATTATCACATTAATCGAAAATCAAGACAAATTACTCTTGATCGTTATAATATTATCATGCAAAACAACGAAGAAATTACTTTTCTTTCGATGGCTGGATGAAATATATGGCATCCATCGAGGTCATAGGTTCCCTCCTCCTGAAAAGATCTTCCACCACTGCAGTAATCAAGAATTGAGCAACCACGTCACACACTTGTAATTTCCTTTTCTCCATTCTACCAACTTGGCTTGAATAGCCTCAACAAACACATCACGCAGGCATAAAAAATTTAAAGCTTACATGAAATTCCTTGGTCTGTAATATCTGACATTTTACAAGAGTGAGACATGACTTTCACTGTAACTTTATCCATAATAAGTACCTGCAGCACAATATCAGTTAAAATGACTAAAAAAACTAGTAGAGAAATCTTCTGGGAAAAAAAAAACTGTTAACGAGCCATACCTTCCAGGTGGATTTTGAGTCTCCTGTTCTTGTTGATCCAAGCATTTCAAACAATAATCCTGAAATTTATAGTAGTGGTAGTAGTAAGAATAAGAATAATTATTGTTATCATAATCATAATAATAATGATGATGAAATTTAACAACCGTTGCAAATTATTTAGAGCAGATCAGCAATTGATTTATATAAATTATTTTTTTAAAAAGAGAGAGAGAGACTGTAATACACCAGAATTCATCCGGATGATTCTAATAGCTCTAGATTAGGTAAAAATATTCATGTAGTTAAGGAATTAAAGGATGCCAGGCTCGATTTGTTTCTTTCGTTACATTTTCCCGCGAAAACAAACAGAAAACTCAAACAAATTGATTAGAAACATCAAATATATAACATCAACGGGCACAAGCGTATAAAGATGAAGATATGTGTGAAATGGAAGCTTACGATCACGGGTGACTTGACGGAAGAATTTGTACTCTCCGCCATGAGAAGAAGATGATTCGGAATCGGAGAATGACATTGTTGATAGCACGGTAGACTTTCTTTTCGAATTCAACAGAAATAAATGCAAAGTTCGATGGATTTGAAAATGAAGAGCAGAGGGGAGCTTTTTGGAGAAAAAGGAGGAGGGTGAAGAGAGAGACTGAAAGAAGGCCGTTATTATTTAGCGGGGATTTCGCTCTCTTCCATAGATTGGAAAGGAAAAAAAAGCCAGAGAGAGTTTCGTTCAAACGGCACCGTAAGTTTTTACATTTTTTAAAATCTATTACTATGGTTAGCTTTGGTTGGTGTTTCAAAATGTAACATACATACATACATACATACATACATACATACATAAAGTGTTTTGTTTAAGAAATAACAGATAAAGAAATTTATTCTTATAATAATTTCAAAATGAATTTTATATGGACTGAAGGGAGATATATTCCTTCTATTTTTATAACTCTTAAATTCGATTTAATTTTAAAAAAAATGAATTCAGCTATTATTATTATTATTATTATTATTATTATTAATATCATTATTTCTTTGTAATATTTCTTCAATAAGTTTGGAATTGCATTAACTTTGCAATGCCAACATGTATTTTTCTTTTTGCGAGAATACAAATTTTTAAACTTATAAGATATAGTTTATTGGTTAGGTATTATATTTATTTCCTAGATGTTATCAGTTTGAGTCTCATATTAATCAGAATTATTGAAAATTTTGACTGATTATTAACTTTAAAGCTCATGAAATTAATCGAAATATATATAAACTGACCCACATATCCACATTTCAAAAAAAAATACGAATTTTTTTGATGTTGTATTAGATTAACTATTTGTTTTTATGGAAAAATATTCAAAGTTGATCGAAGAAGGATGTTGTGATTATTCCGGTCCTAATTTTAAAAAAATATATATATTTTTATCCTGCTGTTAGAAAATAAGAAAGGGTGGTATAGGCTATTCAAGGAACTAACATTCAAGTGAAACAATCTCTCAGTCATTCAATTTAGTACCCATCATAAATCTTAAGTGTTAGATCTAGTTCAGTTCAATTTCTCATGATCGATTCGATCAAGGATCTTGCTAATAATTTGCGTCCGAGATCTCGAATTCAGTCTACAATTTTCCAAATCTACCGCGAGATTATCTTTTTGCTTGAGTTGTAAAAATAGTTTCTGGTTGGCATATAAGTAATGTTTATTGTAACATCCACTCTAAAAAAAATGCTTATTGTGATATCAATGAGGGATACTACGAAGTTGTTTTTTTTATGCTGAAATAGCTATTTGACTAGCATTCTTTAAAGAGTCAAAATTTAAAAAAAAAATAACAATAATTAAATATGCAAGCTATTTTGACATGTTTTTTTACATGAAAAAATAAAATATAAATATTTTATGCATGTATTTAATAAAATAAGTTAATAATTATCTATGTAAGCGAAAAACAAACGTTGTCAACAATAATTAAAGAAGAAATTGGAAAATTAAGGGATAAATATAAATCAAGATATTTGATAACATAAAACAAGACATTTACTTGTTTATATCTATTGAATTTATCTATTAAGACCAATAAAATACAATATATATAAAAATACATATGAAACTGATTGAATAAAATAAATGAAAAAATATCATGCAAGGTATAACATATTAGAAATATTATTTTAAAATATTTTCTTTATAGGATAATTCTCATATGTATAAAATTAAAAAAAAAATCTTTAAAAAATAAATACAAATAAAATATTTGTAAGAAAAACTCTATTAAAAAAAGACATGCAAAGCTCATGGCTTGGATCATAAGATTAGAATAAACAAATATAAAAAATCAAAGATAGTAACAAAACTATTTTTTTCTTAAAATGATAAAATCATTACAAAAAAGTTATCTACCTTTATTAACTTTTCAAACTCACAATCCATGTCATTGGTTTGGCATCACCACACACAAAAAAAAAACTATGAAATCAGTCCCCAACAAATGAAACTAGAAAAATAATTCAATCGCACAAAAAATTGTAATTAAAAAAAAGGGTGGAGATAGAAATAAAAAATAAATTAGATGGAATTAGAAATTTTAAAATTGAAGGGTTAAAATAAATAAGATGATCCTGAGCATATAGATTTGGATTTGCATGATACAGCCAACGACTTCACCAGTCGTGCTGGTCACGTGGATGATGGAGTTGACGAAACAAAAGAGTTACCGAAAGAAAGATAATGGAGGCTTTAAGGAGTGCACGTCCAAGAGAATAATATCACATCCCTGCAACGATGGTGTGGGGATTTGTTTAGTTTGGTCATCACTCTCCCCGCAGCAAATCATCTTCCTAACACTCATTTCTTTTCCTCCGGAATACATGCAACTGTTTAAGAGTATAGTTGTTTTTTTTAAAAAAATATTTGAAAATATATTAAAATGATTTTTTTTTATTTTTTAAAAATTATTTTTGATATTGGTACATTAAAATAATCTAAAAACATCAAAAATAATTTAATTTAAAATTAAAAAAAAAATGATTTTTTTCAAAAATATTTTTAAAACACAATGTAAAAACTAAGTCACGTTGACAGCTGGCATTTCTAATACCATTTAGCTATTGGGATGTTTCGTTTTCCTTTCCTCCTGCTCGCACCACCAAAAGAAGCATTCTCGGAGACGAATGTAGGGGTGGGCCGGGAAGCATGGGCTCGTTGCTTTCTGGTGTCTTGTAATTAGATTAGATATACACCTAAAAGAAATCCAAAAGATTGTCCTTTGCTAGTCGTAATCAAAAAATAGCAGGCTGATTTAGGGTGTATTTGATATGTGAACGGTAGCGTCCGATCGATGGTGATAAGAGGCTTAACGGTCAATGCTGATAAATAGAAAAGGTCGAGGTGGTTCTTCCTGTGGTGACGTCGTCAAAAATAGTGGTCTGTAGTGGCTGGGAGGAGCGTCAAAAGCTTGTTGTCATCGTTTTTGTTTTTACATCAAGGTTTGCTGCTCTCGCTGGAGGTCACGACAGAGCTTCTAGAGTGGAGGAAAAGCTACTGGTGATGAGGATGATGATGGTGGTGTCTCCGGGAGCTACCCCTGGCCATGGAGAGAGAGAGAGAGAGAGTCGTCACTGTGGAGAGAGTTATCGTTGTAGAGATAGAAAGTTGTTGATGTGGAGAGAGAGAGAGAGAGAGTTGCTGCTGTGAAGAGAGAGAGACCTCTGGCTGCTTCCCACCATGATGTTAGACTCCATGGTCGTTGTTGATTCCATTCTGGGGTTTATCATGTGGTCTCTCCGTCGAGCTTCTGCATACTTACCCAAGTAACTTTCTAACCTTCTACATAAAAAGAGGTAAGGGGTTTTTGTTTTCAAAGTGATTATGGTTACCATTTCTTAGTTATAATTCTTTTTCACACTGAAAGAACGGATTGCTCGTTTAAGTTTGATTTTCAGTGCCCATTTCCAACCACGACTTGCAATCCATAACGCAGGCAAAAAATGAATCTCGTTCACGGGCAAAAGTTTTAAAATTCAGTTTCTTCTAAATCATGATTTCAACCGATTTTTTGGTGGATCTCATAGCAATTTAATCTGTGTTTTTTTCATTACCAAACATCACAAAACCTGCTTTTACTCGAATCCCTGTTTTTATCGCAATACCAAACGGTCACGCATCGTGGTTAAACTATATATTTCTAAAACGAACTTTTTAAACATTAACTATCACTAAAATAAATTGTTGTCTATATCACTCAACGGCACATCAATTCAACCACCGATCAAATAAGTTCAGATCGTGACAGATGAGCTAATTACTAGTTGGCCAGCATATTAAATAAACTCTAACCACTTATAATTTTTTTTTAAAAAAATAGGAAGATTAGAAGCATATTCTATAAGTTATTTTTTAAAATAATTTTGTCGAAAATACATTAAAATAAAAAAAATTAATTTAGTTTTAATATTAGTATATCAAAATATAATATATATTACATATTTTTTTAATATAAAAAAACCAATCAAAATCTGCTAAACACGGCCCAAGCGAGGCCTTAATTTAAGTGAGGCTGCTTGCTGAAAAGAGTGATGATCATGGCCAGTGAACGGATCCTGGGATTCCTGGACTATTGAACGGAACAAGAACACGAGAAAGAAACAAAACATTTTATGTAAACCACTCTAGTTTTTCTTCTAACTTAAATCAAATTAATTAAAAGGTTTTTTTTTTACACGCGCATTATATTTTCCATATCAAATCACCACCTTCATTGTCCATGGAAAATAAATCAAATAGCAAGAATATTTAATTGAATATTTAACCATGAAAAACTCTATATTGGATTTTAAAACATCATTGGCCTGTAAATGACCATATTGGAAACATGTCAAAAGATGTCTTCTTTCGAGGATAAAAGAACATCGCGTACATGTACGATTTATTTTCTCTGAAAAATAATTATTGTATGAATATGCATGTTTGAATCTCTTGTCTCGGTAATTATTGTTTAATTTGAACCGTTCATTGAAGTACCTTTGGGAGAGAGTGTGTGTGTGAAGCAGGATTTAAACCCGGATTTAAATTAATTAATGTCAAATTAAGCTGTTATTAATGACAATTGCTATATGTTGCTGTTAATTTCGGATCAATTTCCTCACATGAAAACTAAATTCCTCCAATGAGTTGATGGATGCTAGCCACTCCATGTATAACTAAACTGGCCACTAATATGTATTTTATCGTGGCCAGAATTATATTTTTTTCAACTCAAAAAATATTGATTGTATGACTTTTTTTATTATAATATAAATTTGGGCAAAATTCTAGTGAAATGCAAGTTTTTTTTATCAAATATATAAATTTTAAATCGATATAAATTTATCTGTCTAGTAGGTTTTAATAAAAACAAATCATTGAAAATTCATCCTTACATTATCATCATTATTATGATTATAACAGTTAAAATTATTATCAACATTATTTCCAAACAATTAAAATCATCAAATTGACCCCCAAAAAAACAAAACATTTTTTACAAAAAAAAAAATAGTCACTAAAATTATCATTATTATTGCGCAAAATCAAATCATAAAATCATGTGACCCGAAGAACATGTAAAAATAACAGAAAACACAAAAAACAAAAAAACAAGGGGGTTAAAAGAGAAATATTAATTTTAAAATGATCACAAATATAAATTAAAATTTAATGATTGAACCAAATAAAAACAAAACCATAATAAAAAATCAAACGACAAAAAATAAAATAAAAACTAAAAGCATAGGTTCATAAATACTGGTAAAAAATAAACACTATCCAAAAAAGACCAAAAAATAAAATTAATTAATATCAAATAAAAAATTCAAAGAACAAGGGCCGAAACAAAAAATAAAATATATAATTAATTCTAATAGAAGGACAGAATTAAAACAAATAAAAATCTTGAGACCAAAACAAATAAAAGTATTTAAAAAAAATGCATTGTAATTTTGTTAAAATAATTAAAAGAATAAGAACCGAAATGATAAGTAGTATATATGAGTAATTTCAATTAGAGGACAAAAATAAAACAAATTAAAACATGCATACCCAAAAAAATTAAAGAAACCAAAAATTAAAAGAATAAATACTGATATGAAAACTAACATATACAATCATTTATGCACTATTGAAAAAAATCAAATTTTTAATCCAATAAATAAGGAATAAAATCAAAATAAAAAAATAGAGACTAAACTAAAACAAACACAAATATTAAGGATTTATATGGATGTTACGACAACAAGAGAGAGAAATGAGAGAGAAAACCAAAAATTGTCCATCGGCAATGCACCGACCATCGTCATGTAACTTGCGTCACCCCAAGAGGCAGAGGACATGGCGGTGCACCAGAAGACACGATGGACGGTCAGTTTCAACTCTTAACGGCAAAAGGACGTCGCACACACCTCTTGAACGGGGCGTGCACGGGAAACACTGGCGGCACGTTCGTACAACGCGCCTGGAGTGTTTCAGAAAAGAATTAATTAAAAAATGATAAATTACCTATACACCCCTAGACCTCGATAATCATGAAAAAATTGGGGGTGAAAGTACCGCAATACCCTCGACTCCAGAAGTTATTTTTGTTTTTGTTTTTTATGATGTTATTTTCATAATTTTATTGTGCATGAATTTATGAAAAATCAAAAACACCTCCAATTGTTCCGCATCCTTTTGCCAGACTTAGATGTAAAATAGTAGTTGCACTATGCAAAAATTAGAAATATCATACATGTCTTCTGGAAATATCTAAAATATCCCCAGTTTCGAGGGTTAAATTTTTTCTGATTGAGGATAAAATAATAATTTTACTGTTATAATTTATAATAATTTGTATTTATATACACAGTAAAAATCGTTATAGGAAAAGAGACACGGGTTTTGTATTTTAGTAATTATTGAATTTCTCTGGAAGAAACTCCTTGACAAGTGATTCTGGATATTTTTTTCCCCTTTCTTAAACCTTTGATCTTGTTTGTAGATTGAGACGAGGCCGGAGACCGTGGGCCTCGGAGATATAGATTTGTCTATTCCTTCATTGGTACCGGACCATGGACTGTATCAATTTATCAAAAGATCCCAGAAGTCGCATATTCTCCCTCCTCTACCCTCTGTGAAATTCTTATTTACAGACCACCTTTCTCTACCCCTTGCGAAATTTTTACTCAGACTCTATGCAACCACACATTTTGGGGTTTGGAAACCACTAAGAATATTTTGTGAAAAGAAATGATTTTATTTTTATTTTTAATGAATTTTTTAGTATTTTTAGATATTTTTATGTGTTAATATCAAAAATATTTTTTTTAAAATAAAAATAAATTATTTTAATATATTTATAAATAAAAAACACTTTAAAAAGTAACCATAATAACATTCCATAACACCCTATTAGCTTATATTCAACACCAAAAAGATTAGTGAAAATTAAAGGGATAATATTTGTTTATCTCAAAACCTGCTAAATTTTTTCATGGTTTTTAAACCCCCACGCTTTATTTTATTATATATATAAATTATTTTGATACGATGATATTAATTTTTTTTTTAAAGCCACCAAACTCTAAATTCCTCTTTAATAGAACGACTTGAAATATTTATGACTCTTGAGATGTTTTATTTTGAATTGGAAAAAAAAAGAGTTAATCCAGTAAAACAAATTTATAATTCCATCTAAACTTGATCTAGATCTATCTTGGTTAGTACTAGCTTAGGTGTTATATCGGTGTTAATGAAATTTATTTTGTAAGTGTAGTTTAAATAAAATGTTTTTTTCCCTTCTCCTAATTGATCTCGTTTTTTTTATATGTTTTTTTGAATTTTTGGTGGTCATGAATAAGTTTATTAAAATATTTAAGGTAATTTGAGTCAAAAATGAGTTTTTAGAACTCGCTATTTTTTTAAAAAATAAGATATGGTCTACTATTTTAACAAATTAAAAAAACAAATAGGCCTAGTCGCGTTGGCTATGCTGGAAGACCCACGCTTCTTTTTTTTAATGTTTATACCCATTAGCTTAAACTTTTTTTTTCCTAATTTATATTTGGTTTAAGAGAAAATGGTAAAATAAATTATTTAACCCAATTGAGATCTTGACAGAAGAAGTACTGGATTGGGAATAACAACTATGATTTTGATGATTGAACTAATTACTAGCTGGCCAGCATATTAAATAAAGTGTAACCAGTTATAATTGTTTTTTTTTTTAAAATAAAAAGATTAGAAGCATCTTCTATTATTTTTTAAAATAATTCTCTTTAAAAATATATTAAAATAATATTTTTAACATGGTAGCTTCATTGATTGACATGTTTCTTTCTAAATTAATAAAAACAATAATTCTATCTACGTGTTGATGTAACTACTGAGGTTATTTTCAAAGTCAAATAATTGTAGCTTTTCAATATAAAAAACAAATAAACATTTATAATTGCGTTCCAGCCATGTAATTTCCACTCGTGGTGGCTTTTTATAACCGTTATGCTACTTATATATGTAAATTGTAAAGAGCAATATAAAATGATACAAACAGCTTTATGTCCAAAATGGGTGGTTGGGGGCATCTACCGGTATAATTTATATTTAAGCATACGATAGCTGCAACCTCTATAGATTATTTAGCAAAGCAAATCGGCTGTGGCCGACAAAGCACCTTTTTTTTTTTTAACGTGATCAATTTCACAGAAAACCCTTACCTCTTCAGAAATCAATGCTTACTCGGCAATTATTATTTTTTCTTAATTAAATATATATTAAAAATAGCCAACAAATTTAAAGTTCAGCATATCTTGGAATTTAATTGAAATTGATTTTTAAATTTTTTATAGTTCATAAATATGTTCAAATGATTTATTTTTATTTTTAAAAATTATTCAAATAAAACTAATTTAGAACAAAAAATAAAGAGATATTTTTTAATTTTTTTAAAAAATATTTTTAAAATACAGTGTGAAATAGACGTAAACATTTGCCCATTTTTATTCTTTCCATTTTCATGGGTAGAATTTTTAAATAATCATTACCTGTTTTTTCATAATTAAAATAATTTTAAACCATCTTTGGACTAATTTTTTTTTTATTTATAACATTTTTGGTAGAACACTTAAATTTTTATAATTTTGTTTTCTAATTTGCAAGTCCAAGTAGCTGTTTAAAAGTGTAGTTGATGTTATTTTTCAAAGTATTTTTAGTTTAAAAATTATTTTTAATATTATCATATTAAAATGATTTAAAAATATAAAAAATATTAATTTACAATAAAAAAAATAAAAAAAATTCATTTGTTTTTGAAAATCTGTTTCAAACAGTCACTAAATATTTCAAAATTAGGAATTCTGACGACGACAATCCTATAATATTTGTTTTGCTCTATTTTGCTACAATGCTAAAAATCTCATTGACACTGTCATTTTTTTTTAAAGAAAAGAAAAATCAGCCGTGCATGTACAGATACACTGTCGCGATCATACACCAATTTCACCTTAAGATCCATGACCAAATTGATAGCACTCTATGGTTTGATTGGTTCTCTGGCTGTTAAATTACTCAGATCATCCCCATGATCTTTCTTAACCAAATTACCCTCTAACTACCCCATCAATTATTAATTTATTATGAACAAAAACAATAAAATAAAATAAAATAAAATAAAATAAATCTCTCCCCCACGCTCCAAGCCTCTGTCTTGAACAACAAGGATTCAACATTTCAACCCCTTGCCTGTCCAAGGAATCCTCAAAATCCCAAATTCGATAAACCCTATGATAGAAATCACTCAAAAACACCAAAAGTCACAAGTACAAAAAATCCTTCTTCATCTTCGTCTCTTTTTTTTGCCTGTCTGTTTTTTTCTAAAGTTATTATCACTTAAATCCAGTCTACTAAAAACCCATCAAAGAAAATTTGATAAGTCTGAATCTTCTATAAAAAGTTCGATTCTTTTTTTCTTCTAGCTTTAGTATGCATAGATCTAGAGCTGTTATGGCTTGGAATGTGTTCAAATTTTGTACGGCCTTAAGGGGTTTAGGCTCGATCATGATCTTGTTGGTGCTTGGCGTTGTTGGTGTAACGTATTATGCTGTTGTTTTGAATAATTATGGCCCTGCTCTGTACGATGGTGGCATTGATGCTGTCATTTCTCTTGCTGTCTTGATCCCATTCCATTCTCTGGTAAGATTTTATCGAGAATAAGAAAATGCGCGTGTGTTTGTTTTGTAGATTTCTTTGGGGACTTAGTTTTTGTGTTTCCCTTATGTTTGATTGTCTGGGTTGCTAGCAAGCTTTTAGAAGCGGGTTTTTTAAAGGATCTTACGTTTTTCTATTGAAGTTCAGAAAATTGAGATGAAGCAAAACGGGTCTATTGAGAATCCTAGGAGATAAAATAAAAGTAAAATTTTTAGCTTAAAATAGTGTAAAATCATCGGTAATAGCGGTGACTTGGTATTCTGTCTGAATTTTGCAGTTAGTGATGCTATTATGGAGTTACTTTTCTGTTGTTTTGACTGATCCTGGCAGTGTGCCTCCTAATTGGAGGCCTGCTAGTGATGAAGAAAGAGGAGAGGCTGACCCGTTGAACGGGTCAGAATTCAGTGGAGTGCAGTCTGACCAATCAAATCAAAGAATCCGATATTGCCGGAAATGCAACCAGCTGAAACCACCTCGCTGCCATCATTGTTCTGTTTGTGAGTTTCTATACCTTGATCCCTCTATAGCATTCTTTAGCTTTATTTAGTTTTTCCATTAAAGAAAATAATATTTGGTGCTCTGTTTGTCTCAGGTGGGAGGTGTGTGCTAAAGATGGACCATCATTGCGTATGGGTTGTAAATTGTGTTGGGGCCTTGAATTATAAGTATTTTCTTCTATTTTTGGTAAGCTTGCCTTGCTGCCTCATCCCACGAAGGTTTCCTATTTCAAAATTCTTGTTCAGCTGAAATAATCTGATTCACTTCTTCTGCACCTTTTGGTTTAATGTTGTTTTTGATGTATCCCTTAGCTTTTAGAAGAGGTTTATTGTCATGTGAATAGGCTTTTGTTTTGTTTAAAGGGTAATCATGATTGTGGTTGGTAGTTGATTGATGTTTTTGTTTCATGTCCCAGTGGGTAGGCAGAGGGAGTTATCTCTGTTTCAAAGTTTCCATCCAGGGCTCATGTCATATGAAGTTGAGAATATGTTTTCTTGCCAAATTTATCTTGTCCAACATGTTGGAAGTTTGGGGATGAACTAGTTGTCTAATGTGCCGGTGGTGCATTGAGTTTTGACAAATGTTGAGCTGCGTGCCTGTATATTAGCATACAATCTTTTTTTTATTTCAGTAAAAAAATATGTGATCAAACGAGCAGGTGCTTCTTTCCTGTATAACTTGGAAGATACAGCCCTGGCTGTTTAACAATGCTCCAATTTTCGGTTTAGAGTTTGATTTAACCTGGACAAGATTTTCTGTGGATGGTCAGACACCAGCACCATTGATTTAGGTCTCTACTTTTTGAATCTGATGACTCAGAGGTCATATTTTCATGAGTTTGTGCTGTTTTTGTTTTTCTCCTTTTTTTTTTTTCTTTTTTTTTCTTTTGACATGTAAAGGAGAACAAATTGTCTGGATTTTAGAACACTGTTCAACATAATCAAATAGAGCTTGCTGTAAGAAATAGTACCTAGCGCAAAGAAAGCAGACTTGGCTTTTATTTAGTATATACTCATTTTTATTTGGGGTTTCTACCTGATCACGGATAATATTTTTCTTGATGTCTAATTACTTGCAATCTTATATTTTGATGCAGTTCTACACATTTCTAGAGACAAGTCTTGTAACTTTATCTCTTTTACCACACTTTATTGCATTCTTTAGTGATGGAGAAATTCCTGGGACTCCGGGCACCCTTGCAACCACATTTCTTGCCTTTGGTAAGTTCTACTTAGCCTGGCTTTCTGACCTACTTAATAGTGAAGTCTACTGTTTTAAAACTATTAGTGTTGTTTACAGTCTTAAATCTGGCGTTTGCATTGAGTGTTCTGGGATTTCTGATCATGCACATATCGCTGGTGTGTGCTAATACCACAACTATTGAGGTATTTCTTTCACTTAACTTTGTGTATTTCTTCCAAATGTCAATTTGTCACCCACTTGCAGCTTTTGCCTGCTTAACCGTGATGACTCTATGCAGTGTCAATGTCTAGTAAAAATTGGTGGATGAGTGGGTATTTGGGAAATAATTTAGCTACTGTACTGGTGACTATATGCAGTTGTGAATGTTCACTGCTCTAATCTTTGATAATCAATTTGTTCGGTTTTGTGTGGATCTCCTGACAGACCAATATTCAAAAGAAACTGAATAGTTACTATCTCTGTTAAAGATGTTGTACTGATTGAGCTGCTAATGTCTTGTTTTCAGGCATATGAGAAGAAAACCACCCCAAAATGGCGCTATGACCTTGGTCGAAAGAAGAATTTTGAGCAGGCTAGTACTTACTGTGATTTATTTTTTATATTTGTTTATTTCATCAAAGCTCTGTATGAAAGCTACGAGAGGGTTAAATTTAAGCTGTCACTGCTTTAATGTACTTGTTATATTATTACCTTTTGAATTACTTCCAGGCAAATTTCATGTATGAAGGGTGTGAGAATCATCAGGATGGCTATAAAATACAATACTCATTGCATACTCAACACGCAATGCATTATCTAAGTGCAATATCATAGCACTCTTTAACTATAAATCAGAAAAAATCATAGAATGCCAGTGTGATGTAGTGATGATAAATGTTTCATAGTCTTGAGGAATGTGTTCGAGGTTGCAGCTAGTAAATTGTTCCTAGTGTGCTTTCAAATTGTATTGTTGTTAATACTTCCACTCGGGAAAGCGGCAGTCCTTCCTTTTATCACCTAACCATGCATATGGCTGAGCTGTGTTGAAAAGGTAATCATTTGACCTAATATATTGTGAAAGTGCAATGTCAAGTTGCTATAACCATCTTTCATTTAATTTCAAGTCGTGTTGCCTGGTTATCTAGCTTAGAATGCCTGTCTTTGCCTTCCATTTGATTTCACACTTGCCTGGTTATCTGTTTAATATTTGAATGTGTTGTGTGTTTGTCACAGGTGTTTGGGGCAGATAAGCAATACTGGTTCATTCCGACATATTCAGATGATGATTTACGGCGAATGCCTGCACTTCAGGGTCTTGAATATCCATCGAAGCCGGACTTTGATTCTCAGGAATTCTAGGCGGCGGCAGTGCATCCATGAATGGGGATATTTTTCTTCCGTAACAATAGATATGAAGCCCCATAAAACGATCCATCACAAATTAACCGGTATACAACCTTCCAGCAGCTAATTTGCTCCTGACCATTCATTCCCACGGACATCTTGTAGAAATAACAGGAAAAAGAAAGAGGGGGCATTGCATTAAGAAGTTGATCAGGCGAAGCAAAATACCTCCTATGCTTGAATGTGGGGATGGCATGGTGTTTCATTTCTTGTTCTAACTATCAGGAACTTGAGAATTGAAGATAAGGAATGCTAACTTTTTCATCGTCTTGTGCTCAGCTGATGTTGCCTTCAACTTTTTTTTGTACCATTTGAATGGAAATATAGAAATTAGCGTGGTTTGCATAAGCAGTATCTTTCCATGCTTGTTTTAGATGGAAGATTCATTTCAATGCTGTGCCTATGCTCCCCTTGAACTGGGCCAGAAATAATCACTCCTAGTTCCTATTACCTTTTTTGATGTAGTCCTATCACTAATTTGATCGTACAGAAAAAAGGGTAAAAACATTGTGGAAAAAAAGAAGAAATTATTCTCTGGAGAATTCTTACAAAGAATTGCATCAGTAACATAATGTTAAAGATTTAGTATCGACATCTGTATCATAAGGTGTTGGTTCACGAATAATAGACTTGCTCTTGATGTTAAATTTAGTTTTGGATTATGAAATTTTTTCAGATGGTTTATCTAAAATATCAAGCTCCGGTAAATAAATATTAATCCGAGGACATCATTAAAATCATTATTATTAAAACGAGTCTTACGTGGCAGGTTAATTATACAAACAATTTTTTTTATTAAACTCAGTTAGAGTCCTGTTTGTTATATGTTTTAAAACTGTTTTAAAAAAAAAATCATTTTTTTAATAATTTTTTTAAAAAAAAATAAAAAAATTTATTTTTTTTATATCATTTCGATATATTAATATTAAAAATAAAAAACATTATTTTAATATATTTTTGAACAAAAATACTAAATAATTATTTAATATGGATTGAGTAGTCTATAATCCAAAACAGAGTCAACACGAGCGGATTAATAACTATGATTAAAATAACAAAAAAGATACAAATTTGCATTTAACAGAGATGAAAAGGAATAAAAGGGTTCAAAAAAAGAAAAAAAATGATCGAAGGGGCTGGAAAATCCTGATGGAGCAATTCAAATTTCAGACAGAAGGGCCGAACATTCTAGGTGGTAGAAGAAAACAGAAGCTTAGTACGTGTCACATTCTTTCTGAGCTGCACGTGTCCAGTTCTCAGTAGTTATAATTTCTCACCGCAATAGCAAGAGCACACAGACCATTCTGGTTCCTTCTCTCCCCCTTTCCTTCTCTCTGGTTCAACAAATCTCTATCGCCTCCCTCTCCAGGTAATTGTCTTTTACTTTCTTATCCACTTTCCCTCATTTTCTCTGCAGCCAAACATAGTAACATCACTTTGCACTACTCAATGAATGATTAACCTGAAAACAGTTTTTCTTTCTGGTATTTAGTTTTTAGTTTGTTATTCTGATGATGGACTTATTGGATAGCATTTACTTACGCGATCAGGTCATTTGAATTTCTATTTTCTTGTCATTTTATGCCATAAAACAGAGAACAAAAGGGCTCTTATAAATCTTCCGCGGAAAGTAGTTCCTCCCCCTGTTTTTTCAAGGTTTTGTTTATTAGTTGTGTAATGTTGTTAAGGTATTTTATGGTACATGATCCATATTCTATTTCCTATCAATGCAAACCAAATATATAAAAAATAGTTTTTTCAACTGAAATTGTTTTTAAGCGAATTGGACAGTGCTTATTGATTATCTATATTTCTTGTCTTCAATTCTTTGTTTTTTTTGGCATGTTTAATAAGGCATGCAGAAAAGAGGGTTCCTTAAAACATTACTTCCCGGTGTGTGAAAAGTAACTTGGGAGTTGACTTATTTTGCAATAACATTGAAGACGTTTGGCATAAGAGGTTTATGGTTTGTCCTTTGATTTTATTTTATTTTTTTTTAAAATATTCTTTTTACATTTGGACGAGGAAGAGCTTCTTTAAAAATCTAGATTTTGTTTTTATTTATCATTTACAAGAAAAGGGTTTCAATTTCATTTGTCATATTTAAGAAAAGAATTGTAAAAATCTTATCCTTCCATGCCCCTTGTTTCTTTGGTAGAAAATGCAGTGTTCTCTGAGTAATTATGCTAATGAATCTTGTTTAACCAGCATTTCTGAATTCACTTATTGTTTGGTCGTGGTGTGTGATTCATGGAGATTTTTCTCTTATGCTTGGGTTTTGAAGACAACCAAACCATAAATCCATGTCTTGTTTGCAGTGTTTAGAAGGATAGTGCGAACAAAATGCAGAGGGAAAGGCAAGGTAGAAATGATTTATTTGCTGCAGGTGATCCTTTTGTTAATTTCCAGGGCTTTGGCATGATGCCGGGCCTATTTGGAGGGAGGGATCCATTTGATGACCCGTTCTTCACTCGTCCATTTGGTAGCATGTTGGGGTCTGGTAGGTTTGATCCTCCCAGTTCAACTAGCAGGGAGGTATCGCAGACCAATAGAGGAAAGACTTTAGTTATAGAAGAATTATCGTCTGATGACGAGGGTGGAAAAAAAGGTGTGCAAACTGGGATGAGAAGAGTGACCATCAAAAACACATTGGTTCAAACAAAGAGCCTTCTGTTGAGCATCCTGATGATTATCCTGATGGTAATATGAAAATCATGGTTGATTCATTATTTGATTTTTGCCCATAAATTATTGCACTTGTGTGTCTATGATTGTAACTGTGGTTTGTCTCTCAGACAGAGAAAACAAGACTGTGAATTATAGGAGTGATTATAACCAGACTGAAGGAACAGAGCCTCGGGTCCGCAGTTCCAGTTTTCAGACTTGCAAGGTCACATATGGGGGTATAGATGGAGCATATTATACTTCGACTAGGGCCAGAAGGACAGGCAGTGATGGGGTAAGTAAACCTTTTCTGGGTATGTTGATTTGCTTTAGAAATGCCTTCTGTTTTAATGTTCTGATTCCTTACCAGGTATTGGTTGAGGAGAGCAAAGAAGCAGATAAAACAACTGGTCAAGCAACACATAGGATCTCAAGAGGAATCAACGATAAGGTGATTACCGTACACTGGATTTCCTCTGAAGCACCCGTTGCATTTGTGTTCCTATTTATTTAAATTTATGTTGAACTCATGTTTTCATTAACAAGGAATCTTCTGACACTTTGAATCTGATGGGATTAACCTTTTTTGCATCAACCATCATACTTCTCTCTCTGGTTAATGCTGTGTAATTAACTTAAAATGTAGCATTGCTAATCGATCCTTTGTCACCTCTTATTGGTCAAATATAAGCAGAGGGAAAGGTGAAATAGGTATTCTCTTATTGAATGTGGTGATTAAGGACCACATTTCTGCTAGGATTAATGGGCTTGTGATTCTTATGTAGGGCCATTCTGTTACAAGGAAGCTTAACTCGGATGGCAAGGTGGATACAACACAAACTTTGCACAACTTGAATGAAGGTTTGTCGTTGCTGTTTCCTCTGATCTCTTGAGGCTTTTCTGTCCATTCCTTTATCAACAGAAAGGTTAATGTTGCAAGATTTGCCAGATGAACTTACTGGTTTTGAAGAAACATGGAAGCTTAAAGGACAGTTGCCAAGTGGCTGGAGTGATCATTTTGATATGCATGGCAATAGAGGTAGCCATTGTCTACCCCCTTTAGGTTGCTAGCATGTTTATTTGGGCATAGTTTTCGTGTTTTTTTTTTTTTCACTTGGAGGATCTTTTCAATATAAGTGGAATCATCTAGATGAGTAAAATGCGTGTTTTTGTGCTTGCAATCTGCAACCATGAACAGGGAGCATGCTCCCGTGTCTTCGTAAACAAGGACAGGAAGTTACTGGATTTCATGGTTATGATTTACGTTCCATCTGTTTGCAGCCGTGATCATTCCAAAATGTGTATCCTGTCGAGTATCACGGGTCAGAAGTTAGTAACATTCCATATTGAAGCTAGAATGAATGTCCATAAACTTTTCTCGAAGTTGGCATGTCTGTGTCATCAAGTATATTTCTTTGTTTTAACAACAGGCCACCACATCTTGTATGAAGGAATTTGGAGGTATATGTCACACATAACATAGCTAATTGTTGAGTTAATTTGTCCCTTTCATGTCATGTTACATCTATAGGAGTGGTTATTCGTTATTTGATGCCGGCATCATCTATACTCATCGACGTGTGCTTTTAATGTTCTACTTTCAATTCCTCATAATGATGTAGGTTCTAGAGGCAGTGAGCAGAATGGCATGGGATCCTTGGGAGTTTGGGCACTTCCATCCACGAAGCAAACCCGGAATGCTGGAGGAATGGAATCAGGCTCCGAGCCTGGCACGAATGCTTTAGGAGGAAGAACCAAAAAAGTTGTTAGGATCAACATAGAATAAATGAAAGATACTTTATTGGTTTTTTTTTTACATTTTGCTAATAGGATCAGAATTATAATACATCATCCGTGGCCCAATTTGTGTGCTGTTGTCGCCTGTATATCGTTGCGGTTTGTGAAGGTTGTACATAAATAACAGCCAGCGACTGATCTGTTTGTTGAAGGTTCTCGTGTTTTAGGCGGATTGTTGCTGTCATTGCAGTTTTTTTAGACATGAAACATTGATAAAGTTCTTGCTAAATTCTCTTCTATTTCCACAAAGATTATTCTGTGGCTATTTTCCTTGTGGTTTCTGCTGTTGAAGACAACTACAACACCGTGTTAGGAATTCTACTCAGTTTCTGAAAGCAAAACTGAAGTCTTATCGTTGGCCAAGCTTCTCACCAAAATAGTAAGCAGTAAGTTGTCGCGTACCATGCTGACAGAATCATCTCCAAACTCCCAAGTCTTCTTGTAAGAGATGACGTGATGCGTTTTTTTTAGATTACGAGGAAACTTCACTTTCCTGTAGGTAAAATTCTGATTATTTCAGGAATTCAAAATTTACAAGATAGTTTTTAAACATGTCACGCCTTTTGGAACGATGATGTTGTATTGTGTAGGACAGGAAATGAAATTGGTATAGATTCAAAGGGTTAGATACTTAAAGAGAATGAATTCACGGAACAGAAACTAGAGAAAAATAATAATATATCTTCAGGAAACTCAAAAGAAGCTTAGTAGAAGCAGGAAACGAGAGCAAAGGGCCTGGTGTTCAATGCACAAAACATTACTATATTACGGGCAGGCTGTGATAATCAATGAACGTGCATTGAAGGCAGCGTGATCCCTTTTGGATCCGTCTGTTGGTTGTTAGCAAAAGACTAAAATCGAGGGTGTAAAATTCTAAAAGAAATTTAAAGAAAACTCTTCCCCTATCTCTTTTTTATAATAAGTTTTAGATGAAAAAAAATATATTAAAGGACTAGTTTTGATAATAATTATAATTAATTTTTATCATTATTATTTTTTATTAGCCACCATAAATCTAGAAAATACTTAGGATTAGTTTTTCAACTTTTTACTTTTTATCTAAACCAAGAAAGTCTTATTTTTAAGAGTTTTGAGATTCACCAAAATATAGCAGCCATGAATTCTTATTTATTAACTTTTTATTTATCCACAATTGATTTAAATTATGTTAATGTTCCGAGTTAAAAAAAGCTTATCTTAAAGAATAAGTTTCAATTCAAAAACGAGTGGATTTAATTTTTAATTTGGTCTCAAATGCATCAACTGACCATATTTTAACAAAATTTTCAACACAAACGACTCTGGACTAAATTCAATATTTGACCAGTCAAGCTATGACTTGATCCACGAACATCGCTTTGAACATCTACTTCCTGTAAAAAGCGAACCTTCCTGGTTTGTTCCAACGACAACCCTTCACAAATAATAATAATCCTAGGATGTCAAGAAATAAATTGTTCTAATTATTTATCTTGGGTAAATGCTGGAAAATATCAGTACATCAGTGCAATCAAGTCCTTTTTAATATACATTTTGGCTCACCTTGTCGAGGACATCATACGGAATCCATGAATATTTGGAGGAGATGGTCAAGAAATCAGGGATGTATGCAAAAGAACTCTCCATTTTCAAGTAATTCATGGCATTAAACAACAATTTGTGCTATATCTGGGAATATCAGATCACAAAGGGCATTCTAATTTTGAGGGCGATACTCATGGCTAATGCTGGATTGTTCATGGGTGGCGTCGGCAACATGTGGGATCGGTTGGCGACATGTTCTCGATCTGTGGCTGGCTGGTCTGCTGGTTAATTCTGGGGGCAGTACATAGATTTAAGACCTCTTTTCCCTGTTATATGCTCGTATAATGGTATAGTCTAGGATTCTATTACATGAAAAGGTGTAAAAGCTATTCGATTCCTTGTTCAAACTTTGAAAAAAAATGAAGAATACAGCAAGGGCATGACAGCTTTTTTTATATATTTTCTAGGATAAACGAGCTACAGTTAGGATCATCATTCTGATCAAGTTAATTTTAATATTAATTTTTCATCCCACAAAAAAAAAAGTTTATTTCATTTTTTTATTTGAAATTTAATTATCAATGCTCAAAAAAGTTTTAAATACGAGATCTTATTAAAGCTTCTAAGTTAAATTTAATTTAGAGAGCTTCAAACATATTAAAAAAATAACTTAAATTATTTCAGAAAAACATGAGTGGTCATGTCACTAAATTTATGGTGTGACAATTAAATTACTAGCTGGGGTATACTCTATACAAGATATATAGGTAATGGCTACATACTTTTGAACATACAAGTGGGTGAGCTATACTTCCACTGATAAAATCTAACACTATTGATTGAATCCGATAAAGTAAAGTTAACACGTATGAACCTTGATATTCCAAAGAACAGAGGAGATCACCAAATCAAATATATATAAATATAAATAAAAATAAAAATAAAAATAAAAGTAAAAGTAATAAAAAATGAATAATATCTTAATACATCAACTATCTATATATGCCGTTGAATGTTTAATTCACACGCATTTGTTTTGCTCGATCCTTTACTTGGGACCAAGGGAATAAGTGGTTCGGAATATAGAAGACTCAAGCTTGCCTTTTTCATTAGAAAATTAATCAGACCAGTGAACCTGCTCTCATCATCTGCGAAAAAACCAGCAGAAATAGAATACCAGAGAAAGTTAACCTATTTTTGTCGTAGTTTTTTCTTTCAATTTTAATTTCATTTTTCAAAACTGCCGGTTGGCTCGGCAGAATTTCTAGTTTCTTCAATAAACACCTCCCTCAGTTGCTTCCATGCAAATAATTTAATGGCGCACGAGACCACCCCCTCCCTTCTCCCACACGTATAAATCTTATATGTCGTTGTCTCACTCCAGCAATATTACATGATCAAGCATGCTATATATAATTCATTTCAGTACCAGATCACTCGAGATCAAAACAAAGCAAATGGCTAGTTGGTCAGCTGAAAATGCTACAAAAGCTTATTTCCATGCCTTGAAAATGGTAGGCAGTGATCTCCTTCAATACCCTTAAGTTTTCTGCGACGTTTTTCTATTTTACTTCCTTTTACCTGATTTTGGGTGCTGTTTTTTTATAGGGTAAAAGAGACAAGGAGCTTGATGTAGATGAGTTCATATCCGCCCTTGCTGCAGGGAACAATGCACAGCTCATGGTGATAGCATCATCTAGCATCGATGGATCCATCACACTGTCACTGGTAGCAGCTGCACATCAAACAGGTGGCGATGTAGTCTGTATTTTACCTCCAAAATCCAACCTCGGTGCATCAAAAAATGCTCTGGGACCTTACGCAGATTGTGTCAAGTTTGTCATGGGAGATGCCAAGACCCTATTGCCGAAGGACTACAGCGGGGCAGATTTTGTACTTGTAGATTGTGATCTTGATGATTGCAAGGAGGTTCTTAGAGCTTCACAGGATTGTTCAGACCATGGAAAGGGGCTTGTTGTTGGGTATAACGCCTTTCACAAGGGATCGTCATGGTCTTGTGAGTTTAAGACTCGGTTTTTACCCATCGGGGAGGGGTTGCTTGTCAATACAAAAACCCCAGCTGATCATAAGGATACTGGTGGCGGCCATGGGCATGGAAAAAGAAGTAAATGGATCACAACGATTGACAAGTGCACTGGTGAAGAGAACGTTTATAGGGTCACTTTTCCCATAGCAATAGATTGAAGCTCGAGCCATATTTTGCTCCGCCGACCAAAATTATCAAGGAACCTAACTGAGGTCGACGCAGATTTTCTCTCTTCTTCTTCTTCTTTTTTATGGTTAGAAAGAAGATGATCATCTTCAAACTTGAAACCTCAAGAGATGTAGATGTTAGTTGAGCTTCTTATCTTTCTAGCAATCCTTTATCAACTTCGGATTGATTTGATGTAAATAGCACATGGCATGTAGGCTTCATGTTTTCTGAGTAGTTGGATGTTTTCAGAAAAGATTATGTGTTTTTCCAGATTTCCGTGTATGGTCAAGAATGGCTTTGTTTAAATTTTATGAACAGGCAAAAATATGGCAGAGAATCTAAGTTTAATCTATAGAGCAGTAATGATCATCGAATGCAGCATGCACGCTGATTGTGATGCAACCTGAAATCTATAATTATAGTATTTGATGCCACTCAAGGATAATTAGTTATCAATTTTATTAATTATTGGATGAATTTACTTTAAGGACAAAAATAAACACGGAGAAAAGATAGAATAAAACTATTCAATATTTCTTTTTTAATTATATTTATTTATTTATAATGGATTGAAAGTGTAAGTGGGTAACTAGTAGGATGTCACTTCTTATCCCCGAATAACACAAAATATTATATGTCTATTCTGAGCATGTTTTGGACCCAGTTGGTTTTTTTTTTTGCATTTAAAATATTTTTGATTTTTTTTTGTTTTTAATTTTTTTTAAATGTATTTAGATTATTTTAACTGCGGATATAAAATATAATTTTTTTTAAAAAATAGCAAAATACCCGTGTTTTTTAAAACTCAATAGCAAGATATCAGTCTAATTATATAAAGAATTATGTTCATTTCTACCTAGGAGTTCGCCCGATGCGTTCGGATTTCTTCTTCCAACACCGGCCTAATTTTTCCAGAATATCCTGCATCAGATTGATTAATCAGAGTAACAAAAGTCTGACGATTCGATTCTCTTAATTTGAATTTCCTAGTTGAATCCGATGCTTGGTTGAGGATTTTTAACAATGCTTCTGCACAAATTCCAAAGGCATTTGATGCTGAAATGCCCTTTTCATAAGAACTGATCGATTTTCTGGAACATATTTCATGGTAGTTAAGATCATTATACAGAAATTTGAAAGGGATGGTGATCTTTTCCATCCAAATTATTTAAGTATAAGAGAACCTAGCATGTCATGTTTTTATCTAAGTATTTTTATAATTATTATTTTCATCATATAATTGAAAATTAAATTAAATTTGAAGATAATTGTTTTATTTTCTCAAATCAAACAAAAAGACAAAAACACTCTTTTTCTTTTTTCATTTCTTTTTTTTTTATAAAATAGAGACATGAAAGTTCTTATGACATATAATACGATGATAAACAGATTCAGTTAAAACCAAATATTTTAATTAAAACTAGTTGCTTATAAATATTTTAAAATCATAAAATAACTGAGTAATTCAGTGCACTGTATATGTCAAGGACCTAGTATATAAAAAAGTGGGGGCCACTTCTTGCGATTTATATTCGCGAGCGGCCCGACTAATTTATTTTTTCTGGCAAGCCCATCTTGTCGCTGGCTTAGGTTGAAAGTCACAATGGAAATTCTTTTTGCCTCGTTCATCAGACTCTCCTGGGCTGAAACCCACGGTAGGCCCATGTTCGTGTAATTTTTTTTTTATGTTTTAGTGAAACGGCCCGCCATTTTCGAAAGAATATCCTCTTTTTCCTTTCATGTCGACTTGTCTAAGGCTAGCCTTGTGCACTGATTTATTTCTCAAAAAATGTTTTTTTTTTTTTGGATAAAACTAACCATATCCTTTTCTTTTTATGGTCACGACTAACAATGAACCAGTTTATTGGTCAAATAAAACTAAATTTTATCTTTCATAATCTTATAAATATAGGTTTTATATTGACATCATATATCCAAACCAATATATTTATTTAAACATCAGTGATAAAGTTTCAAAATCCAAAATGTCTAGAAATATTTTTTTTTGATTGTTGGATAATAAATTCAATCAAGTGTTCATGCAATTAGATTCCTTCTCCGTAACAAGAGAAGATGAAGGCTTAATGTAAATATCTCTCTCTCTCTCTCTCTCTCTCTCTCTCTATCTATCTATCTATCTATCTATCTATCTATCTATATATATATATATATATATATATATATAAGTTATTTATTTGTTGATTTGTGGACTTTTAGATGATTAGGTCAATATTTTTATAGTGAAGAAGTGTAATAAAATATGCAAAAGAGTATTAAATTCTAATAATAAGTTTTGTCTTTGTTTGGTAATGAGAATAATTATTTTGCAAAAAAATGATGTTTGTGTTTTGAGAATAGAGACTGTGAACCGATCACTGAGATGATTCAAAAAGTATTTATAACATTGAATTTTATCCTCTCACTCGAATAAGAAATCTAGAAAGTTACTTCATTGTAGTAATATTAACGTATCAATATTTTTAATACATATTAACAAGATGAAAATATAATAGGCAGGTGATGAGAGACGTTTGTATATCTAAAGTTGTAGATTGAATAAGATTTAGAAAAAAAAATGTTTATTTAGATAAAAAACACACACACGCACTGATTTATTTCTCAAAAAATGTTTTTTTTTTGGATAAAACTAACCATATCCTTTTCTTTTTATGGTCACGACTAACAATGAACCAGTTTATTGGTCAAATAAAACTAAATTTTATCTTTTATAATCTTAGAAATATAAGTTTTATATTGACATCATATATCCAAACCAATATATTTATTTAAACATCAGTGATAAAGTTTCAAAATTCAAAATGTCTAGAAATATATTTTTTTGATTGTTGGATAATAAATTCATTCAAGTGTTCATGCAATTAGATTCCTTCTCCGTAACAAGAGAAGACGAAGGCTTGATGTAAAGATCTTGATATATAAAAGTTCTTTATTTGTTGATTTGTGGACTTTTAGATGATTAGGTCAATATTTTTATAGGGAAGAATTGTAATAAAATATGCAAAAGAGTATTAAATTCTAAGAATAAGTTTTGTCTTTCTTGTTTGGGAATGAGAATAATTATTTTGCAAAAAAATGATGTTTGTGTTTCGAGAATAGAAATTGTAAACCGATCACTTAGATGATTCAAAAAGTATTTATAACATTGAATTTTATCTTCTCACTCGAATGAAAAATCTAAAAAGTTACTTCACCAAGATATCAATATTTTTAACACATATTAACAAGATAAAAATATGAGAGGCGGATGATGAGAGACGTTTGTATATCTAAAGTTGTAGATTGAATAAGATTTAGAAGCAAAAAAAGTTTATTTAGATAAAAAAAAAAAAAAAAAAAAAAAAAACACTCAATGAACTATGTGTTGGATTAAAGCCACTGTGCAAGATTCTATACACACATTGGATAAACATATGGCCTTGATCCAAGAGGTGTTTAGCACTTGTATGGGCTAGCTGTATATGATTGGTGCTAGAGCGTAGACGTGGTGTTTACGTCCATAAACACCATGCTTGGTGCTTAATCTGAAGCATCCTATTTGCACCTGCATGTTAGACGCGTGCCTAGTATCTGGAATTAGGCATCATGCTATAGCCCACAAGTTAAAACAAATCAAGATATAAACGATAGAATCCAACCGCTAAATATAAAAGAACTCAAAATAGCATAATATCTGATAATTTTAGATTCATAACTAATAAAATAAATCAAGATAGAAACAATAAAATCTAACCGCTAAGTATACAAGAACTCAAAATGGCATGATATCTTTTAATGAATTCCAAACCCACGAAACTCCATCAATTATAAAGTGATAACTAGTATACAAAACCTGGAAATTTTGTTTTTTAGGCGAAAATAAATAAATATACACTTTTTTTAATTAGGTTCTCCTCGTGTTTCTAAAAATATGATGCACCGCTTTCGTTTGAATTTGAATTGGTAAAATCAAAATCAACAGTTAAAACTTTCGTTAAAGATAAAATAATTATTATAGCAACCATTAATTAGCATAAAAATAATTATAGCGGTTGATTTTCAAATCATGATCAGTTCAGAATTGGAGAAGATGATCTGTTACTAGGAACGAGGGGGGAAATCAAGGAATGAATCCTTGCATGAAATTAAACGAGTCCAGAAAAGTCCAGAAGAGTTGCAAGACATTAATTCACACCATGGTATCCAACTACAGCAATAATGTACATAATAACACTCCATCAAGGTTCTGAGAACTATTACTAATTTACTCAGTAGATTCTCGTCACAACCCAAGCGTCCAGAAAATCACATCAAAATTTTATCCACGAAACACGTGCTCCTCACCTGACTTTTGATCAATATGCCTAATCCAACGGCTAGGACCCCTCCTGGAACCCTCACTCCCGCCAGGACTCCCTATATGAGCCATGTCCAATCCCTGTCCAACTGGCAAAAACACAGTCTTAACGACACGTGTTCCTCTCCCAAGCGCCCCGTGCCATCTAAACCCGGAAACAGACTTTTGAAAGGCATTCTTGCATGCCAAGACCGCACCTTTAGGGCTCAACTTAGCTAACCTTAAAACCATAAGAAAATCCCTCCGTTTGCAATCCACCACCAAAAAATCCACCCCGGCAAGCCCCGCCATCACCTCCTCCACTTCTCCAACCAGCACCTCCGTCTCAAACATGCCGGCCACATGCATTTTTTTTACGTACTCCGATCTCGACCCTTCATCTGGCACCACGCACACATGTCTTCCACACGTGTGATTAGCCGCCACGGCTAGGCCGATGCTCGTCGCTATCGGGCCACCCTTGGACCAGGATTCAACTATCAGCTTTGCGTTCCAACCAGCCGCCATGGCGGAGAGAAGCTCCGCTACACTGGATTCCATAAAATTCTCACACTACAACAAAAGTAAAATAAAACAAAAATGGATGAATGAAAAATAAGTAAAGAAACAGAGAGCAGACATCAAAAATGGAATCGCTCGTCAAATTCAGAACTTTCTTACTGTTTTGACAGTACAGACATAGGCTTTTAAAGCTGTATCTGGGGTCCAGACCAGCTTCATAATCTCTACTTTTCTCTCTGAGATAGATCTCCCAGTGGATTTCCTGCAGTTTCTCTCTTCTATGTTTGGTGTTCTTCTTGGTGGGCGTGGAGAGTTGAGAATTGAGACCGAGTGTTTGGTAGAGGCGTTTAGGTTATAAAATGGTTCGAGAGAGATTTGTCGATCTACAAACCGTTGACATTTGATGTTGCACAATGAAAATGCGTGGGCTCGGCTTATGTAATAGTGATAGATATTCCAAGAATATAAAATAAATCTTCACTTTTGCAATTGCCTTGAATATTAGCAAATTAGCTGGAATAAAATAATTATTATTATCTTCCATCCTAGTGATTAATTAGGACAGTTGTTGAAACTAGAGGGGTCAATATATATTTTTTATTAAGCAATTAAATGGAGGTATATACCAACGGTGGAGAGATAAAAGGTGAAAGTCAATCTGATTAATAAAAACTTTAATCTTTGTTAGTTTATTAGTTGATCTACGCTCATTAATTATTTATTAGTTTATCAAGAACCCCAACTAGCTAGTTAGATCTGATTTGTTAAATCAGAGGCTTACATTGGCTATTTTGGCAATCTATTGCAATAGTCAACTTTAATTCTTGTCACTTTATTGATTTGTCCCTGTCGCGCGTCATGTTAATTTCTTTACTATTTTTATAGAAAAATACAAAAGCCTTTATATATATATATATCAATGGAGTAAGGGAATAACTTGTAGGAAAGCAACTCTCCAATTTCATATGTTCGAACCATTTGAGACCATATGAAATGGTTCGAACAATTCTAATTCACATTTTTCTTTTTTATGCATTTAATTTTTCATATATGGTTAGCATTTAATTACCTTTTATTTTACATGGCTTGTGCTTTTCGGAGTTGTTTTACAGCTCGACCAGGCTACGAAAGCGATAGAAAATACAAAAGTATTGTACGGTAGCGATGCCAAGCAAAACATGAGCGATAGGGCTATCAAAATGATTGCAAAATATCTCTGCTAGCCATGTCTTATAGCTATTAAAATAGAGCATAACTTAAAATAGAATATAACTATGCCAAGTTGCTGTGCTTTTGTCATTGAAGTAGCAAAACATTTTGATAGGAAGAAGCGACTATAACCTGGTCACGGTTTAGAGCACTGGTTCATTTCGAATTAAATTGTCAATTTGGTTAAGTTGCAATTACTTTTGTTTTTTTATTAGCATGGTTGTCCGGGTCAGATTGTCTGCACTCTGACTAATCCCATGGATCCTCAAATTAATAACCATGTAAACCTCTAGTGACCATCATATTAGCTATCACAAATCTCAAATCCGAGACCACAGGAGGATCGAACATCTTAGTCCCAACATTATACCACTGGACCGTGTACTAGATGATTTGCAATTACTTTTTTGTTTTTAATAATCGGGATGTTCAAATCAGTTTACACGCACCACTACATACACAATTGTGAGAGGGTGAAAAGATGGTGTATCAAAGTGTAATATGTCCAATGAAAAATCATCTGCTCAGCACGGGATATGAGGTCCCATAGACATACTGCAGCTTCAGCTCTCGAAAATTGAATTACAGATTCGAAAACACTTCAATTTAATGCTTCTTATAGCAAATTTAAACCAGCAACCATGGAATTCGACATTCCCAACTTTAATTCTCCTCGAAAAATGTAACAGTCTAAGCGACATAAATCAAATCCATGCACTGTTAACAACTGGGTTTATCAAGAACACATTTCTAACCACCAAAATCATACTTTTATTTTTTTTTAATAATCAGGGTGTCTGAGCCAGCTTACACGCACCACAATTAATTTTTGAACCCACTGAATATCTTGTACGCCTAGCGAGCAAATAAAACACTACAATGGGTGACAGGCGTGCTCAATAAAGCTTGATCTCGGGTGCAGAAGAAGAGAACAAGTCTTTTTCCCCGCTAGGTCAAGACACCACATACAAAAACCAACAGGATGAATGTCTTAGTGATGGTTAGAAATGGTGTTTCATAAATATTTTTGGAAAATATTTTTTAAAAATTTATTTTTAATTGTTTTTGTTTTTAAATCATTTAATATATTAATATTAAAAAATGTTATTTCAATATATTTTAAATAAAAATATTTTAAAATTGTACTAAAATACGCTAAGTGATGACCGTAAATCTCGAAGCCATGGAGTTCCACTTGAGCTCTAAAATTCAAGGTGTTTCACGGGCTTCAAGGCTAATTAAAGGTTTTACTTGCTGTGATGTGAATCTGGAGGCATTTTCAGTTATCAAGGAGGGGAAATTTCAGTTTAATTTTCAGTCTTGTTATTTGGACTTCGTCAACCGGTCGGTCCATGTGTAGTTTTTCGTTGGATTAGTGGTAATCAATATTATTTATATTAATCTTAATCCAATTGCACTCGAGCTCAATGGAAAGAATAAGAAAATAAAGGATAGTATTTTAACAATGGGCTGGCGTGTAATTATCATATTCCAAGGATAATTATCAAGATGCTCGGATATTATATAGAATTGAAGTCTTCACATGATAGGGTTGCAGCCTCGTGACGAGCAGTAGATCATGCAGCCGTACATTGTACTGGACATAATTTGCACTATACTTTAATGACTTAATTTAAGCTACTTGCAACCTGCAACTTGGTATTTAAATAATTAATTAATAAGGTCAAATCCCAGACAACAAAACCGATCGACATGATTAATATCAAATTACAACTTTGATAATCAAACATCATTGTAATTTTTTTTTATTAATATAAGTGTCTCATCACTCTATGTGTAACTCGATTAATTTTATGAGCTATGTGATTAGTGATTATATAAACCTTTAATGATCGTTGTATTAGTAAATACAGAACTCGAACCTCATACTGCAAAAAAATCAATTTTTTTAGTTTCAAACTCTTATCACTAGACCACCTGTTAGATAATTATCATTGTTTTTATGTTTAGAAGGGACAAGCCTTGCATGGTCCATGTTGGGCTCCTAAGGGAATACATGAATTCTCTAATGTGGTCGAAAAATGCAGCTGAGCTTTGAACTCAAAACACAATAAATTATTAAGAAAGTCCTAATTGTTGAGATGTATATGCTAATGGAAGATTCTAAGTTACTTAATAATAAAATAATATAAGATAATTTAGTGACCAAATTCAGTGCAATAGCTTGAGTTTGTTTGTCATCGTGTTTTATTATTTTATTTTAATAAATTAAATTATATTAAATTAATGGTTTTTAGTATCTTACAATAATTTTAATATGTTGTTTTTAAAAATTGAAAAAAGAATAATTAAGTATTCTCAATTATTTAAAAAAAATAAAAAATAAAAGTTAATGTGATTTTAAAATAGACTCCCGGATAAGTAGCCTAATAAAAGACAAACAAGCACTCTTGCTACTTGCTAGAATGGGTGGATCTAAAATTTGAGAACCTATCCTTAATGTGATTGAGAATTGAAAGCCACAGGGTTTTGATTCCTTGGGATCAATGATTGATTATCAAATATTGTAATAATTATACCCCTGTATTTATTTTTATTCAATAATAATAATAATAATAATAATAATAATAAACCCTACCATGTTTCAATCGTTATATCACGCTAATCCACTGTTAAGTAACGATGATCGGAAGAAAAGCTTGAAACCCAGATCTGTATAATTTAATTATTTCAAGTGCATATTTTAAATGGCATTGAAGAGGTCCACAAATCCAATTGGATAGCGGATACAATAAATTATCATTAATTAAATAAAATCTTCAAGAGCATCGCCGTCGTGTTTGATAAATGGTTCCTGAGAGAGTTTATTAGCTGATTTTAATTTATTGCGCCTAAATCTATGTGCTTCATCTTCAGATTTTAAAGGTAATGTTTTCCTATATATAATACGACTGTGCTTACTCTATCATGAGAGGGATAAATTGGACATCCCTTGAAGGAAGGTCACCTATTTTTATTTCTTGCATTAAAAAAATAAGAATATAAAATTCTTGACATCAAGTGAAAGAGATAACCAAGATGCTGTGAGATGTTTTCAAGCCCACTTGAAACGTCGATCATCGCCCTGGCTTCGTAATTTGTATAAAAGATAAGTGAAGCTAATAAATATGGAGGGTACTTATGGAAGCACAGGAAACCTTAATTTTCTGCTGGTAAATATTGATTTTCCCCCTTCATAATTACATTTAACAACAGTGTGTGTGTGTGTGTCAAGTACAACTGATCATGTTTTGGGTATGGTTTTGTGTGATTTCAGTTTCTAGATAGAGGGTTCTTCAATTTATATATTTTAATTACTGGAATTAATTTTTCTTTTATTTTTGAAATTCCAAAAAACAAAGCAGAAATGAGATTTTCATCAACTCCTCGCTCCATCAAAAGCCTAAAACGTCTCCCCTCATTTTCTAAATTTGCAATTGAACACGAATGAAGTAGCCAAGCTCATTGGGCAAAAAAACAAAATGTAAAATCAAAGGAAAGTTACTTTATCTCTAAAAGAGAGTTTTGTTTAAGACTTCAAGGGACGTTACGTGATAATAAAAGACTTGAGATCTACATAATAAGTCTCAAGTTCGAGTCAGGGTGTGCATCTCTTATAAGAGTCTGTGACAGTCGATGTTTTATTCGGTCACCTAAATCTATAAAATATGTTTTCCGGGGAGTATGGTTTCCTGGAATCCAGAAAAAAAAGGTTTTGTTTAAATAATTAACTTGTACTCATTAATATTGCCAGCAATAAAGATAAAGTAAAACTTAGGATTTCATTTTTCTCTCATAACTTTGAATTTTAAAAGAGAAGAAACTCATCAAACGCCCGCACATGAATCCAATTGGTTTAGAAACAATGTACATGGCCGATGAATTAGCTGATAAAATATGATTTGCGAGGTTTAGTGGCCCTATCAATTCAATTATATGGCCACGGTACTTTAGATATTCAAAAGAAGAAAAATACAAGGAATTTAAGGTAATGTTTAGTTCGGTTTTTGTAAAGTGATTTAAATTATTTTTTATTAAAGAAAATCTGAAGAATGTTTGATCATATATGATTTCTAATTTAAATAAAAATGATCAAATTACAAAGCTTAATGATCGGTGAATAACTTGCCATGATATTCCAATTCTATGGTGAAGTTCCATGCACGAACTAACAAATCCATAGAAAGTAAGATCAAGAGCATTGAAAATAAATACCTCCTTCGATATAGAAAGGGTTTCCAATTAAAATCACAAGGAAAGCTTCTTTATTATTGCATCATCAAGCCAACACGGAAGGGTTTGATTTAATTTAATTTTAAAATGCAACATTGTTTTTGGATGTAAAATTTCCAATAAGAAAAATCCAAAAAAAAATCATTATCAAAAGATGATGTATCAGAACAAAAATATGAGTCTACATACACAATTGAGAGAGGGTGAAAAGATGGTGTATCAAAGTGTAATCTGTCCAATGAAAAATCAGCTGCTCAGCACGGGATATGAGGTCCCATAGACATACTGCAGCTTCAGCTCTCGAAGATTGAATTACAGATTCGGAAACACTTCAATTTAATGCTTCTTACAGCAAATTTAAACCAGCAACCATGGAATTCGACATTCCCAACTTTAATTCTCCTCAAAAAATGTAAGAGCCTAAGCGACATAAATCAAATCCATGCGAGACTGTTAACAACTGGGTTTATCAAGAACACATTTCTAACCACCAAAATCATACTTTCATTCTCCACTTCACTACAGGCACCTCTCATTGAATTCGCTCGCTACATTTTCTTTAGACATCACGCTTTTGAATTCAATGAAAAAGAAGAAGAAGAGAAAGACCCTTTTCTTTGGAATGCTATAATCAAAACATACTCTCATGGGCGTGACCCGAAAGAGGCTTTGTGGCTTGTTTCTTTAATGCTCGAGAACGGGGCTTTTGCTGATAAGTTCACGTTGTCTCTGGTTTTGAAAGCGTGCTCTCGAGCGGGTTTGGTTAGGGAAGGAATGCAGATTCATGGGCTTTTGAAGAAATTAGAATTTGGCTCTGATTTGTTTTTGCAGAATTGTTTGATTTCTCTCTATGTAAAATGTGGGTGTCTTGTAGGTGCCCGCTTATTGTTTGATAGAATGCCAAAAAGGGACTCAGTTACGTACAATTCGATGATTGACGGATATGTAAAAGGTGGGAGGATTGACTTGGCTCGTGCGGTGTTTGATTGTATTCCATTGGAGGAAAGGAACTTGATTTCTTGGAATTCGTTGATAAGTGGATATGCGCAATTTGAAGATGGAATTTCGGTTGCTTGGCAGCTGTTTGAGAAAATGCCTGAGAGGGATTTGATTTCCTGGAATTCGATGATTGATGGTTGTGTGAAATGTGGTAGGATGGAAGATGCTCAGGCTTTGTTTGATACGATGCCTAACCGGGATATTGTTAGTTGGGCTAATATGATTGATGGGTATGCCAAGAACGGAAGGGTTGATATTGCTAGATGTTTTTTTGATGAAATGCCCGAAAGAGATGTCGTTGCATGCAATGCCATGATGGGTGGTTATCTACAAAATGGATATTGTATGGAAGCTTTGGGTATCTTTTATGGTATGCAAAGTGATGGTAATTTTTCGCCTGATAATGCTACACTGTTGATTGCTCTTTCAGCAGTTGCTCAATTAGGACATATTGAGAAAGGGATAGCAATACATTGCTATATAGAGGAGATCGGGTTTTCTTTGGATGGGAGACTTGGTGTTGCCCTCATTGACATGTATTCCAAGTGTGGCAGTATAGAAAACGCCATGATGTTATTTGAAAACATAAAAGAAAAAAGTGTTGATCACTGGAATGCTATTATTGGAGGGTTGGCCATTCATGGCCTGGGTGAATTGGCTTTTGATTTTCTAATGGAGATGAAGACAATGCGAGTTGAGCCAGATGATATAACGTTCATCGGAATCTTACATGCTTGCGGGCATGCTGGCTTAGTGAAAGAAGGTATGATGTGTTTTGAGCTTATGAGAAGAGTTTACAAGGTGGAGCCAAAACTCCAACACTATGGATGCATGGTTGACATTCTTGGCCGTTCAGGGCACATAGAAGAAGCCAAACATTTTGTGCAGGCGATGCCTGTTGAGCCGAATGATGTGATTTGGAGGAGCTTGCTTAGTGCTTGTAAAACACATGAAAGCTTTAATGTCGGACAGCCTGTTGCTGAGAATCTAATAAGGCTAGATTCACCAAGCCCGAGTTCTTATGTGCTTGTATCGAATATGTATGCTGGTCTTGGTAAATGGAGCGATGTCCGCAAGGTTAGGGCAATGATGAAGGGAAAAAACCTGAAGAAAATTCCTGGCTGCAGCTGGATTGAACTAGAGGGACTTGTTCATGCATTTTTTGTGCAAGATAAATCCCATCCTGAAATTACAGAGATCCATTCCATTTTGGACAGTCTATAAATGACCAATTCAGAGCGTAGCTATTGTAAAAAATGTCAAAACGTAACTATCTGTTGCACACTAGTTTGATCACAAAGCATGGATAATAAACTCCATGTTTATGTTCTTGTGCATACCGTGGACAAATTCTTCCTGGATAGCACTGCAATATGTATTTTACAATCGTGCATTTATTCAAAATAATGTTTCATTAAGGTCTGACTTCTGAAACTACACTTTGCTAGTCCTTGCGATGAAGTAGCTCGAAGTTTTCTTCGAGTTTAAGAAAATGGAACTCCACGTTCAGGTTGTTTTTACATCCTTGATCGGAAGCACAAGTCGCAGTCGCAGTATACTCGCTTAATGAGTAAAGTGTTTTTGAAGATCCATGACCCCTAATTTAAAAATCAAAGCCTTCAAGTTGTTTTGACTTTTTGAAGCTCGATTTCTCACAGGACAAACCTAGAAGCCTCGAACCAGGCCATTGACAGCATCTCCAACCGGGATACTAAATGAGGAACCAAAGCTATTTTTAGCAATTTTATGCACTTTTTACTGCTTCAATCTAATAGTTATATCAATAGCTAAAATGATATTTTATTCTTTGAGATGCTATTTATACATGTTCTTGTAGAAGAGCCAAATTTTTTAAAAAACAATATAATATTATTTGAGACCAGGAGAAATAGTTGTATAATATTTTTTGAGCCAAGAATATTGTTTATTCTTCTCCAACCCAATAATATTGTTTGAGCCAAAAATTATATATTCTTGTATAATATTTTTATTTATTTATTTATTTATTAAGATAATTTATTTATTTATATTTAAGAATTCATGATATATTTTCAACAGGATATATATAATTAAAAATTATATAATATTATCAAGTACCATTTTAAATAATATAAAAAAACAATAAAAAAAATTATAATATCGTTTGTTCCTATAAAATTTGTTTTATATTATTAGTTGATATATATTAAAATATATTTGACTATTTTAAATAGCTCTTATCATTGGAATACATATAAATAAAAAGTTATATTTATATTATTTAACAAGTTATTTTATCAATTTAACTTCTTAGAATAGTATTTTACTCTGACAAATTAAGGATTCAAACCTTTGTCCTGAGGCAAATACTTGGTCGTTTTAATCAAGCTTTAACTGTGCTTCAAGAGCCATAACATGGTGTCTCATGTGGTCCCTGACTTGGTGTATTGATGATTTGATGGGTACAAGTTTTTGCACACAATTCAAAATCACAGCTGTGGCCCTTGATAAAAAAAAAAAGGAAAATTACACGATCAAGGCAAGGAAAGCATGCAGGGGAAAATCCCAAAACATCATCTTCTTTTGGGGCTAGTAACAAGTCATGGAAAAAAAAAAAGATTTGATCGAATAAGAATCACATGGTCATCGTTCAGGTTCTGTTCGAGAAGACAGCACAACCCGCGTTCCCAGAAATGAAAAGCAGAAAAGCATACTTTTGTGGGTGGAGGACTAGCCAGAGCCAGAGCTGCCAATATACTCACTACTATTTTAATGGCACTGTAACCAGGGGAAAGGATTAAGAAAACAGAATAAGATAAAAAAGGATGAGGACAAGAAAGATTCACAGGTAGCCATAGCAAAAAGCAATAAAGCCAAGCTATCTGTTTCGAGAACTTTTTTTATGGTCACGTCAGATCCAGGTAAAAGTAGACTAAAGGTCATCCAAGTCTATCAAGACCCTTCGGTATTATGAGATAATGAGAATCTGCAGCACAAAATACATGAATTCAATTCGAACACACCATTTTGTCCATTTAATGGTGGCCCATTTCTGATTCTGCAATATTTTCCGTAGAGTCACATGTTGGGTTCTGGAAAAAGATGGAAAGCGAGTCTCTTTTGAGAGCTGCAACTGCAGCATTTTGTCGAAAGCCATGGCACCTTGCAGATTAGCTGAAGTGGAGGGGGAAGGTCATTTATTTTTTGTTCCAGTTGAAATTGGTTCCTGAAATGGAGGAAGAGAACCCCAGGAATTTGAGGGCAAAAGAAAATACATGATGAGAAAAGAGACAATGACTTCTTACATGCCTAAATTCATTTCATACAACTCCCTAAGATATTACAATCGGCCTATTGGCCACAGAATAACACGACGTTCACAGGATTTTGTGTCCTCGTGAGAGGGCAGTGCAGTTAGATTTTAGTAAAGGAGGTTCAACATCAGGTAGTGGTTAGTGTCCGGTCCAGACAAGAAGACCGTGGTTTCAAACAAGTTAATTGGCGACCATAGATTCACCAAGTTCTTGCATCACAGCTTCCATGGTTGGCCTGTGATTAGGAGATTCATTAGTGCAACAAAGAGCTATTCTTCCAAGCTTGGCTGCCTCTGATTCTGAGAAGTTTCCTTCAAGATTTGCATCAATAAAATCTTCAAACCTGCATGACTCAGCTGCATGGTGAGTCAATTGGGTGATGTTCCGTTTTCCGGAGAGGATTTGAAGCACAATCATGCCAAATGCATAAATATCACTCTTTTCGGTGAAACGACCAGTGGTTGTGTATTCAGGAGCCAAATATCCCATGGCAGCACTGGCTTTGAGGATGGAAAAGACGACGTCGTCTGCAAGGAGTTTGTGCAGGCCTGAATCCGAGAGCATGGGATTATACCATCCATCGATGAACACTTTCTCAGCTGATATATTTTGATGAACTAGAGCACGTTTATTTCCTTTACTTCCATGCAAGTATGCAATGCCTGGATAGGAAGGAACAGAGCTTCAGTATAGGCCCAGAGGGGTTAAAATTATGAAGTCCAAACCCACCAAAACCCCTCATTCACCAAAACATATTTGGAAAGACACTAGTAATAATCATTTTTTCCAGGAACAAGTCAAAGCTAAAATCGAAACAAAATCAAGGAAACAGGAAAAACAGTTACTGTAACATCTGCGAGGAAGAAGATACACTGACCTTTAGCAATGCCATTTATGATAGAAATTCTTGTCGTCCATTCGAGAACCTTCCCACTGCCATCCTTTACATCGAGATACTGCACCAGGTTTCCATTTGGGACAAAATCATAGATAAGGAAACACTCCCCTCTTCCCTTTGAGCAGCAAAAACCTCTCAATCTCAACAGATTTTCATGTTTCAATGAAGTCAGTATCTTCAACCCCTTCAAAAAATCAGCTTCATCAGACTTGCAACTTGTTTTGGTGATGGACTTTATAGCAACAACTGACCCATCTCTCAGGATGCCCTTGTAGATAGCTGAGAAATTACTCTTCCCCAACAAATTCATCTCCGAGAAGCACTGTGTTGCACGCTCTACCTCTTCTAAATTAAACATGAAGCTCTCAAGAACTTCTTGGGAAAACCCACTTTTGCTTCGACCAATGGCCAAGGGATCCCAACCATTGGAATATTCTAGGCTAATAAGTGGGGAGGCACTCCTCCTGGAAATCTCCTTGACCTGGTCAGTGCTAAGCCGGCCATCCAAATTATCAAAGGCACTTCCAATTTTCTGCTTACTGCGACGGTGCCAAGAGAACATCAGAATCCCAGTGACAGATACTGCAATGAAAACTCCAATCACCCCGAATATGATACCATATCTTGGGGTCTTGGACGGATTTGAGCAGTCACTTTTGCTGCAATAAGAAGGGTTTGCTGACTCTGGGATGTCCTTTGCGGTGGTAACATTAGGCTCGGAAGGTTCGGGTCTATCAGGATCAGAAGCCGCGCATTTTTCAAGGTTAGAAAACCCAACTCCACATAAGTCAGAGTTGTTGCCGTATTGAAATCCAGTAGTCAGCCTCTTCAAAGCTTCATTATCAGACATAAAAACAGTGATTAAGAAAAGAAAAGAAAAGTCAAATCAGAAGTCAGTTTCGCCTTCACTTTCCCTTGACATCAACAAACAAATAATAGGAAGCACACGCTTGGATATGCTATAGTTGTTGAAACCGTGTTACCTGGAGGTATATTCCCGGAGAGATTATTGTTACGAATATCTAGAGCTTGCAGTAGAGGAGCTTTGGCTAATTTTACAGGTATGGGACCAAAAAGGCCATTGAAGCTCAAATCCAACCTTGACAGCAACTCCAAATCGCCCAGGCTGGCGGGAATTGCACCAGTCAGTTGATTATATTGCAGAGCAAGGACACTGAGGTTCTGCAGGGATCCCAGTTGGGTTGGAACGCTCCCAGTCAACTTATTGTAGCAAAGCTGCAAAACTGTAAACAAAGCGAGCCAAATTGATATGCAATTGCGAAAGTCCCCCATTTAGTAGCAGTGGCCCGCTTGAAATTCCACAAGGTAGCTTATAATAAGATGTGCTTAAGCAACAAATCAAGAAACGTGCTTGAAGGTTTTCTACAAGCTATAACTGTAATGCAGGAGGTGACAATTTTTTAGAACAAAGATCCAAGTTTCAGCATGCATTGTTGTAGAGCACTGACCCCGCTATAAGCTAGAAGAATGAATCTTTATAAAGGAAATAAACAATAATTCCCCAAAGGAAGCAAGTTAATTATTTCAGGGAGAAAGAGCAGTCAAGATGTTGGCTTTTCGAGGAAGTAAATTCAATCTTTGAGATAAAAAAAATAACCCAGAAACACTTGAATAGTGAAAAACGGAGATGGGAAGCCATAAATTATACTACAAGATTGAAACTTTCCAGGCTACAGAAATTCGCAATATATTTCCATATTTTTTTAAATATAATAACAGGCTAAGCATGCATAAACAAGAACAAAAATCGAAAATTTGAAACAAAACTAAACCATCTACAAACAGACATGGCAACATTATTATCATTTTAAAAAAAAATAAGACTCAACTGTCTTAACATACCTTGGAGATTAGACAAGTTACCAATCTGGGGTGGAATCTCTCCAGACAGATTATTAACATTGAGGTACAAATCACTGAGCTCACTCAACTCAGCAATCTCTCTTGGTATCACTCCATTCAATGCATTAAAATGCAAGTACAAACCAGTCAAACTCTTTAGCCCACCTAAAGCTGCTGGTATTTGGCCTAAAAGACCCTTTCCTTGAAGGGAAATGTTAGCCACATGGCCTAGTTCATTGCACGCCACACCTTCAAAAGAACCACTACATGGGTCTTTGGTGGTTTCCCATGATGCTAATAACCTGTTTTGAGGATCCAAAGAAGCCTTGATTTGCATTAGGAGTTCGAGTTCCGTTGGCGAAGAGAGGGTTTGTGAGAGAGAGCAGAGAAGGAGGAGATAGAAGAGGAGATGCATGTTTGTTTGGTTTGTGAGAGAGTGAGTGAGGGAAAATGTGGGAGATTTTGAAGTGAACTGAAGTGAAAAAGGGCAGGGGAGAATGTAAGGGAAGAAGGGGTAAGGTAGTTGCTGGTTAAGAGGGTGCTTGGAATCACTTTGACTGGAAAATATTAAAAAATATTTTTTAAAAAATAAAAAATATATATTATTTTAATTTGTTTGAAGTGAATAAATCCTAAAAAATAAAAAAAGTACAACAAAATTCTTTAGTTTGTGTGTTTTAAAAATGATTTTTAAAAAAAATAAGTTTTTTTATATTTAAAAAAATTGATGTTTTTAAATTATTTTCAAAAAATAATATTAATATTAAAAATAATTTTTAAAAAAAAAAAACATCATTTGAAAATATTTTTGAACAAAAATATTTTCAAAAACAATTTTAACTACATTTATAAACAGTCATTAAATCTTTTGAAGGTAACTTGATTTTGGGAAAATTAATTCTATGGTTTAAGAAGTTACGGTGCGCCTTACAATATAACTTCTTTTTTTTTAATCTTATTTTTCTTTCAAAACCCTGTTTGTTTGTGCTTCTCCACTGTAACCTTTGCATGGTGTCTGTCAAGGAAAGAGGAAGATAGAGGGTAGGGAAAATAGAGGAAATAAAATTTGAAAAGAAAACCATCAGGAGAAAAAGAAGAGGAATTGCTTTGAATTTATTTATTTATTATTAACTGAGCAATATATTTCAATCATTATTGCTAGGATAGATACAATAGAAATAGTTGTTGTTCCTTTCCATCAATGGGTATTGCAATGCCGAAATCTTCGAGGATTATCAAGTACCATCAATTTAATTGCTTGGGCCATGAGTGAATAAACACTTCTTATTGCTATTGCCAGATTATGGGGTATTTGAGATTGATTTTTTTTTGAGTTATTTTTTAATATTTTTAAGGTGTCCATATTAAAAATATATTTTAAAAATTAAAAAAAATATGTGTTTTTAAATACAAGACATTTTAAAAATAATTACCGCAACATTCTCATGTATCGGTGTCTTTATTTTTACAAATTTGCACATGACCATCTATGTCAAAGAAAATTATTTCATATCACAATCTTCATTTATATAGAAAAGAAAAATGAAGATCTTAGAGAGTTATAAGATACAGGATGATCTATCATGTATTTTAAATCTTATTCTCAGCAATTATTTTCTTATTACTAGATATTTAGAGGGAGAAATGTCAATTATCAAAGCTAGATATGAAAAACTATCATAAGATAATTTTAATTTCTAAAAAAAAAAATCTTGTAAAATAATAGAAACAAAAAATACAATATGTTTTGACAATAAACATCTTACAAGCTATCAAATTTATTTTCGTGAAAAATCCAGTCAAAGCAAAGACAAAACTACCAATTACACTACTTGATTTTAGATATGTTTACACTTACAAAAAATTACACTTACACGTGACAACATAAAAAAAAATGTTTATAATTTTCTCTTATATTATTTTCTTTCCTTCGACTTTCTTTTCTTTTCTTTCAATTTATCATTATTCCAAGACTGAAATTGATAAAAGTTAAAATTGCAAGGACCAAAATGAGATATTATAGAATCTACAGCTGTCAAAATGTAGTTCAATCTCTATTCTTATAACCATGTTTTTTGTATTCTAAAAGTATATTTGAAAAAAAAATATTTTTTATTTCAAATTATTTGATCTGTTGGTGTAAAAATTAAATAGCTTTTACCGGCCTTCCCAAGGCAGCAAATTTGAAAAAGGTTGGGCCCGCTATCATGAAAAACGGATCATGATGTGCTATAAATGTGATGGGTCCAATGCTGATGTCACGGTGCATATTAACCGTTCGATGAGGGGAGGAAAAAAGTTCAGTACATCCAGGTTCAGCTTTACAGTGGATCCACAGCCTTATGAGCCGATCAAGTAGACCCCACTATGCCCTTTATTGTAATTGCACACCTTCAACCCAGTCCAGAGGACACCAGGAACCGGAGAAATTTCAAAAATTGAGAATTTCTAACTAAAGATAAGACCTGTCCCAGAAATAGTTAGATTCCTGTGGTACCACAACCAGGAAGAAATTATTTTCGAAAGAGCAATTAATCCATGTACGATGAGGTAGGTGATAGGAGACGAGGCTATAGACTCTGGACAGCACTAGCTTTGAAAATAACGTTACACTATTCTATCAGTCCATTATTATTATTATTATTATTGTTATTATTGAAACCAAGTGCTCAGCCAGTAGCGCAATCTAAAAAATGAAGTCCTTTTTTAACTTCGTTTGAAAATCATTTTCTTAAAAATAATTTTTTATTTTAAATTGTTATTTTTCTTAGTATTTTTAAATTATTTTCAAGTGTTGATATCAAAATTAAACTTTAAAAAATAAAAAAATATCATTTTAATATATTTCTGAATAAAAAATATTTTCAAAATCAACATCAACTACATTTTTAAACAGGCAATAAAAAGTGTTCGGTACATAATATTTTTTTTATTTAAAAACAATATTTTTTTTATTTTAAAAAGTTATTTAGAATATTAATATATAAAAATGATAACAAAACTAATTTAAAACGAAACAAAATATTTTTTGTTTTTGTTTTTCAAATGTTCTTTTTCTAACATTAGTACACTGATATTAAAAGGTTAATTTGATATTTTCTAAACAAAAACAAATATTTAAAAGAAAAAACACTGCCATCTACATGGCTTACTAAATATTTATTTTCCAAGCTTGACGTGTAAAATAATTCTACATTATGCTAACACACGGAATGAGATACAAAGCCCTAATGATTCTGCCAATAATGCAATTCTTGTATTAGTAATCAGGGTATTTTTTAATTAACTTTTGCATCTCAAGGCTGTTTTTTTTTTTCCCAACTCAAATATTCTCGAGAAACTTTTTGTCAATTTATTTTTAAATTTCCAGTTCAAAAGGATAATTGTGGAGAAAACCATGCATGGATCGATTATTGCTAATATTAAAACTTGGACTTGGTTTATAAATTGATGATTTTTCCTCTTATTATAGTTGATATATATTTTAGTTAGGTTTATATAGAGAAAGAATGTTTGATACTTATTTTAAAAGTGTTTTGAAAAAATAAATAAATAAATTATTTTATATTAATTTTTAATATTTTTAAATAATTTTGATGTGTTGATATTTAAAATAATTTTATATAATATATTTTTAAACAAAAAAATTTCAAAAACATCCTAAAACACATTTATAAACAGTCGGGGAGGGAGAGAGAGAGAGAACAGTGCATAGGATTTTACGGGTGTAAAGGAACGAGTTGTTTTCAAATAAGGTTTAGAATACCACCCGTACCTCCTTAATAAATAACTGTAGACCAAATCTAGTGTACTGCGCTTTAAAAGTCCCCTATTCAGTGCTCTGGACCGCACTCATGATAGGCTCACTCGATTATTTTTGTATTGAAATTCTGACATTCAAGTGGTGGGTGGACTAGAATCTAAGCAAATACATTGACAGTAATCAATCTTTCTTTTTTAAAAAACAATTAACGATTAGGATATTTTCTGGGTATTTTCTTCCGCATACCAAGACTGTGTTGGTCTTTAATCATATTTCAAAAAGACTTCGTGCCTAAATTATTATGTTAGGTGTTTTTTTTTCCGTGCAGTTTCAAGCATCAGACCAGTCATGTATGAATGCGGTATATATGCCCTTTGCTTTACTTGGCAAGAAAACTGGTCTCTTTTGCAGGACGTAATATGATGGTAAAAAACTTGAGATTTACACCGTAAATCTTGAGGTCGAATTAAATTATTTATTTATTTTGTAAGATTTTGAGATAATCAGAGTTTTACTCGCTCACCTAGATCTATAAAATATATTTTTCAGGAATGTGGTTTATTCGAATCTAAAAAAATAAAATTGAAATAAAACAGGTCTCTTTCTTGAACTACCTAGTTTGAATAATGTAGAATAAATAATAATGTTATCAAGGTCAATGAAGCTCGTCATTGTATCTTACATTGCAATTTAAACATGATAATAATCAAGAGGCAACGCAAACGAGATTTGAAAAACACTAAAATAAGAACAAAATTGTAGTTAGGATATTGTCGTTTTCCAAAGGGATATGATGCCAGCCTTTGAAAAAAAGAATTTGATGTTTGCTTTCCTTTCCATGCCCGAACTTTAATGGGAAAAAAGGCACAAAATCGATGGCCCATGACAGCTCTGGGATTCACTGCAGAATGCAGACTCCCCCATCAAAGATCAGAAGAAAATTTCACTCCTTCTGGAACACTCTGATCATAAGATTTGACCATGCAGAATTTTGAATTCGTCTGGTAAATACTGACATCCCACGGGGACAAGAGATGCTTGTACTGCTATTAAAATTGGCAAGAATCAACCGGCAGGGAACATGGATATCGGGAAGATGGCCTGGAGCTGATACCAGGATCGGTCAGTTCTGCTCGATTCATGATTTTGAGAACCACAAGGGCGTGTTTGATAGTGTTTTTGTTTTTACTGGGTATTTTAAATATTTTTCTTTGTTTGGAAAAGTATTAAATTATTTCATATAGCTTTGATGTGTGTATATTGAAAATAAAAAAATCTGGAAACTATTTATTTTAATACTTTTTTAAAAATAAAATTATTTTAAAAAACAATATACATAGCAGCCCTAAACCTAGTCTAGTAGTGTTGGTGTTTTGGGATTACGAGTCTCTGTAGAATCCTATGAGTTGTTTCAATCCACACGAAATGTTATATAATTGAACGTATCTTTAAATAGTGTTGTATAATAATATAAATTATATTATAAAATTTTCTTTAATATTTTAATTTTTTAAGTAAGATGATTTTTTAATACGGTATCTGATTCTTGTTTACCCAGCAGTCACGAGTTTGAATTTCATCAACTTCATTTTATTTGATAAAAATCAAGTACAATGTAATGTGAATCTGTACAAGTTTCAAACCCAAAAGACTTTCACCTGAAGGGATATGTCAAAGAATAATATAAATTATATTCTGAAACCTCAGTTGATAACTTCAATTTTTAGATGAAATGATTTTTTAACAAATAATTATATAAAAAAAATAAAAATATATATTATTTTTGATAAGTTAACAAAAAAAAACATTTTAAAAGCAATATCTACCGTATTTATGAGTAGATTATTGTTCCTAGAAGATATACAAGATTGATTTGAAAACACCTGACATCTTATTAAAAAAACAAAAACAAAAAACAACCAGATCCCTCGCTCTGTGTCCCTGTATACAGGTAATGCATGTAGGGGCGATAAATATCACATGTTATTCACGATCGCTGCTAGCATTCTACGAAAAAAATCTGTGAGTGCAGTATCCGCATGAAGAAGTCAAATTAGTGAGAAGGTTTCATGCTGCTTGAAAAGAGGCAGCACAAATAATATTTCAAAATTATAAGTGGTCTGTACTGACGGGTAAGGTGCTTTGATCTGACGAGTTTAGGCTCCCTGTCATGTGATGATGCATGCATGGCTGGACACCCTTCACTATAATATCAATTAAGTGGCTTTTTTTTATAATTTAAAAAAAAAATTATTTCCTGAAAAATATATTTTACAGGTCTATATGAGTGAGTAAAATTCTGGTTGTTCCAGACACTTATAAGAAATGCACACTCTTTGATAATGTGTTTGTTTGATAGTGTGTTTGACGTTATTTTTAATATAAACACATAAAAATATCTAAAAATACTAATTTTTTATTTTCAAATTAAAAAATAAAAAAAATCTTTTTTTTCAATTTTTTTTTTAATAATCAGTGAAAAAATGCCCTAAGAGCAACATGTGAACTTAGCATCCACGTTTTTTTTTTGTGTCTCTCACTTTGAAGAACGAAGGGTCCCGATCACCTTTTCCTTAACACGGAGAAATGGGACATATCTGTGCCGGCTCACTAGCTGTCCAAGATTTTGCAGTGGTCGGAATCATGGTGAAAGATTTTGTATAATGTTTACAGACATCAATGAAATTCCGTGGCTTCCAGGGATTGTCCTGGATTTATATATAGAGTGAAAGCCGACTAATTTAGCCACCTTGAGAGTTTTTCTTGTTTTTTTTTTTTTCACAGCTCTTAAATACTATATAAATAATTAAATTCAAATTAAATCATATCATGAAAGTAATAACCATTCAGCTGACTGTTTTCTTTTTCCTGTCTAACTGGCAGGGGGTGTTTGTGGTGGATTTGAAAATCACTTTTAAAAAAAATTAAAAATTAAAATTTTTATATTTTATTTTAAATTAAATTTTTTTGATGTTTTTAGATTATTTTGATGTAATGATGTCAAAAATAATTTTTAAAAAATAAAATAAAAATTATTTTGATGCATTTCTGAATAAAAATCACTTTCAAATCACACTCTCAAACAGTACAAATATAAAAGGGAATGGAAGCTCATAATTTGTGGTGAAGAACCAATAACTACTGATTCCTTGTTGGCAAAGACTTTTAAATGCAGGTTTGGTATCATGTTGCATAGTATTTTTAAAAATATAATTTACTTGGAAAATATTTTTTATTTTTAATAGTAGACCATCAAAATTATCAAGAAAATTGATGTTTTCTAGAATAAAATTGACCAAAAACAAAATTTATGATTGACATAACTAACGATGATAATTTAGCGAATAGCATGTAGAAAATCTCTCTTGCCTACCACGTAAAAACAACTTGGGATTGATAGCCATGATTGGGTTTGTGACTCAAGTGTGCTAAAATCATGACAATCCTCGCCTCTTCTTTTCAATTCTTACAATTCAAAACCCTAGCTAGCCACGAAAATGACCACAAGGGTATCTCCCTCTTTTAAGAAGAAACTGAAGTGCTGCAGAAATTCCACGTCCTGGCTGGATCGCTCATTGGTCTTATTGGATACCATTTCTCATATCTCCATCTTATCAGCTTTACAGCTTCCTTTACTTTTCTGCATCGCAACTCTCAGCGGAGGAAAAAGGCACCCTTGATAATAACCCGTCACGGAGTTACAGTGGCGAGGGGTTTGGTTCCACGGACAAAACGCACGGGTGAGACAAGCTGCGCTTTAAAATTTTGTAATGGTTTGGAATGATAAGCCAAACTTCCTGGGTTGAATCGAATAATGTTTGACGTGACCTGCCTTTTACCTCCCCCTCCGATGGGCCACGATATTGCCATGTTCTGTATAGGCATGGAATTTTTCAGGAAGATAAATAAATAATAATAGTAATTTAAATGTTGCGGTGCACAATGCTGGGTGGGATTTCTAGTTGTTTTTAAACAACCCGATTAGAGATGATAATTTAATTTGAATTTATAAATAGATATCAATTTAAATAGAATGCAATAAAAGAGTTTTTTTAATGAGTAAGATACACACAAGTTGCCGTACTATAAGACTTGACTCGTATTCGATACAGGAAATATAATTTTATATTTTATACATGTATGTGTAAAACATTTATAATTTTTAAAATTCAATACAGTATATGCATTAAGAGTTGTAATTATTAGTGATATAGCATAAAGATATTGTTTGATTGATACTGTGTTTTAAAAATATTTTTTTAAAAAAATAAAATTTTAATTTTTAATTTTAAATTAAAAGTTTTTAGTGTTTTTAGATCATTTTTATATATGGTTATTAATAATATTTAAAAAAACAAAAAAAAACATTACTTTAGTACATTTATGAATAAAATTAATTTCAAAAACAAGCTCAACAACAGTAAAAAATAGTTACAAAGTTGTGTGAGATATTGGAATTAGATATAATCATCGAAACCAATGGATCGATAGTGATCGATGTTTTTAACATGTGGTAGAAACATGTTTAATTTCTCCACAGATCTAAAATGGGTTTCGAGAATATGTATTGACTTTAATTATAATTACAAATTTAATTATTAGATCATATCACATTCATTTTTTTTATGCTTAGATATCATGCATGAGCTCATTTGCTAGATGCACGTCAGCTTTAATGGGCTCTAGACTCAATTTTGAGTTGAATACATGGCTAAATCTCTTACGAGTTCAATAAAATCATTTTTTTTTGCTCACCATGTAAGGTATATTTGTCAATTGTTAATGTTATCAGAGCGTAATGACTCTACAACTCAAGCAAAAAAAAAAGGTTTGTAAGTTATAAATACCATTTTAAAAACTACACAGGTAAAATGTTATCAATTTACATTCAAATGTATACACACACACACACATACACATCCAAAACAATAAACAAGCAACCTTATTTTAAAAATTTAATACTTTATAGATATTTATTACTCATTTTATTTATAAAATCATTAATTTAATCACATAAGGACCCGTGATTATTTTCCCCTCTCCTTGTTTGTTAGAGTAAACTCGCATTATTGGTGCTTGACCAATATGGGTTTCGCTTTAACATTAAAGGCCGTTTAGAAGAAAAGGCAAGCCAGTGTGAAGCGGTGAATGGATTTTATTTCCCCCCGCCACTGTTGTATTTGCCCAAGCTCTCCCGGACGAAATTAAATCAAATTTTCCGTTTGGTTGAAAGTGCTAGTGGTCGACCTTAACATATCACATACATGCTCTTGAGTGTATATTTAGAAGTGTTGTTAAAGTTGTTTTTGAAATTATTTTTTTTATTTAAGAGTATATTAAAATTATATTTTTATATTTTTTTAAAAAATATTTTTATATGCATCAAACCTTGTTAGCTACAACTAAAGAAGAAGAAGAAGCAATACAATAATTAATAGCCTCTTTATTGTTTTATATCAAATGTCATGGTTCAAGATAAAGACAGGACACCTAGCAATGTCTCCTCGACTTGCTTTTCTAAAGTTTGTTTACTATCCTCGTATACATATATAAACAAAAAAATCGGGTACCAAACTCACATGTCGTATTTTTTTATATAAAAATTTAAATTTTACTCCAAACATATTTCATATCTTTATTTTCCAAAATAAATATATTTTTGTCTGCACTTTTATTTTTTCCATCCCAAAATAATGACCTGTCACTAGTAGACAATCATCCGCCATGTTCCTGGGCCACGGTTCTCGGGGTTGGTACGTGTCTAGTCCTGTCCCAGAGGTCATGGGCTTATTATTTTTAATTTTAAAATCAGTTAACTTAGTGGTGTAAATAGTAAATACTCTCACGAGCACGAAGATTCCAGAAATCCACTGTAGCACAGTGATAACTGGATTATGTGGGGAAAAGATTGGACTCGGCTCCCGGAGAGTGTTTCAATACCCATCTAAGTTAACTGGCCCATTAAATACACGCAAAGGTTTGTTAAAACCTTGATAAAAATATTTTGTAAGAAAAAATATTTTTTGTTATTTTAGTATACTGATATTAAAAATAAAAAAATATTATTTTAGTATCAAATATTTTAAATCAAAGAGTTTATAATCTCAGAACTGTTGAAAATAATATTTATAATTAAAAACTTGATAATGTATTTCTTTAAAATTTAAAAAAACGTGTTAGTATTTCATAACAAAAATAACATATACAAAAAAAGAATTGATTGGATTTCTAATACTTTTAAAACTCTGTATTATATCACGGATCAACAGAATTACTTAGCATGGAGAAAAATAGTTTTTGTTTTTTTAAATAAATATAAAAAACTAAATGCTCATTTCAAAATATAAGTTTAAAACAAATAATATTAAATATTGCATGTATTTAATTTCGAAAGGGAAAAACACGCGCGCGCATTTCTCTCTTTGTCATTCTTTGTTAATCTGCCTTAGTGCGCGAGCCACTTACAAGAAAAGGTGGACAGTTGTGGAGTGGTAAAACCTAAAAGGGCCCGACTTTCTCCGGAAATTATTTGTACTTTCCAGTTCCTTTTGAAGAGACGTAACAAATCTAACTTTCGCAAATAGCAACTGAAATTTCCAGGCCGCGGTCAAGTTCCAGTGAAGACCTAGATAAGTCATGGCCATGCTTTTATTTTCTGCAACGATGGAGATCGTTGGGCTGTGATGGGCCGGGCCGATTTCTCATTCTATCAAATGCTACAAACAATGCTGTGATTTGGTGCAAGTTTTATGGGCTCCAAAAGCGTGATGTGGTTCGGCCCCTTTTGATTTCATCGAGTTATGGGCTAAGATATTTTCACGATAGGCTGCTGCATTCTAGGAAATTGTAAACAATAGCTGACTTGAATTTTAATCCGTTACACCCACCTTGTTCACTGGAACTCTCACTGCATGAGTGAATTCTTGTACCTCGACTCGTTTACTTTGACAATACTATAAAACTCGACTTGACCCGGTAAGTTAATTTGAGGCTCGGTAATTTGGTCCGGGCTTTGAATGGTCAAGATCCAGCTTTGTAATTATCTCTGTTAAACTCGGGTGAAACTATTTTTTTTTTATATATACACTTTTTTTAACAAACCCAGAAAATATAAAATTAATTTGTGAAGATTTTGCCTCATGTATATTTTTTTGTTAACCTATATTATCATAAAATGTTTTTTTTTTTTAACTTTTTCTACGGAGATAACTATATAGATAGTCTCTGTTTGTACGAGATATTTTTATAATATTTTTGTATATAACTATATATACAAACTACATCTACGTGGAATGTTTTTTGAGTTTTCCACATGAATAGTTATATATGGATTACATGTACATTGAGAAATATGTCTTACTTTATGTTTATTAACCTTTTTACATGGGATAGCTGTGTGTGTGTGTGTATACACATATACACATATATACTATATATACATAAAATGCTTTTTTTTTCTTCATGTGGGGTAGCTATATATGATTCATATTAAAATAAATTATTTTATAATTTTTTTCATGTGAGATATTTAAAGCTTAAATATCATGTTTTCAAAATGTTTTAAGATATTTTGATTTTTTTTCTATTTTATTATTTTTATATATATTTTCAAATTTATTTTGATTTTCTATATATATATATAAATAAGTTATTTAAAAAAAAACATTACAATTCAAAATATTTAAAAAAGAAATTCCTACTACATAACTTCAACCCTAAACATAAAATTACAAAATAAGACAGCAGTGATTTCTTTTTATGCAGGCCCAGCCCAAAGAAACCATGACCCGGAGGCTGGACAGTTCCATAAGGTTCAAAAAACAGAAACGAAAAATCCCTACCCGCACCCGCTTTTGTTTTTTCATTAGGGTTTCACAGAGCCACCAAGGAGCTGAGCTTAAGTGACTGCAAAAGAAGCAGCTAATCTCCAGAGTCGTTGCCATGGGTCGTATGCACAGTAAAGGGTTTGTTCCTATACCTTGACCGATTCCCTAAAACAATTTTATTATTTTCAGCTCGAAGCCTATCTCAAGAACTCATTTGATTTATTTGTATACACAGCAAGGGTATCTCAGCATCTGCATTGCCATACAAGAGGACCTCACCTAGTTGGCTCAAGACTTCTCCTCAAGATGTGAGCGAACCACTAAAACCCTTCAAATAAAATCTTTTATTTGTTTTTAATATCTAGGCCATCTTGTGTGGTATTCCATGTTTGCTTGGTGAAAACTATGGCTTCCTTGCATACATTTAATGAATGAGATTTCTTTGTCTGTGGAGATTTATTTTGTTTTCGAAATGCTAATTGAAAACGAATCCTTGCTCTTGCAATCCTTTTTTTTCCTTCAACAAAACAGCTTCTTCTTCTTTTTACTGAAAATATAACCTTATCACTGAAAGATCAGGTCAAGTTTTTGCGACAGTAGTATTGAATCAAAGGGAAACTTCTATTGAAGTTTACGTGGAAATTGCCAGTGCTGGGAGCTTTTCCTTTTGGCCATCAATTGCAAACATGGGATTGTTTTATTTTTTATCCAGACAAGTTATGTGCGTTTTTTTTTTTTTTTAATTTGATTTTGTTATGGTCACTCAGGTTGAGGACAATATCTGCAAGTTTGCAAAGAAAGGTTTGACACCATCTCAAATTGGTGTTATCCTTCGTGATTCTCATGGTATTGCTCAAGTGAGGACTGTTACTGGCAATCAGATTTTGAGGATATTGAAGGCCCATGGTACATATTTTATTCATGTTTTACCACAGCAGTACACAACATTTTGATAAGAAATGTCAAACATCTTTTTCGCATATAACTGTAATTATTATACTTTTATTAGGGCTTGCACCTGAAATTCCTGAGGATCTGTACCACCTCATTAAGAAAGCAGTTGCTATTAGAAAGCATCTAGAGAGGAACAGGAAGGATAAAGATTCCAAATTTAGGCTGATTCTGGTTGAGAGCAGGATCCACCGTCTTGCTCGCTATTACAAGAAGACCAAGAAGCTTCCACCAGTCTGGAAATAGTGAGTATATATGTTTCTTTTCGCAGTGATAATTTAAAGGTGCATTATATTCAGACAAATCATTATTCATTAGCATGGATTCACGTTCCACAATAATTTGGATGTTAACATATTAATATAGGTGGATATGTCAATTACTTATGGAACGGGCTTGATTATAGCATGGCCTCTATCCAGTTCAAGGAACCGTTATTTATTTTTCTTTTACATTGAAATTTGGAGTGATGTTGCTCTCTTCTGTAATGGCTTGAGTTCATATGCAACGATTTGAGTGAATCACGCATGTCCTTAATATTAAATGTGATAATGGAATTTGGCATGCAATTGGATGCTGACTCTGTTTTTGGCTGTTACAACTGGCTCTAGCTTATAGATTCAACTGCATTAATGGAGAAATATGGATGGAATACTGCATTTCTGTAAGATCTGCAATTGGTTTTCTTCAAGAATGACAAAATCTAAAATATCAATTCAGATTGATTCTGTGTAGTTTCAGCTTGCTACGATTGCTTGGTCATAAAGTAGCTTGATGGTTGAAGTCTTGATAAATAATTAATGTAATTGTTTTCCCCTGATTATTGCCTTTTCTTAGAAATTGGTGACTGAATTAGCTTATAAACCCTGCCTACAATTCATATACTTTGGTTTCGTATATTTAGATTTTTATTATGTTTGGCTGTAGTGCTGATCGAGCTCTTCTTTTCCTACAGTGAGTCCACCACTGCCAGCACCCTCGTTGCTTAAGCAAGATTTACTTCGATTTAGCTGTCTGCACGCCCTTGAACTCAAATCTTGGATGAGCTGATCTCAGCCTTTTTTATGCTTGCCGATCTCATTTTTGTAGAACTTCATTCATGGATATTGTGAGATACTTTGACAGTCAGAATGCTATCCTCTATTTTTCTTGATTTCAGCTTCTGGGTCGATGTCTTTTATGATGCAAGTACTGTCAGGATTCCAAATTTGAATAGATGTTGAATTTAATCGTTGTCAACCTGGGAATATTTTGATGCCAAGTTGTATAAAAATCATCTTTCGGCATCCATATTGCACATCAGTATAGGGAAACAATGGATTTCACTATACAAAACGTATAAAACTTTTAGTATTTTTTTAATATTCGATAGTAATTATAGTTTCTAATTTTAATTATAATGTTATAAAAGTACAACAATATAAACATATAAAATATCAAAAAACATTTTTCAATCGAATTGAAAACTACTTGCTCTTCTTATACTTGACTGTTCGGTTTAAAACAGCATTAAATGGAATTATTCTCACCCCAAAAATAACCTTATGAAGTTTAGCTGGTTTGTTTTTGTATTTTAAAAATATTGTTAATAAAATTTATTTATTTATTTTTATTTTTCTTTCTTTTATTTATATTTAAATCATTTTAATTTATTGATATACAAAATAATTTTTAAAAAATAACTATTAAGAAAATAAATTTTCTTCCTCAAATGTGAAGGCCGAACGGAGCTACATGTCATTGTAGAGCACAAACTTCAGATTCCAATGAACGACATGTCGCCTTTTAGCTCCTCTGCCCTTTTTTTAATTTCTGATCTATACCTCACTGCAAGTATCACTCCTTCTCATCTTTGATAGGAGTTAAAACGCGAAGCCCTCCAAATCCAAATCTGGCTCAAATCAAACCAACAATTTCGCGGAAGAAGAAGGAAAAAATTCCTTTACCAGATCTCACCGAAGATTCAAAACTCTTGATTCTGAGTTTTTGAAATTTTCAGATTAAAATAAAATGATGGGTAGAAAAGACTGGATAGTGATGAGATCATCATCATGGAATGGATGGCGACGTTCTTTAGTGTTTTTCTTGCTTGTGCTCTTCATCCTTATTAATCTTTTCTACGGTGATTATCCTCTCAACAATTTTCCTTGTATTTTATAAACTGCTGAAAGCAAAATTCAAAATGAATGATACTGTCATTGCTTTTCTCTCCTCTTCAGTTCTAGAATTGCATCAGAACCCAGCTGTAGAGGCCCCGCAGAAGAAAATTAACACGAAATTCGATCATTTAGTTCTTGGGCCTGCTGCTGGTCAAGGCTTGCCTAATCGCTTGCAATGTCAAGGTTCTTACAATTCAATTTAATTTCCTCAAATTTGTCATTTTTTTGTAATATAATGTGTAATTTATCACGTTTTCCATATGGTGGAGCAGGCACGAAAGCGCTGAACAAGACCCACACGCCGAGCTCTTCCAATGCTGGAGAAAGCGTCGCCTTTGTCACTGTCTTTACTGTTTATAACACTTCATTAGCTGACTCTAGATTATCAAATATGGTCACTGTTGGGAATGCTTCATACACTAAAATGGAGAGGTCAATGGCTGTCTTGAATGTCTTCATTAACTTCATCCAGGTGAGTTAACTGGGTTATCATCTTACTAGCATCTAGCTGTGAAATAGTCTAGAGAATCTTGTAACCCAAATTTTTTAATTTTGATAAGGTGCCATTTAACTTGTATTGTGGTCAGCTTTAAATTCACTTGCCATTTTGTATAATCGCGTTACAGTTTTGGTTTAAAGTGTACTGGTTACATCTTTCTAGTTGGCAATTGCATTCATCTGGTTTGCACTTGTCTGTAATAGGAGAGCTGGTTCAAATCCATTTTTCAAATGTATGCTTTCAGGTGACAATGCCACGGAGCAATGTTGTCATCCTGACCGATCCAGCTTCTGATCTTTCATTGAGTAGAAATAGTGTCACTGTGTATCCCATTCAGGGTGATTATTCGCGAGACAAGTTGATGCTTCAAAGGATCAGGTCTTACATTGTAAGAGCACATCACATTGACATATAGGTAGCAAATTTCTATTTTTGATTAATTGTTCTGTTTTGCAAGGCATATTTCATGCTTTCCCTTCGCACCCAACGAGTTTCATTAATTACAGTGTTTATTTTCTTTATATTTGTTTATTTCTCTCTCTCTGAGTTTCTGTCTTGCACATTGAAGATTAAGAAGATACATATATTTGATTTATGATGAAAATGATTTTATTTTGCTTCCAATTTCCGTGCTGTCCACATAGACTTTTCTGGAAACAAGGCTTGGGGAACTTGCTCTGAACCCAGGGCATACAAGTCATTACATCTTCACTGACTCTGATATAGCTGTGGTTGATGACCTTGGACACTTGTTTAACGATCACCCAAACTTTCACCTGGCTCTTACCTTCCGGAACAACAAGGAGCAACCTTTAAATTCAGGATTTATAGCAGTAAGGGGGACCGCTGATGCAATTTTAAGGTATGTAGCTTGTAGTTTTTCTGCTATTCCTTCCATTCCCTCTCGACTGTGATGAGGACAAGCAACTGGATTTGGAATATTTCCTGTTGTTTAGTGGCCATTGTTCTTGAAACACCAGCCCTGGCCTGCAACAACTAAATGGTTACTCAGGGCAGGCATGGTGTGGGAGGGTTTGGAGTTCCATGCTTTTCCTTACAGTTTCTTGGCAACCATAAAATGTAAACTGATCAGACATGATTCTTGTTACTGTAAATATCTGCAACACAGGGCGAAGATTTTCCTTCAAGAAGTACTAAAAGTTTACAGTTCTAAGTATATGAGTGCCTCTCGAATGCTTGGAGATCAGTTAGCTCTTGCCTGGGCTGTAAAATCACATCCTGGATTTGATATGAGGAGATTTACCAAAGCACAGGCTTTTCTAGAAAATATCAGTGGTGCTTCAGTTCTATTTCTACCATGTGCCACCTATAATTGGACACCTCCTGAGGGGGCAGGCCAATTTCATGGCATGCCTTTGGATGTCAAGGTAATGTCATAATCATGATCAGCTTAATCACTGTCTTAGATTTAAACTCCTTAAAAGTATAGGAACGGAAAGAAAAAAGTACTTGGTTAATTGAAGATTGGAGTTTTGGTTTGTGACTTGCTTGGTTTCCTATAAACAGGCTGTTCATTTCAAGGGATCGAGGAAACGCCTCATGCTGGAGTCTTGGGATTTTCTCAGTTCCTCTTCTGACATTTTTGATATGTTATGTCTTGTTTTATCGAGTGGGAGAACAAAGTATGATTTTTGAGTGGTATCAGTGGGGTTTAAGTTCAGCGTTGATTTTTTGTTATTGGAGGGAACATCTGATTTCATTTAAGGAACTGTAGATGAATGCTCTGCTGCATCATGTCGGGCTATTGATTGGCTTGTTTTGTGGGCACCTAAGACTCTCAGCTAATGAAATCTCGAATCCTGAGGGTACGAATTCAGCATCTTTGGCTGCAAATGCGACTGATGGGCATGGAAAGATGGGAATTGCAAAGTTGCTGCAAATTTGATTTTTCTACTTTTCACTGAACAGAGGACCACCTGGCTACCACATTTTCTGGGAATCCAGTATGCCATTCCTATCTAGTTTTTGTTTCCGAAAAATCCATGCAACCATGATGACAGAGCTACAAGAAAAAGTTGCATGACAAATGTTGCATTTAGTGACAGAAATATAACTGTAGCTCGTGACTATCCAGCTGTTTTGATGATTTTTTTCCTTCATCCTTGCACATATTTTCATGGATTACAAATATTACAACATTCAAGTACTTCACTATCTGGACACATTTCATGCTTAAGTAAAGATTTCTTTTGTCTATGATGGTTTCTAGTTGTATCTGGGGTTACTTAGTTCTATTGGTTATCGCCACAGCTTTTTAATTTCATCATTTTAAAATGCTACAAGTTTGGAAGATTATCATGGAAGACTTGATCTTTTGAGTCTAATGCTATACCATAATACTGCAGTGAAATGTTATCCGATCACCTTTTTCTGTAGATATTTGGTTTCTAAAAGGAGACAATTTGTAGCAACACATTATAGTCTTCTTGAACTGTTCCCCTTTTGTAAAACTATTGTTTCTGGTAGCCATCGTCATTCTATTGGCATTTACTTGTCCTGTAATTTTATGCCTCACCAACTTGACTCAGCCCGAGTTTTCATTTCCATTTCTTTCTTCCTATCCGAACAGATGTTTTTGGGATAAAAGTCTATTTAATTCCTTTTTTTTTTACTGTTTTATGAAGCTCCCAACTTCGGAAGAATTAAGAAAACAACTTAAAAATCTCTTTCCAAGCAGAAAAGATAGAATTGGAGAGAGAAAATTGAAATTTGAAAAGAAGTGGTTTGTCTTTCAAGATGTTCTCTTTAAGATGTCAAAACGATGCCGCTCCACGAAACTGGTCGTACAAAACCTCGTTTTCCCTTTATTTGCAAACATATTTTTTTAAAATTAAAAACTTAAGAAGCCAAAATCGTGGAGTGTTAATTTTAAAGTTCATATATAGTAAAAAACAAACAGAAACCTGGGAGGAAAAAAACCTCATCTTAATATATTATTAGTATAAAAACTAAATAAAAATTGATTTTAAAATCAATTTACCAGCACCGTATGAAAAAATAAAAATAAAAATTCCGTACAAAGCCATTTCAACCATTTTGAGCAAAAGCCTACCGGGAGTATATTGGGTTAAAGAAGAAGGCCCTCTTGGGACAAGAGAAGGAGATTTTTTTTTTTTAACCAAGAAAAATAAAATAAAGTGGCAGCTCAGTGCAGCTACCACTTTAAGCTCCTCTACCCCCTGTTTTTCCTCAAACTTTTCTCCTTCTCTCGCTCTCGCTCCTGTTCGCTGTTTCTTCTTGCTGGCTATCACCTGCTATTCATATCGACCGTTGAAAAACCAGCGCGTTTTGGTGTGGATCGGGACCCCCTCGGTCTCTATTATCTGTCAAAGAGGGTGGTGTTGTGCACCACCAACCGACGAGAGAGATCGGGGTCAGTCTTCGGCGGGCTCTTCTAATTTCCAGGTAGAGTTTTTCTGAGTGTATGAATGTATTCTTGGTTAGGCTGTGATAGTGTACAGTAGAGTGTGCTTTATATAATGACTACATTTTTATTGTTGTGTGCTCAATATGTGATTTTACTATTGTATCTACACGAGTTCGTAGCTACACGAACAGCACAACGCCACTCGCACTTCTACATGTCCAGCCTAAATTGGCAGCTCATCCAGTCATTCTAGATTGAATATGGTCTACAATTTTCTGCATATCTAGTAGGAAATATTTGACCAACATTTGAATTGCACATCTCTGCATGTGCTTCTATAATCTTTTCCAGCAACAGCCATGTAATTATGGTTGAATACGATGCATATTTTAAAACTCATTTGGATTTGGTATATATTAGTTGACTAGCATACAACTCATTCTAACACAGAGCAATTATATCTAGAGATATGAATCTATGTACACCCTTAGATTTCTGTCAAAATTAAGATCATGATAAACAGAACAAAAATCAGATAAAAAAACCCAAAACTTTAAGATTAACCGAATAGTTCCTCCGGCGAAACAATTAAAAGTAAGAAACTAGAATTCAATGTTGCAAACCAAAACTGTTCTCAAAACAAAACTTCATTGCAATAATTAGAAAATCCTAAACCAAGCACACTCAATCAGTCTGCAATTGTAACCTCCACCTCCACACCAGGTTCAATGGTAATGGAAGTAATCTGCTTCACCACATCAGCAGAGCTAAAAAGATCAATCACTCGCTTGTGGATACGAAGCTCAAGCCTATCCCAAGTGTTTGTTCCTGAATATCAAACATTGAGACCATCAATATCAATCCAACACACAAAGATATAGATTTCCAAATTACAATGGAAATTAAGACGCAATAATCAAAAGGCAACCCACAAATACTTAGAAAAAAAAAATCTAAGAGAACATTTAAAAAAAAGTAATTAACTAACGAAGTCTAGATTTTAAATCAATACCTTCACCACATGGAGCTTTTCTAGTAGTAATTTTTAGAACCTTGGTTGGGATCCTCACTGGGCCCTTAACCCTCAAGCTCTTATCCTTAGCACCACGAATAAGATCAGCACACACTACATATATTAACAAAAAAATAAAACACGAGAAATTAAAATAAAACATAAAATCCTAGTTACTAAATTTTAAAAAATAAAGACAACCTTTTTCAAGATTCTTGATATTCTTTGAAGAAAGAGTAATCCTAATACGATGGATTTGGTCTTGAGGTTCTTCTAAACCAGGCTTAACAGGTTTCATTGCAGCAATAGCCATAGCTTTTCAGAGTTGCTATCGTTGAGGTGCTGCTGCTGCTGTAATTAAAAAAAGAAAACGTGTAACCGAGTGATATGCTTTGTGACTAGGGTTTTGTTTTTAGCAAACTCTATATACAGTTTGTTAAACACAAAATTACAAAATAAGATTGTAGAAATTTCGGTTTATTGTAGGCCCAACCCAAACAAACCATGGTCTGGAGGCTGGACAGCTCCAAGGTCCAAAAAACAGAAACGAAAGATCCCAAGGACTAAAAAGGGAAATAAACAAAATATTAAAATTCCTACCCGCACCCTCTATATTTTCTATCACGAGGGTTTCACATAGCTCCCAAGGAGCTGCGCTAAAGTGACTGCAACAGATGCAGACTGATTGTCACCTCTACTGATACACATGTAACTTTTTGATTCAAATTCTCTTTTTGAACAGTCAATGGAACAGTTCAAATCTCCTGCAGATTGTCACCTCAAAGAGTTTATTTTGATTCTACCCCCTGATTTTATTTCCTCCGAAGCTGTGATCTTTATGTATTTTTCTTCACATTGATTGAATTGTTTTTGTGTTAGATCGGTTGTCTTGATTTTGAATATAGTTATTATCTGCATCGTAACAATCTGGGTTGTTGGAAAAATAGGCTCTTTAATCATTATCTATCCTTTGATCAGAATGTGAAGTCATAAAGCTTTGATCTTTGATGATCATTCATGTTTTTTCCCTCAAACAAATCATTGAGAATACAGTATGAATTGATTATTTGCTATTAATGAATTGAGGAATTCAATTGTAGAAGGATCGTGGAGTTTGTTTTATAATCTTGTAAGCTTTTTTTGCAAACTTCTTTGGTTTTTTGCTCAATTGGTTGGTTTCTTGCCCAATTGGATTGTGATTGCCAATTATGATGATTAGTTCTTTTATATTCACTTGATAGTTGTTTTAGATTGTTTTAGTATTATTGCATACAAAACAATAACTTGTTTGAATGTTAGGACCTGGTTTTGTAAAAGTAAAACAGCTTGAGCGTGGCATATGAATTTGAATTTTAATAAGGTAAGTAATATAATAAATAATGTTTCGCAGGACCAGAAGGGCCCAGGAAGTCCCCGAAATCAAAAGGTTTAGACAGTTGATTTTGTTTCCAATTGTGGCTGTGCTGTGTGTACACTTTTACCACTGACTAATGCATAGTCAAATTTAAATTATTAAAAATCTGTCTTCAGTGGCTTTTGGAAAACCTAACGCAATAAACTGATAATAATAAATTATAAATCATGATAAAAAATAAAATAAAAATACACTAATCGAAATATTACTCGGCATTAATTAAGTACCTAATTTTATTTTTAGGTTTTCAAAAAGAGCTACAATTTTGAAAGTTTGAAAACAATATTATGGCTATTAATTTTGAAAACAAAATTATGACTATTTTTGAAAACCTAAAAAAAAGAAAATTGAAGCTACATGTAATTTGTTAAACACAAAAAGCTTGTCACAAAGCTTTGGATCAACAACACCTCAATCCCTTGACCACATTAATCTCACCGGTATTGCTCTTTTTCAAAGAACATTAAGAATCTTGAAAAAGGCTGTCTTTATTTCCTTTTTAATTTATTAACTAGGATTTTATGATTTTTTCTTTTTGGCAAGTTTATTTATAATTTCTTGTGCTTTTTTTTTTGTTAATTCATGTAGTGTGAGCTAATCTTATTCATAGTGCTAAGGATAAGGATAAAAGCTTAAGGATTAAGGGACTTGATACCAACCTAAGCTCTTCATTTTACTACTAGAAAAGCTCAATGCGGTGAAGATATTGATTTAAAATCTAGACTGTATTAGTTAAATAGTCTTTTTCATGTTATTGCTATGTATTTCCCATTATTGCATCTTAATTTCCCTTGAAATTTGAAAATTTTATTCCTGTGTAATATGTGTATCTATGATGATTGTTGAATCACTAACAAACACTTGGATAAACTTGAGCTCTGTATTCGCAAACAAGTGATTTATTTTTTAGCTTTGTTGATGTGGGGAGGCAAATTACTGGCACCCCCATTGAATGTTGTGTAGAGGTTGAGGTTACAATTCAGCATGTATATACAGTTCCCAGTATGGATGATGCTTTATCTGAAGATGTATTATTATATTCTTACAGTGTCTTTCAAGGAATCCTAACTCAGCGTATCCAGATTTTGGCCCAAGAGAGCTTGCTTCCACTCTGACACCAGCAGAGTTCAAATCTTGGCTACCCTCGCCTATCCCAATTTGCGAAGAAGAGAGCCACTTCCACCTCAGAATGGTATAAGGATCCAAGCTTGCTTTATCCTGAAACCTTGCTTAAATGCTTGCTCAGAAATTGTTATTCTCATCAATTTATTAGCTGACAGTATGGATTTATATTGATGAATGGATTTGGGAATGAAACAAAACCAGCCAGGCACGTGCATGAAACGCAGATCTAGTGCATCTATTTTTATACAAACTGCAACATCTTTCTTTGGCATCCAAGAAAGTTTCTTGCATGCAAGCTCTTGGAATCATATCCGCCAAGATGAGATCAACCATGCCACTTGGAATAATAGCAGCTTATGCTTTCCAGGAAAGGAATAAAGGCTATTCTAGCACACAAGGATACATAGAATATAAAGTATTTATTTTGAAGTATTTTTTATTTAGAAATATATTAAAATATTTTTTTATTTTTTAAAATTATTTTTGACAGTGTATCAAAACAATATGAAAATGCTAAATTAATAATTTAAAATAAATAAACAAACTAATTTAAAACAAAAACAAAAACAAAAACAGTTTTGTGAAAAATATTTCATGTGTTTTTTAAAAACTCATTTTAAATTATTGTTCTATAGGAAAAAAAGCTCAAGTTATTTCAAAATATGTTAATTAATACACTCAAGAAACAGGCCAATTTCGCTGTTTTTTCAATCGGGTCAAATTCTCACATGTAAGTCAAAAAATGAATCCACATGTGAGAGCTAACTGTATATATATATATATATTTTTCTATGATTTAAATTAAAGTTTTTTTTTAGTATTTTTAGAACATTTTGAAATGTTGATATTATTTAAAAAAAAATATTATTCTGATATATTTTTAAATGATAAACACATTAAAAAAAAACAATACCACAATTGCTCTTATAAAAACTATACCAAACCGAAGTGTTGTAGAAACAGCTGCACCATTTGTGCCTAAATAATTGAAATTCATTCTCTCTCTGATTTCTAGGGGGGGAAATTGTCAATAAAACCAAAACAGTCGCCTGCTTGGCAAGAAGATATGGACAGAATACATGAATATAAATGGAGTGTAAAAACGCCATGATTTCTTCAAGTGAATTCTTCGAAGTCTCAGGGATGAGAAAAATAAGCAGTGAAGGTTTACCTCCTCCAAATTATTGTTTAACAACCAACTCCTCTTTCATATTCTGTCTCGCGAGGGAACATCAAATCCCAAAGAAGAAACTCAACAAACATGCATTGCATTAGAAATAGATCACAAATAGCATATCTAGTAATGAATAAAGGAACAGAAGGTCAGAGCAAGACTGCAATGGAAAATTTACGAATGCAGAGTTGGAAGCATACAAAATTTGATCAACTCTGCCAGCAAACGTGACCTCTAGAGCATCACATGCATTGACAAAATCCTGGGACACCATGTATGAAAAAGAACAAGATAGACATATCTCATATCTATCATTTACCCAGAACAGCAAAAAACAAAGGAAGGGCTTGATGAACTTTTGAATCAAGTGTATATGCCACAGCTCAGATAAGTTCACCATCAAAATCAACAAGCAAAAAAGAAATAGTTGCAGCTTTGTTCATCATGGATGTCAATAACAGGAAAAAAAGAGAATACACACTATACAATAGTCAAATGGAATTCAATTTGTCCAGTAAGAAAACAAATAAATGAAATTAACGTGTACTATTTTATTGATTGATACATGTCCAACAATCAGCATATGCTCTATCAGTCTACAACACCGAAACTACAACAATTACAGATTCCAAAAATCGGAAACAAAAGAAAAGGATGGTTCCGGCTTTGTTATGATACAGCACACGCAGGGTGCTCCAGAAAACAGAATCCACCAACCAGACACTCTTCTTCAACATAAGACAAGATGTTCCTCCTTGTACAGCATCAATTAAACATATACCAAAGACAATTATCGTGCAATGAAAGAACACAGAAATGCTAAGAAAAGCAATTATAAGAATCATAATGAACAAGGAATGTTTTCCAAGTACCGAACCAAAAGAATTCATCTCATCTCGCAACAGCCTTCTTGTTTCCATAGTAACTGAGGTACCACCGCACAAATTTCTTCAATCCTGCCTGCAGATCCGTGGTAGGCTTATATCCAAATTCCTTTTGAGCATAACTAATATTCGCGTGCGTATATGGAACATCCCCATTGCGTGGCAACTTCATAATATTCCTTTTAGCCTTAACCTTCAAAAGCCTTTCCAAAATACTAACAAGATCAGTAACCGGCACAGGAGATGTATTCCCCAAATTGAAAACCCTCAATTGTGCCGGCCCTTTCTTCTTCCCTCCGCTCCCGGTACTCTTCTCTGCCGTATCCAACGAGCCCAAACAACCCTTCACAATATCATCAATGTAAGTAAAATCCCTAGCAACATTACCATGATTCGCAGCCTCAAAAATTGGTATAGTCTTCCCATTCAAAATATCCTTAGTGAAAAAGAAATACGCCATATCCGGCCTCCCCCATGGTCCATAAACCGTAAAAAATCGCAGCCCGGTGAGTGAAAGCCCGTAAATATGATTATAAGTGTGTGCAATTTCCTCACCAGCTTTCTTAGTAGCAGCATATAAACTAGCAGGTTGATCAGTTCTATCCTTCTCAGAGAAAGGCACTTTAGTATTAAGCCCATAAACAGAACTGGACGATGCCCAAACAATAGCTGGTTGTGGATTTGCTTCTTTACAAACTTCTAACAAACTAACAAAACCGGCAATATTACTATGCACATAAGAGCCAGGATTTTTCATTGCATACCTAACCCCAGCTTGAGCTGCCAAATGCATCACATGTGTAAAAGGCACCACTTCAAACAACTTCTTCAACAAAGCAACATCATTTATATCCCCTTCCACAATAAAAACACCACTTCTTTCAAGAAGTGCTTGTCTTGCTCTCTTCAAAGCTGGGTCATAGTAATCATTGAAATTATCAAGTCCCAAAACACCATCTCCACGGTGTTTAAGGGCAGAAGAAACATGGGTTCCAACAAAGCCAGCTGCTCCTGTAACTAAAACAGAGAACCCATTTCGAGACCGGATTCGGGCAGAGGTCCTGACCCTTTTTTCCCAAGCAGCCCCGCCCCAAGTAGCAGAAGTAAGATAACGGCGTGATGGATCGGAGTTTGATGAAGACGGCGGGGAGCGATAAAAGAAGAGAAAGATTACGGCAATGAAGAGAAGAGACCAGATAGCAAGCTTGGCTACAGAGGAATGCCACCTTGTTCTTGAATAATATGGTGATTTGTCCATCTTGAATTTGCCTGTTGTTGATGGGGTGTGATCAAGATGAGACATTTGCTTCATTTGTGACATTTTCTTGAAAAATCAAAATGTGGGTTTTCTTTTGCTCTCTCGATTTCTTGATTATGAGAGGTTATTTTTAGGGTTTGAAGGAATGTGACTGATAGATTGGTGGTGGTGGAAGGGAGAGAACTTAGGTCTGGCTATTTTAGCTGTTTTTGGTATAAGGAATCGATTTTTATTTCTGGTTTCTTGGAAGGATGGATTGCTGTTGTTGACGACTTTCTCTTTGACAGGAATAAAGAGCAAAGGTTCTTGATTTTGTGTTTAAAATGGTGATTGAAAAGTATGGTGAGGCATAAATTTAGAGAATGAGAGGATTTTTTTTAAAAAAAATTAGGTAATGGGAGATCAAGAAGAGTCAAAGAAGCTGAGGTTAATTTGGTTTGAGCCGTTAAAAATAGGGGTGTGAGAATTTTTTTAATATTTTTTGACTGTTCTTATGAGAATTTTCAAAAGTGAGAAATGGAGAATAGAGGAATTATGCTCAAAATTCTATCCATTTCTATATGTAGTACTTGGATTTGCTTGGATGGAAAACCTTAAATCTGGGACAGCCAAAATTTGCAAACCCACCCTTTATTTATGGTAGCTTCGGAGACAAGTTTCTTAGGTGGAGTGGCTTGCATGAGATTTGAGGACGGGGAGAAAAATGTATAAAAGCATTAATGTCATTGGAGATGATGTGGATGCGGTTTTGAGGGTAATTATGAAGGAGTTCATTCCTATTTCCTATCTTTCCATGTGTTTGATACGGTTTTTAAAAGTATTTTTAAGAGAAAAATTACGGTTTTTAAAAGTATTTTTTAAAAAAAAATTATTTTTATTTTAAATTAATTTATTTTTATGTTTTTATGTGCAGATATCAAAAATAATTTTTAAAAAATAAAAAAAATATTATTTTAATATATTTTTAAAGAAAAAATATTTTAAAAAACAATCACAATCACAATTTCAAACAGTTACTTCGTAACATTGAAATGTGTGAGTGAGTTATGGGGATTTGAGACCATAGATTTTCTCATTAATTTCGAGTTTCATCTAGGTTCAGAGTATGTAAACTCCTAGGTTTGAACTGTCATTCATCTCACCTAATAACATATGACAGTAATTTATGAATTTCTAGGTTCAAAGTACGTAAACTACCAGGTCTGAACTGTCATTGATAACACAGTAACATATGGCAGTGATTTTTCAATTTAGATCTTATTAACTCCAATCTTCTTGATTTAAATCCTGGATGTAATTGACTGTATTCATGATCCTTGTGTACCTCTGGTAAAAAAAGTGTTCAAGCAAGCTGTGGTCCCAGTTTTCAGCTTTTTTCACTCAAAAACAATGGCAGACCCAAAACCTACTCATAAGAATGAATATTGAAAAAAATATGAAGTAATTTACTTCACATTTGTCACTGTCAAAGGGAATTTTAAGTAATCATAGGAAAAATGCTGCTTCATAGACCAAATATACGCGCACCTTTTTCTTTTTTCTTTTCTCTTCATACATTATATAAAGCAGTATCATAAATTTAAGTCCTGTTTAGGAGAGCTGTTGCGGTAGTTTTTCAAAGTGCTTTTCGTGCTGAAATACATCAAAATAATGTTTTTTTATTTTTTAAAAATTATTTTTGACATCAGCACATCAAAATAATCTAAAAATACCAAAACATATTCATTAAAAATAAAATAAAAAATTGAATTTTTTGAAAACAGCGTTTGAAACACCGTCCAAAACGGGCACTTAGTAGGTGTGAATGATTATGTGTAGGTGGGTCTGGGTACCATTTAGCGCAATAATGATACTTATTCCAGCTTACCATAATCACTGGCTAAATTTTCACAAGATTGTCTATGGATTAAAGATAAGAAAAAATAAATGGAGCACAATCTTTTTCAAAAAAAAATAGATTAGTGACGTTTTTTCCCCCAAAAGATAGGTGGGTTATTGTGATGATAGTCAACTTTGTAGTGAGCATGAGCATTGACAGAGCGGCACGAAACTTGAAATGAAGGCAAAAGGATGAAAGCACCTTCTAATGAATCTTTGTTGATTGATGTCTTGGATTGCAAGTTATGTTAGACTAGCATCATGCGGATTGGTGTAATGCAGAGATTATTGTAGAATCACAAGCCAGCAGTCCTGTTTACTTCCTTTTTAAGCTCAACGTGGCTCATAATGAAGAAGAGTGGTGTTGAAGAAAATTATTTCCAAGTTTTTGTCCCGCAAATTCTTTACCATACAATCTCCATCCTAATCTTCTTCAACTGGTGCTCCATATATCAATGGCTCTCTGTTGTATTACACTTAACTTTGTTTTTGGATTCAAGAAAATCCCACTATTCAGAAAATATACTTTGTGAATCTAGGTGAGCATGTAAAACCCTGACTGTCCCAGACTCTTACAAGAAATGTATTACACTTAAACCTAACACATATCAGGTGGTCTTTGACAATTCTGACATTGAATTCTTGTTGATTGTATTGGATCCGTATAATCTAATTAAAGGTGAGATATATACCAAAAATTGCAGGGTCCCGAGAACTTTGCTTTGCTACACACAAATGAACTGGCCTTTTGTTTTTAGTTTATATTTGGAAGGAAAATAGTAAATTTCATAGCCACCACCCACCTGGAGCACACTACACCCACCCCATGTGAGAACCTGATGAATAATAATAGCTACAACGCAGAAAGTGCACCCCTCTAATTAGTTCTGTCTTTATATACTTCGGCGGCTTGTTCTATGCCTATTTCCTGCCTTGCGAGTCGGTGCCAGCTAAAGTTTGGCGGTGAGATTTCACAGATATGGATACCGCTGCCGTCTCCCCAGTTTCTTTGATGACCAGAGACACGTGAATGTCATGAAGGTTTAAGAGGGTAGCCCAAAAAGCTATAAAAATTAGAGAAAGACAAGCATCTCATTATTGATAAAGCTGCTAGAAACCAACCACTGCGATGAGCATTTATATTCTGTGTTCGAGAAGGGGCTAAAAATTGCAACTTTTAAGCTACAGTTGTGAAAAAGTTAACTCTTCAAATTTCCATTATCTAGCCATAGAGGCGGCCTTAATGTAAACAATTAAGGGTGTATTTAAAAGTGTGATATTAATTTTTAATATGTATTAAATCAATAATTTAGTATTATTTTTAATATCAACACGTCTAAATGATTCAAATACATTGGAAAAAATATTTAAAGCAATTGTTTTCCCAGTTTTTTGACAAAAATAACCTGAATTCCAAACATTAACTAAAACTTTACTTGATCTATTTATACGTATGGCTACAATATGAACTTGGATGTTCACTTTAAAAAGAGGCCAGACTAGAAAAAGGAAAGGAAGACCTTCACTCCAAAATCTTGTCTTGGAGAGTGGAATTATGTTCTGTCAGAGAAACCTGCTCAACTAAAATTCCATCCCATATATATATCTACAGTGAGAGGTAGAAAATATTAAAATTTATTGATTTAATCACTTCCAGCACAACTCTCTCTCTCTCGAGAGTAAGAAATAAATTAACTAAGTGTGGCTTTTCCTTACAGAGATGACCATTCCCCAGCACAACAACAACATCTACCGTGAATGATTTAAGTGCAACTCAATGCTTTGTTTACCTTGCAAAATTATAATCAAATATTACAGCGTGATACATGAAAAAAAGAGGGGTTGATTTCAGATTACCATGGATGCTAATGGTAATGGATAGACTCTTATCTCTCTTGTATACATGGTGACTGATTTAAGTGCAACTCAATGCTTCGTGTACTTCTCGAGGACTTCAAAGTAGTCTGGGAAAGTTTTTCGAGTGCAACCAGGGTCCTTGATGGTGACTGGGACTTCTCCACAAGCAGCAAGAGAGAATGCCATTGCCATCCTGTGATCATCGTAAGTGTCGATCTCTGTTACATTTAGTTTCTCAGGTGGAGTAATCACACAGTAATCTGGTCCTTCTTCGACTGTTGCTCCCAACTGAAACATAAAGCCCAGATGTCAACATTAGCAAATTGTTTTACCAAGTACTCTTCTGTGTAGAAGTTAAAATGAATAGAAAGCCTCTGAAACTGACCTTCCTGAGTTCTGTGCAAATAGCAATCATCCGTTCCGTTTCTTTCACTCTCCAACTTGCCACTGAGAATTAGAGAAACCAACAGATTGGGACAGTTACATACCAAAGAAAAATTGTGAATCATGGAATTCCTTGTTAGCATGAGCAGACAGAAATACAAAAATCTAACTATCAATTCATTAGTGACGGGTCTGTGTGACTTTTAGAACTCCAAGGAGAAATGATGAGTATTTATGGATTTTAAAAGATAAGGTTGGTTGATGTTTATTGCTATTTCTCAGAGTCAGAAGTTGAACCACACCCTCATTTTCTGTAATGGCAAACTAACATGACCTACCAAATAGCGATCATGAATTCATTGTTTATCAACATAAAATAGTTTTGGGAGTTTAGGAGCATATACATATTAAATTTCTAGTACATAGGTCATTTTCCCTCAGTGTCATTCTATTTAAAAGCTAAAAGGTACTCCATTTGTCACATTTAAAAGGTTAAACATACCATCTCTTATGGCAGTAGGGCCATTGGCAAAAAGTGCAACAACAGCCAGAGTCATAGCAACATCTGGCATTTTGTTCATGTTTACATCAACAGCACACAAGTGTTTCCAACCAGAAGAATCTCGTGGCGGTCCCGTGACAGTAACACTGTTCTTGGTCCAGGTAACTTTAGCTCCCATTTTCTCAAGAACCTCTGCAAACTTAACATCTCCCTTAATTTCCAACCAAAAAGAAACTTGAGTTAGTCAGACCGGTGTTAAGCACTGAATGAATCCATAAAATACACTTTGCTTGTCTGATGCATGTAATATTAAGATAAATTTGTGATATCCTCCCTCCATGGAATTTATTAGGAACCAGGGAGTCAATCTGGACAGTGGAATGAAATTTTGAGAAGAAATCTAACAAAGTTTTTGACATGTGGAAAGTAATGGATGTGGGAAGCATATCTATCCCATGTTCTGAAATTGTTACATACAAGTACAAGACCAAAATATTTACATGAGAGATATACCTGCAAACTGTCTGTTCCACAACCTTCAACAGTAACAGTCCCACCAGTGATTGCTGCACCAGCTAGGAAGTAACTGGCACTTGAAGCATCACCCTCAACAAAAGAGTTTCCAGGAGACCTGGTTAAATTTTCAGCATGTTACTTCGGGTGAAACATTATTTCAAACACTCATGCACTATGAATAATAAATAAACCTACTTGTATTTTTGACCTCCTCGAATGAAGAAACGATCCCAGCTATCACTATGTTCTATAAAGACTCCATAGCGCTCCATCAATTTCAAAGTCATCTCGACATAAGGAACGGAGATTAATTTGTCAATTATCTCAATTTCCACATCTCCAAGGGCTAAAGGAGCTGCCATGAGCAAAGCAGTCAAGTATTGACTGCTTATCGATCCAGAGAGTTTAACCTGAAAACAGTGACAAGGGTAACATGAATTATGAATGATGACTTTCATTTCATCATTAATGACAACAGCAATGTCCGTTTGTTTCAAAACATCTTTCTAAAAAAGAAACTAACAATGAAGTCGCAAGAAAAAGCCTAAATTTAATTCGCAGCAGCATCTTCAAGTTCAAAATGCAAAAGTATTATGCTGTGTGGCTGAAGAGTATGGATGCCTTTCCAAGAAAGCTCAATGAATGATTAACAAAGTGATGGGTGTTTCAAGTTCAAGTATCTCATTTTGGTTGCGCAACCAGAAGCATGCACATTGAGCACACATGAGAACACATGTATTTTCTTAATGATAGCAGAAAGACTACTCTGATCAGTCACAAACCACACTCAACTATCACCGACCGGGTTTCCCACCTCATTTGATACCATGCCACTGTCAAAATTTAAGCAGTTACACTGAAACATAAGATCAGCTAGTTGTTCAATACACTGCCCCAAGCCATACCTAATTCCAGAAATACAAAAGGAAGAAGTAATGATGGATCAGCGAGGATGACAGAAATCACACCTTTCCCCCTGGAAGGCCTCCATTTGCATTTACATGAACAGGGGGGCAGTTTGTAGGAGAGCAAGAAACATCTGCACCAAGCTGCTGAAGACCAATAACCAAATCACCAATTGGTCTCTCCCTCATTCGTGGCACCCCATCAAGTATGTAGCTGAAGTGTATTGAATAATAGCACCAACATAAAAAAAGGAAGCACTGTAAGTACAGAGCTCTGGAAATGGTAGGATTGATATGAAAGACACGGAGATGCATTCTTGTAAAGTAAGTGCCATCCATTGTTGTGTTCCACGGGTAAATTATACAATTGAACAAAATTGGGCTATTGATCCAAGTAAACACTTTCAAAACACATAATGACAATGAGAATTAGAATCTATTCTACTTGGGTTGTTCCTATAGGGATTATACACCCTCAAGCTTATAATCTGAAAATTCAACTCTGTGATGGTGATTAATGCTAATAACTAGCTGATGCTTGTTGAGACCCTGCAGGAAAGTTTACATATAGTTTGCCCCCACCCAACTTTGAAAGATCAAAAGATCACATCTATTCAACTCCTCTAAACGGGCAAGATTAATTTTGCCTGCATCAATTTGTTTAAAAGGAAATAAAGAACAAGGCGTGGAGTGGAGCAATATAGAACAGACCTCAAATTTCCACCTGCAGCAGTAACTGCAGCTGTCAATGGCCGCATTGCCGTTCCAGCATTTCCAAGGAAAAGCTCAACATCAATCTTTGCTTCTTTTCCCACCGGAAACTGACCACCACAACCTTCTACGATTACTTGTTTGAGTTCCCTATTCTCTTCTACACGTAGTCCAAGAGTTCTGAGTGCACCAAGCATGTAATGAACATCATCACTATTCAGCAAATTGTCAACAACAGTCGTACCCTGAATGACAAAGATGAAGACAACTATTAAAGACAGCCAATAAAGTTAACAGGCCAAGAAATGTAAGACAATAAACACAATACTCCCTGTATGTATAGGTATTCAAAGCCATTTGTTTCATTTATATGAAAGCAATAACAAACAGAAGTTCAAAGCTATCACTATATAATCTTTATTTTATCATGAATTTCACTATTATATCATCATTGTCAGTGGAGTCCATTCTCCCGTACATTGTCTTTTCACTGAATATTGTCAATGTCATGAAATAAACAAATTCAATACCAAGTTAAAAATACAAACAAATACAAGCAACTACCAAAAATTTATCTTTTGTGAAACTAGACAATAAAAAAAAAAAAAAATTCCTTTCAACCACATTTCTCAAATTTCTAACAATTCACCTATTAAATTTCATTTCCACCAATAAAGCCTCAACCTTTCAAATTCTATTCTATTAAACTCACATCTCAGAACGCAACAAAGCCAGCTACTAAAATAAGTTATGTCAAAACCAAAAAAGCAATAACCAACTTCTAGCATCATATATACGCTCACAATATTACCTCTGAGAGAGCAGCAAGGAGGAGAATCCGATTAGACAGAGACTTAGAACCCGGCAAAGTAACAGTACCAGAGATATCTTTGATGGGTTGCAAAACAATCTCAGGTACAATTGATGGCTTATCTGCTGTAGCAACTGAAGCTAAAACCTTTAAAGGTCCAACCTTTACATTGCAATCACCCGTTTTTTTAGTTTGCTTTGAACCCATAAAAGACCCTTTAATGAGCTGTGATCTAAAGGAAATCGAAGATAAAGATTTGGGGCACCTGGGTTTCAAGAGATTAGGTACCGTGTAGGTGTTTTGGACTCCTCTGCTGATTTTGCTCACTTGAGCCATGGCTTTTACTCTCTCTCTTCTCTTTTCCTGTACACCACAAGTACAGAACCCCACACTGTGTTTTCTTCGTGGTTTTCTGAAGGGGTTTGATTTGATTTGAGTTTTTGGTGGGCTTGTGTTTTTAGAAGTAGTTGGATTCACCAACTAACATTTATTTTTGGAAACCCCTTTTATCCTCAGATTTTACCTTGTTCTTAATTTCATCCCCTTCCGATAAATGTTATCAATTTCATTCCAAATCTAGCCCCATTATTACACTAGCTCTTATTTTCATCCCAAATCTGTTCAAAACTAGACACTTCTGCTCTTCTGTGCAGGAACCGGACTTGGAGTTTTTTGGCTGTGAAAAGGAAAACTGTCTAAATGATTCAGGATGAAATTGATAATTATACAATATGGCAAGGATGTTAATGAGGTTTCCCTTTATTTATTTTTTCAACTTTTCTGGCTTGTTTAAACCTACTCTGTTTTACATCAAAATAAAAGGGTTTTTGTGTTATGATTGTCTATACCATGTGCTAAAATATTAGACAATGGGATCTATATTTAGGGTTTACTGAGCGTAGTTTAGAGATTTTTGGCACCAAGAAGGGGGTTTGGTAAGGATGTGCGCAAGTTTTGATCTTGGAAATCCAGTATAATGTGTATATCCCAGTCTTTCATCAGCTTCCATGCCAAGTTACCAACCATTTGTTTGGCTCATATGTGCTAGCAAGACATTTGACAAATTTGCGCGGGTGTGGATGTAATTGTTTTTAAAATATTTTTCGTTCAGAAATGTATTAAAATGATATTTTTTTTATTTTTTTAAAAAATTGATGTTAACATATTAAAATAATCTAAAAACACTAATTTTTTTATTTTTAAATAAAAAATAAAAATAAAAAAATTTAAATTTTTCAAAAATATTTTTAAAATACATGTGAACCACCGAAAAAAAAAAGTTGGACCCATGAGGTAGGTTTAACACCAAGAAACCGTGCTTCCTTTTGCGGGGGGTGTCAAGAGTGGGTAGGAGTGTAGGACTATATGATGAAGAGAGTTTGGCAGGCCTCTCTCATTTGATGACAAAAAAAACCTATGCTGGTTCGATCCAAGACTAAACTTTCAGTAACCTTGGACTGTGAGTTGAGTTATGAAAATAAAAAAAATGCATCGAAATATATTTTTATATTTTTTATATTATCATACCAAAACAAATAAAAAATATCTATAAAAATATTAATTTACAAAAAAAAAAATCAAACATGCTGGATCACGACAACAAACACTCGACGGAACATGGGCCTTGAATTGCTTGTGACATACTGGTTACTGGAAGGGGTAAACTGGCGCCAAGCTAGCTCAGAGCAGAAAGAAATATTTTGGCCCATGAGGCAATGACCCAACCCTAGAGAGAGAATATGCTGTGGATATCTAAAAATAAATTCGTGATTGTGACTAACGTGACGATAAAGACATCAGATAAAACCATTGCAGATGTTTTGAAGGTAGGCCCTAATAAGAACAAAATAGAAAGTAGCTTTTGGTGGTAGAGGATGATGTAACCCGTATAGATAGGAAGCTGAGATTATGAGCTCCAACAACCACAAATTATCGACTGGTCAAGGTCTCCCATCCTTCCACACCCACAAGTGGACCCTAGCAGTTTCAACTTCTGTAGTTAGCCATCGCTCCATGATTTGGCAACTTGAAATGATTTTGTTCGGATTCAGACATTTATCCAAACCTATACAGCAATGTCGTTTATATGGATTTACATGGGTTTTTTTCTTGCTTTATTTCGCACTATCATATATCAAATCACCTTCCCAAACATCCTAGGAGCTCTCTTGAATTCAAAGCCAGAGCAAACCCACTTGTTTCTTGTGGGAACCTCAACGTTCATTACACAAACGAGTCTTTCTGCACAGCTAAACAATAAAATTCAGCTAATCAATGGTAGGCCTTCTGGTGGGGTACAAAACCTCACTTCAAATTTCAGCTACCCATCAAAAAAAAAAATTGGCTGTTGGTGATGGTAGTGATACTAGCGTGGTGGTAAAGATAGTAAGGAAAAACAATCACCTACAAGTCAGAAATGTGATCATTTTTGTACACACAGCAGATGAGTAAAAGAGAGATGAAAACTGAGAATCAAATCAAAGTACCTCTGCGCTGCTTAATAACATGTAGGAAAAATAACAATTCATCTTCAACTCATTCAAGTAACCAAAGAAAACTTCAAAACTCAAGAGAGGTCCAAGAGTTGTTACAAATTCAGGAATATTCATAAACCTAAACTCTATCTTTGATCCAGGTCCTCAACTGACCACTTACAAACAGCAGAAGAAAATTTAATCTGAGTCTTTTATTGAAACAAACGGGGCCAGGTTATGGAACAGGTCTCCCGGAACAGCTTCTCCTCTGTATTTTCTAATCCAAACCTCAAATGCGCGTTTAACAAATATGGATCCGCCTAGCTAACTTCTTTGGCTGCTGCGATAACAGCCTCCGCAGTAATACCAAACTCCTTGTATATTTTACCTGCTGGTGCACTTGCTCCAAACCGGTCGATTCCAATAGCCTTGCCTTTGGATCCAATAAGTTTCTGCCACCCAAATGTTGATCCAGCTTCAATGCTAACCCTAGCAGTTACAGCTGTTGGCAGAACACTTTCCTTGTAGGCATCTGATTGCTCATCAAAAAGCTCCCATGAAACAAAGGAGACAACCCTTACAGCCTTGCCCTCCTTTCTAAGTTCCTCGGCAGCTTTAGCTGCAATTTCCAACTCTGAACCAGTACCCATCAGGATGACATCGGGCTTGTTACCAGAAGAGTTATCTGAAATGATGTAGCCACCCTTTTCAACTCCCTCGATGGAGGTTCCAGGAAGTTGGGGTAGCTTTTGCCTGGAGAGGGCAAGGATAGAGGGTCTCTTCTTGTTGAGGACAGCGACCTTGTATGCACCAGCAGTTTCATTTCCATCAGCTGGGCGGAGCATCAGAACATTGGGCATTGCACGGAAGCTTGCCAAGTGCTCAATTGGTTGATGGGTTGGTCCATCTTCTCCAAGTCCAATGGAATCGTGGGTCATCACATATATGACTCCAGCCTCACTCAAAGCAGAAATCCTTATGGCAGCTCTCATGTAGTCGGTGAAAACAAAGAAAGTAGCACAGTACGGAATCAAGCCAGGACTGTGAAGTGCAATGCCATTGCAGATGGCTCCCATCCCATGCTCTCTAACACCAAACCTGATATTGCGTTCCTCAGGGGTGTCCTTTTGGAAGTCCCCAAACATTTTCAACAAGGTCATGTTAGAAGAGGCAAGATCTGCACTGCCGCCAAGAAAACCAGGGAGAACTTTTGCAAGCGCATTTAAGTTTTGCTGAGAAAGATTTCTGGTGGCATCTGCTGGGCTCTCGGGAGTGTATGTCTGCAACATTAAGAAGAAGAAAAGAGTAAGAAAAAATTACCCTTATTTCAAATGCAGCATCTACTGACTGTCATGATTTTGCAAATGTGCTCATCTAAAAATTCGCAAATAGGGCATGCCAATTCCACACCCTGCTAATAATTGTGTTTGCATTGAAGGGCGGGGCAGTTTATTGAGCACACAAATTGTGGAGCACCATTTCCAGCACCCATAATTATGACAGAATGAACTGTTCAAGTTAATGGTGATGCAAATATAGAATCATGGCAAGATCAAGAGCAAAAACAACTCACGGGAAGTGCTTTCTCCCAGCCAGAAGGTAGTTCACCACTCATGATAGACTTGAACTCGGCAGCTTCTTCACTATACTTCTTCTCATACTCAGCAAACTTGGTGTTCCATTCGGCTTCAAAAGCAGCACCAGCTGAGGTGTGGCGGCTCCAGTGCCTAAGAAAAAGCCAGACAGTTCATAAATATCAAATCAACTCAAGTAGCATGATAAACAGACGGAAACATAATCTTGGTTCACATACTGCTTAACATCCTCTGGAACATGGAAAGGCTCAAATGGCCATCCAAGGTTCTGCCTGGTAGCATCAACTTCCTTGGCACCCAATGCACTCCCATGGACACTGTATGAGTTTGATTTGTTTGGGGATCCATAACCAATGGTTGTAGTGACCTTCATAGAAAATAAAATGTACAGAAAGTTAAAATCCAATTAATGTATTGAATATTTTTAATAGCAATTCCAATGTTGCCACCAATGAACCATCATAGTGATCTATCAGTGGCTAATCAGAAGACTTCCTACATGATTAATCAATGTAACAAATCAATTTGCCACCTCACTTCAATACAAACCACAAGAGAATATGTCTAACCTTGATCAAAGTGGGTTTGTCTTTTACAGCCTTGGCCTCCTTGATGGCGGCCCGAATCTCATCATATCCAGTGTTTCCGTTCTTCACCCAGATAACATGCCATCCAAGGCCCTCAAAACGTTTGTCAACATCCTCAGTGAATGCAATCTCAGTGTCACCATCGATGGAGATATGGTTATCATCATAGAAAGCAATCAGCTTTCCAAGCCCCCAATGTGCAGCCAATGAGCTAGCCTCATTTGAAATACCCTCCATTTGACAGCCGTCCCCCAATATAACATACCTAAATGAAAACCAACACAGAGATGATGTGGCCGTGTACGACAAGGCTCAATAAGTTGGCATGGAAGAGCACTAACAAGAAACGAGATTGAGACAGTTATCATACGTGTAGTGGTCAACAATCTCACTGTCCGGTTTGTTGAACCGAGCAGCCAAGTGCTTCTCAGCAAGTGCCAAACCAACAGCATTGGCAACACCCTGTCCAAGAGGACCTACAGACGAAAATATAAGCTTTTACTTTCCAATTCTCATAGGCACGTCTAAAATTTTAAATTGTAGGTAAAAATGTTCAAAAAAAAGTTGAAACTCTTAATCCTACCAGTTGTGACTTCAATGCCAGGAGTCTCGAAGTTCTCAGGATGTCCAGGTGTCCTGCTTCCCCATTGACGAAAACTCTTCAAGTCTTCTTCCTATAAAAATCAAAAGCTCAATGAACATGGACTTTAGCATAATTTATCCCCATTGCATAATTCAAGCCTGATTTTGTACATGCAACAACACCTTTAATGCACTTGAAAGCTACTCGGTAGCATCAAAATAACAGAAAAAAATCTAGACATCGAGAAATGGTACTATAAAATGTTGGGATATCTTTGGTCACTTAATAAAACAAATCCAGATCCAATTCTCATGAAACAACACACAACAAATACACCTTAAAATATCCAAAATTTTTACCAGAATCTAATTTTAAGAGACAAGAAAAAAGAAAGGACCAACCTTGACACTATCATAACCAGCAAGGTGAAGCAGAGCATACTGTAACATACATCCATGACCAGCAGACAAAACAAACCGATCACGATTGAACCAATACGGGTTCTTCGGATTATACCTCATAACCTCATCGTACAAAATATGACCCATCGGAGCACACCCCATGGGTAAACCGGGGTGACCCGAATTGGCCTTTTCAACGGCATCAATAGAAAGAAATCTAATTGTATTAACCGACTTCTCCACCAGTGAAGTCTCTGTCGTCGTATCCAGTGTCTCCACTGCCGCCGCCCTTACTTGAAGGGAAGACACACGACGCCGGCAGTTAGTGGTTGTGGTGGAGCGTGAGGCTGAAGATTTGGTGGATTTGAGGCCAGTGAAAGCAGGAAGGGCGGCAAGAGAGAGCCGGCTGTCACGGCGGTGGTCAGTTGCATGATGAGAGATAGCTCTGGCCAAAATGGCTTGAGACAGAGTGAGAGAAGAAGTGGAAGCCATTCTTGAATTCTGAAAGACAGAAACTCTATGTTTCTATATCTCTCTCTTATGGTTGTTGATGGGTCTGTTGATATTTTTAAGAGGAGCTAAATTTATTTTAGAAAGAAAGAGGCAACTACGCAAGGGACAAGATAACAAATTAACAACCTTAATTTAGAATAAATCATTTGTAGTCCTTCATGTTTATTGCAAAATATAACTTAATACTTCATGTTTGTAAATACATAATTTGATCATATTGGCCATTTCTTATTAAAACACTGATTAGTTTTAGTCTACAAGAATTTAAAATTATAAAATAATACACCGGATTTAAAAAAAAGAGAGAGAGGAAGAAACCCGGATTTATATCAATAAGACAAAAGGTCAAAAAGAGTAAAGGCTAGGCTATATGTTTTTAAAAGTAAGGGATTGGTATAAATGGGACACAAATTAAAAGGACTAATACGACAATTTACTTGTATTTATCATTGGACTCCTCGCATGTATAGAGAGACATCTGGCTTGGTTGATCTCTTAACGTTAGATTTGGCGGAGGGTGGAATCTAGACCGGTGAGTGAGGGTGGGAAAGGAAAAATCATCTGCCTTTCATTTTTATCTTTTCTTGACCATTGGATTTATAGAAATGGAGGAAGAGATAGAATCTATGCCTTTGACTATGGGTAGGAGTTTGGAAAATGCTCTGCCTTTCGTTTTTTTTATTAAATAAAAATATTTAAAGAAAGGAAAAAACTATTGATTTTTAATTTTTATTAGTAAACTAACTGTGTTCGAATTTTGTTTCACTCGAAAGTGAGAGTTTTGTCTTACTCAAAAGTTAAATTTTCCAATTTATTCCATATTTTTTTCAAAATAGACTTTCGATTTTTTTTACGAAGCGTACTTTATACATAATTTGTCTTTGTTTTGAAATGTTTATTTAAATTATGGTTGAAAGTTACTTTTCATGATTTATTTTTAAATTAATCTTAATTTAGTGGTTTTATACACCGATCCAACAAAAGATGGGCAGAACGAGGTGAGCTACACGTGGATGACGACTACACGTGGATGACGACGACGCGTTATTTTATCCAATAATTTTTATCTTTCAAATAAAAAAACTGCCATATCATATTTTCATCGCTGGTCTATTTATAATAACCAAAAGCCAAACCAAGTGGAGTGAAAGGCCAGAGAGAGCATCTGGATTCCATCCCGCTCTGCGGACTCTGCTTGCTGCTTCCCACAAACTATATTCATGGTGGCTTCTGGACAATAGCTTGATTCATGGGGCATTACTCTAAAAAGCTGCCTTGGAGTAATTAAATATTTGTTAAAAAAATATTATCTTTTAAATTTGAAACTTTAACATATTCATGCTATTTTGTATTTTGGATTTATTTTAGTTACAAAAAAATAAAAATGATGAAATACTGGCCTTTTGATTAATGAAAACTAATACAGTATTAAAAAGATATTTTAATAATTAAATGAAATATTAAAATATAATTTATATTGCTCTTTAAAGAGATTAACTATAAAACTGAGAAAATAAGTTAGGTGAGAGTAAGTCGGTGTGATTTGCCTAATAATTCTGGTGGTTAGATTAACGGGGTGTTTGGAAGTATTTTTGAAAAAAAATTAAAAAATATATATTTTTATTTTTTATTTTAAATTAAAAAATTTTGGTTTTTTTAGATCATTTTGATGTGTTAATGTTAAAAATAATTTTTTAAAATAAAAAAAATATCATTTTGATATATTTCTAAATAAAAAAAATACTTTCAAAAGCAACCATAAAAACACTTTCCAACAATAACTAAATAATTTCCATGGCAATTAAAATGAAATGGTTATAAAAAGGAAAGGCTGCCGTTTGGAATCGAGATCATGTCCCATCTGCCGTTTCCAAGTACCTCGCGGGGATAAGATGGCCACTTGACTTTTAGAGGCTGCTTGCTGATAGTCATAAAACTCGTTAATCATGCCGTCAATGGAATTAAATTCATATTCAATAGCTTGTTTAAGATCCAATAAAAAATGAATTTAATCCCAATAATTAAATCTGATTAAACATATCAAAAAAAAAATTGGGGGCTAGTAAATTTTTTTAAATCATTTTATATTTCATTTAAAATTAATTATTATTAAAATAATCATAAGAATATATTATTCAGTCTATATAATATGTTCATGAAAATAAGATATTCTAAATTCTTATTATAAGTCAAAGTTACGGAAAAAAAATATCAGTAAAGTACAATCTTGTAAAATATCGAGGATTGTTTGAAAGTACGATGGTAATTACTTTTCAAAATATTTTTATTTAAAATATTTCAAAATAATATATATATATATATATATATTACTTTTTATACCAATATATTAAAACAATACAAAAAAAATACTATTGAAAATATCAGCAAAGTAGAATCCCGCAAAACATCGTGGAGTGTTTAAAAGTATCATGATAGTTAATTTTAAAAATATATAAAAAATATCAAAATACAAAAAAATAATTTAAAACAGATAAAAAAATATTCTTTATTTATTTCTTCCAAAAAAACACCTTTAAAATGTCTTTGTTTTTTACGCTAAGGCTTCAAGTAAAGTATTGTTTTGCGCAACATCATTGGATGTACAACTTTCCCCATATTTAACGAAGAAAAAATCAAATAAATCTCACAATGGCCAGGGCTGGGGTAGTTGTACCAAGAACAAAAGGCAGGGGGTTGGTGGCAATAAAAAGTTAAGATGGTGCGGTGGATGATATCAAGTTAAATTGCTTTGCGTTGAAATTGTGTCCAAAGATTAGGTCTGGGAATCTTGTCATTCAACAAAAGCAAGCTCATAGTGACTTGCCGACGAGTTGATACATATTTAATCAGATCCGTATGCACACCAATGTGGGACAACCTCATTGGTTAATGGGTTATGATATAATTTACTGTACTTCTTATTCACATGCTCACCAACAAAATCATATATTAAATTCCTCTTGTTTCCTGGTGCAAACATTTGGAGCTCAACTCAACTTTCAAAATGATAATTGCATCTTTATTTCTGGTAATAAGCTTTTCGTTTCAACCTTAAACACAGCAAAACTATTGAGGATTTGCCGGTCAGTATCTATAATTTGCTAAGCAATTTATACTAGTAAAGATTACAAAAGGAGCTTCCTAGATTAATCTGCCCATTCTGCCAATCATTCTGCTGGTCCAAGCACATCAAAATACCAGTAAAAGTCCCCAACATAAGCTACCCCACCCCCTTGTCAATGTTCATTTCGTGCCACTTAATTGATGCTAAAGAAATCATGATATGATGCAAAGGAAATCTCGCCGCATAATTGGTGGACTGAAAACAAACGATGGAATCGAGAATTCATCACGTCTCAATTACTTCAAAACCCAGTTTAATTTACAATTTAATTGATAGAACTATCCAGCCTTCGGTTTCATTCCATTTAAAATATATAATGATTGATAATGAAAATGCAGCCTCTACAGTGGTCCTTGTGAAAAATTCTACACCAACTTACTACGTTTACAGTGTGAAGCAGAATTTCGGATCCCTCTACTAGTCACAGAATAAGGTGCTGCTGCTGATCTAAGGTAAGGTGACTTGTCGATATATGCATATCGTTCATTTCCGTTCCAGTACAAAATGATCCGATTGGTGCAACAACGTGACCAGTTATCACCTACTCAGCAGCATGAAACAATAAAGTTAAGAGATCTATGTGACAAGGGAAATGGACTAGAAAAGAAATAGAAAAAAAAAAAAAAACATGTTAGTAACTTCAGCAACCATGCAAAGAACAAATTTTATTAAGTTGGGAGCCGATAGAGATTATGCTTACCCAATGAAAATGATAATTGAAAGGAACCTTCCATATACCTAGTTGTCACTTGATTCAATAAAACCACCTTGAAGAACAAAAAAGTCCTGAATCAGTGACAAAAGGACAATGAAGGGCAAGCCAAATTTAAGACATAATCCTGTCGCATGGCCAGCTGCATAAATGGCATCATTATTCTTTTCCTAGAGGAAACATGCAACATAATAGTATAATACTAATGAGATAAGTGGTAAGCATGCTCAAAATATACTGATACCAACACAGTTCCAAAAACGTTTCTCGCTCTGTCAACTGGTGTTTTTTGCATATCATATCTGAGATTCTGAAAAGGGAAGAGGTGACAGAAATGACCCACGATATAATGAGCATATATTTGTTACCGCTAAATTGCACATTTTTGCAAGCTTCACAAGCTTCAATGCCATTTCACCAAGTATTCGGGTCCTGAGGGCCATGTCTTCAAAACCTTGACGGAAGTGGAAAGCAACACTATCAATGATAACAATCTTAACCTGGTAAAAAATTTGATAATCAATCAAGTGGTTACAATTGTAATGCACTAAATGATAAATTGGCCCTGTAGCTTTTAGTTCATGCAAAGAAAAGCAATAAGAGAACTGGAAATTTAGTTGTCAGATCTTAAACCAAAGAGAAGTGTCTCTATAAGCCATTACAAGTCGGAGTACACATAGTGATGGAAAGCTGTTCAGAAGCATACTACAGAATCGCATGGAAAAGAAAACCAGACAGGAAGAAATTGAGACACTTCTTGTATCTAACTATATCACTTACATCTTTGTGATCTGAAATGAACTCTTCCAGGTAATTTATCAGGGCAATTTGCTCTGTATAACTGCAGATGCGGAAAAAGTATATGTTTTGCAGGACATCCTTGCCCTGGATTTCACCTTGGCAGGCTTGCAAATCCTTGTGCAAGAACCTATTATATTCTGAAATGTCCTCTACATATGCTTCAGCAATTTCTTGAGCGCGCTCTCCCATAAAACTACCTTCTGTATCTAAGCATGGCATAATTTCAACAAATTAATGGCATAAAGATTACAAAAGGTCTGCTCTGAAAGCAATTAAACACACACAAACATCATGGACTACCTATATAAATTGCCTTTCCTCCTAGGCCACCACAATAAGATGGCATTTGAACATTGACAGCAAGTTGGATCCTGTAAATTCAAATATAAACTGTGCTTCTCCAACAAAGGTGCAGTGAGCATATGCAGATGGAAAAAGAATTCAGAACAAAAGGATGAAATCGCATACCCCAGCTGTGTCTTACCAATGCCTGGTACTCCACCTTTAAAGAATAGGAAAAAAACAAATAATTAGAAGAAAAAATTCTGATAATAAGAAATTCAGAAACTAATAGCTTCATTAACTTAGAAAAGAGGAAATGATGACAGACCGATTTCTGTAACTTGTTTGCAACTTATTCCTCCACCTAGGATGTCATCCAAATCCGCACAAGAAGTGGAAATGCGTGTCATCAAAGATCTCTCTTCATGAAGCAGATCCCAGGCATTTTGTTGATCTGTAATCACAAAAAGATCCAAGTGGTGAGCTGATTGCATTCAATTAAATCACATAGAAAATTCGAAAACAGGCAGAGGGGGCCATTATCCTGTACTAACTGAACTGAAGCTGATACATTTTGCACATGGTGTTCTGGGGTCACAGATTACATGTTAAACTATAACATAACATAACAGAGAGAGAGAATTGTGATAATTTATTCCATTAACTTCTAAGTAACCAAATATTAAAATAGAAGTTTATAATTAAATTAAAAATCAGCAAATATGTGCCTTTAGCAAAGGCAAGCAACTTTCAACCGCAAACCATTTCTGCAGTGCACATAAAGTCACATGGTTACACTTGCAAGATGAATTGCAAAGTGTCTAGTCTAGTGTCTAGCATACAAAAGTATCAATTGGCAGAATCGTTTTGTAGCCAAGTATATCACCAGCTGATCGTTGTCACAGCATTACAAGTCTTATGCTGGCTGTTTTAGGACGAACAACAAACCCTAGGGGAAGATGGACATGACACAAGACTAGAATGAAAATAAACTACCAACTGCAATCCAGTCTTTGGGATTGAGGCTTTGTTGTTGTTGTTCTCGTTGTAGAATAGCATTGCTTCTATCCATCAGACTACCATGTGATGATGCTACCTTCAAAATTTCAAGTGCTTCACCATCTGAAATTTCTAAATCTGTTCAAGCACAAACAAAGCAAGCAAAATGAAACCATGTCACACTAATGGAATATTAAAACAGAATAAAAGGAAAGTGGAGCAGCAACGGAACCCCCGCAAACAAGTGACATAGATGCAAGAACTAAAACATTTCCAGCAACCCCATGATGAAAAAAATACAAATTCCACTTACAGAAAGAAAAACCACTAAGGAAAACGTCTACTTCAAGAGGTTGTGCATCCAGTGATATTACAACATAAACATCAAACTGAAACCCCATTTTCATAATGAAATATCTATAAAAATTCATTATATACAAAACCCAATTACCAGTATTGATTCAAAACAAAAGATTACAATGGTGAAAAACGCTTCACCATTCAGGTAGGAATAGCAACAAACACTTGGTGTGTGCAAGAAAGATAGGAAACAAAATAAAAAGATCAGAGAAGCATGACAAGTAGAGAGTGACTAGAAGAAAAGTATGGTGCGTAGAAAGTAATTTACCAGAAGCAAGCTCTGAATGGAAACTAGAAGCAAGTAAAGCGAGGGCAGTGTAGCCTGCTGGCTGCTAATACTCCTTTCTTTCCCTCTCTGCTTTGTTGATGATGGAATCCTTTAAGTTTCGAGAGCAAGCAGAAGGTTCGTCTTTTTACAATTACGGAAACACCCCGCTGATTTAACTAAAAATGAAATTTAATTTTCATTTTTAAATGTTTAACAATATGGTATATTCTTTTTAGTAAAGTTTCAAAATAAAATCACGAGTGTCAAAGAAAATACAATATCAACATTTATATTTTGAAATTCATTAATTATTGAAAAATATAAACAAAAAATTAGAGAACAAAAATGGGGAAATGGTAAGAAAGAAGAATAAATAGTTTCTAGTTCAGAAATAGATAAAATAAGGAGTTAATATTACACTTTAAACTTTGAAAAATCAAATTTATTCATGTCACAACGTTATATCTCAATTATCATAATATTTTATAAAATTATTTTTATTGTTAAGTTTTAAATTTAAAGATTTAATTTCATTTATTGTGTGCACTAGCTGTAGGAGTATTTTATACCACCATATTAATAGAATTTCAATTGTAGTTTCATTTCAAATTGATGCGTTAATATCAAAAATAATTTATTAAAAATAAAAAAAAAATATTATCTTAATATATTTATAAAACAAAAAATATTTAAAACAATAACATAATATACTCAAATAAATATTACTTCGGACCCTGATTTGGTTAACGATGTTGGATTTAAAAAGCTGGCAGGTTAATTCACAACACTAACACCTTTTTGCTGTTGGTTTTAGTTGACGGTCCATCGGGTCAATAAAGTAAAAGAACATATATTTGTTATAGCAATTGCAAGCTTCATCAGCTTAACAGCTTTAACGCCGTTCTCCGGCCAGTATCAGCAGTAAGCCGTCAGAATCTTGGTGGGAGTGGAAAGTTATGCCTAAAGAAAATTATTTTAATCTTGCCAGAAGTGGAAAGTTACGATGGCCTGCCCAAAACAGGAAAGGTAACCTAGAGCTGGCTCGAATATCTTTTTTTTGCTGTTGATAAGCATAATTAAGAATGCATGAAAACGCCTAGGTAAGGCGCGCAAGAAGCCAAAAATAATCTGCAGAAGAACAATAAACTATATAGAATAGGCCAGATAAGAATAGATAAAAAAAAAAAACACCAACGCCCATCATTTATAATCGCAAAGAACCCCGCAGCAGAACCAGACCTACCTCAAGATAAAAATATTAATCATTGGATAATCAATGAAGGAAAACCTTTTGCAATACATAGAACAGTAAATTGGCAAGATACCTTTTGGTTCACCCAGAAAGCAGTAAGAGAGCATAACAAAATAATACGTGCAAAATTAACGAAAATGGAAGAAAAGTAGCAACTTTTTAAACAATTTAAGCATGACTATCCATAAAACCTCAAAACCATTAAGAAGCTGATGAATGTGGCATCCCATTAATTAGAATGACCAGAAGCAGGAAAATGCAAACAGTGCTGCTAAGTGAGAATAGAATGATCATATGCTATGCCTATGGATGGATTTTTTTCTCTATGTATAGACCAAATCTGGATGGAGGGATGGCATTGCTGATAAAAAAAATAGGTTTTGGACCTAAACGATAATAAAATAGGGTAGGGGCTAATTAATGATTTTTTCTTAAAATCTCTTCATCCTCTTTGTCTTCTCTTCTTGTAAGAAAATCAAACCAGGCGAAATGAGGATGCAAATATTATCACTAAAGAAACCAAAAACATACAGAAAAAAAACATCAATGTCATCCGGAAGTCTCTGCACTACTGCCAGTCTTCTGCGCGTGTGAGCATTCCGCGGCTGGCCAATTAAAACATACACCACGCCATCTCATTCGGGTCCAAGTTAAGCAGCATTGCTGATATAATGATCATAACGACAACCCAAGATTTCTCGAACAGCAATGGATTTATAAAAATCTTTTTTCTTTTTCAAGCTCCATTCTTCTGTTTCATAGTTATTGAGTTCCCAAAGTCTCATAGAGTACGTCGAACTTAAACCACTCGAATGGTATCAATTGAAAACAGCTGCAATGACTGCTAAGAACCGTTTTAAATCTCAAGGAAGTTTCTGTGTCCACAGGCTCGTTGACCTGACTACTGCATTCTTCTTGCTTAATTATAACAGTTTATTCTTACTGCCTAATTAATACGTACGTGGTGATTTTTTAGTCATCCACTTGGAACAGCATTTATTATTTTTCAAATACATTGAAAATACAATCATTCATTTCTATTAAAAAAAAAAAGAGTAAATTTCTTTATGAAAAAAGATTATATAAAAAACAAAATAAATCCATTGACTAAATAATAAAAAAAATCAATATAATAATTTAAACGATTGTCCTGCGTTAAGTAGGAGGACTTTCTGATGCAAATTATTATTCTAAAAGAAAAAACAACGAACCAATCAGATTAGTTATATTGACACGTGGTGCCATATATAAACAGACCATATTTCCATGCACAAACAACTACTTGGAGAGAAAAAATGATTGAAGAAGATCCAAGATGACAGAAAACAGCTTAAGATTATAGACTTGTATATATAGTTTACAGTAAACTTTATTCATTTATATATGCTGATGGAAAACCAGAAAGGATTCTCGAACAAAGGTCAATACTTAATATATATATATAATGGAATTAATAACCCACATTTACCCCGAATAGCTTGACGGGCTTCTTCACTTCAATCTTGTAAAAAGCACAGCCAACTATATTTTCAAGCTTAGAGAAAGTGATCATATCACCAACATCAAGATTTTTTCTGGAAACAAATTTGCTCCAATCCTTAGAGATAACCGGTTTCGGATTTTTCTTTTTGCGAACAGTGCAGCGGAAAGTCCAGAGTTGCCCACACTCATCCATTACGTGAAAATCCACTGCATGGCCTCTCCCAAAGCATGGCAGGGACTCGAGACACCTGGTTGGAAATGACAATCTTTTCTCAATGTCACTCTTGGTTAGTAGCTTGGAAAAGATCGCCATGTAGAAGTATTTAGGGCAAGTGATCGGTTATTATAACTGTGTGGTTTGTGTGCTGGAAGGGTTTGAAGTGCTTGAGCTCACAAGTGTAGTTCTTTTTATTTCTGAAAAAACTGGCTTTATATAGACAAGTTTAACTACGGTTAGTTTTTGTGGATTTCGCTATCACTAGTAGGTTAGAGCTGCAAGAGCACATGGTATAACATTGACAGATTCTTTCTTTTAATAAATTTAATTTTAGAAATTATTTTCTGGATCTGATTTATTTAAACAAAACCCATCATATAACAAGAATTTATAAGAAAACAATGTACAAAAAAAAAAAAAGCTTTGCTTAACTTTTATCATTTTATAACCCTCTTGATAGTGCAGGATTTGAACTTGATATTTTTATATAGTTATTGTTTGAGAATGTGGTTAGGGTTATTTTTAAAAGTATTTTTTATTCAGAAATGCATTAAAATAATATTTTTTATTTTTTAAAAAATATTTTTGACTTCAACACATGAAATAAAATGATTTAAAAACACCAAAAATATTTAATTTAAAATAAAATATAAAAATCAATTTTAATACGATCTTATTTGATATTACATTTCAAAAATATTTTTGAAATAGACTGTAATGTCAAATAAGATCGTATTAAAATTGATCACTTATCACTTTGCCCTTTTTTCTTTCTATTTTATGTTGCAAAATTATATACATATAACAACTTAATATTCTCACCGGTGACCAACGAATTAAATGATCTAGCTAGTAGCTTCAACTAGTTTTTGTTCCAAGTATCGGATTTAACAACGTTGATATTCACAAATTTTGTATAATGGTTTTTGTTCCCTTTTGTGGACAAGTGGCACACAAGCGGGGCTAGTTTGCTATGAATGTTCCCCACGTCGTGCAAACCTACAGAAATTATATCGACTGATTAATACTTGGTTCGTCTCTTGATTGGAGGACTGGAGTTACCTTGCCTTAATCTGCTCCCGATCCTAACATCATGTGGCCCTGCCCCCTCCTCCACTATCTACCCTCGTCTTCGTCTCCCTCGTAGCTGCCTCTTTTTTCTTTTTTCAATCTTTAGATAGGTTTCATCTCTGAGAACATTCATGCATCTACCGACATGGGGTCAACTTCTTGCACTGACACGGCAGCGTTTGCTTTGTGGTCTAGTTGGATTTGTACATTCTAGAAGTTGATTGTGGAAAAGAGAGGTCGATATGGTGCAAAACTACTTTGAAAAAAGTAATCTAAAATTTGCCATGTGTTTGTGATTAACATTTAAATGAAAGAAAAACATTATCTGAGACTAAATATTTCAGGTCAGGTATTATTATTGTTGTTGATTAGGGACAATCAGATTATTATTGGTTTATGGGAATAAAAAGAGATCGCAAGCAGTAGTGGCTAGGAAGTGAATAACACAATGCATAAGAAATGAAAATGGAGAAAGGGTACCTGATCTATAATTAATGAGTTTAGGGATAGTTTTGTGGGAAAAGAACACGTTAATTCCTCACCTATCACCCAATTTTCGTTATGGTCGCTAAACAAAAACAATTTCCAATTGCGTCCTCTATCCATTTACAATACCCAATTAGGCCTCTCCTTGAAAATTCTGCCTTTAAAGTCATAAGAAAGAGGGGTAATTATCATCTTAAAATGACAACCTCTTTGCCATAATTTTAAAACCTTTCTTTTGGGGCTAATTAGGTAATATTACACACACAATACAAATGGTAATTAGGATGAGGGATCGAATAGGGAATTGGTTTTGTTTGGGGACTCATGCAACTGAGATTCACGTTGTAATTTGAGGATAAGCATATTCTCTGTTCTTTGCCTTTTGTAGAAGAAATTTAATTCAAAGCTAAACAGTTACGTACATAATTACCACTCGTAGCATAATTATTGTTTATTTAATTTTTCAGACAAACTGCATTAACTCAGTTTCTTACAACTCTCTAATAAGAGATCTAGTCCACTTTAGGATAAGAAATTATAAGGTCGGGAGCCTTTAGAAATGGCCGGTCAATTTGGTTCGCCTTTTGTACTTCATTATAATTTACAACAGTATATTGCAGTCCATTTCCAAGACATCCGAAAAGTTGGAAAGGCACTGCTCGTTTTCAGGTAGAAACATTGAGGTCTCAAAAAGAAGACTTTTTTGCAGGTAGACTTCATAACACACAGTCATGAAGATGACTCGGAATATACCATGAAATGTTCGCCTGCTGGTGGTGGAGGACCAGACCTTCACATGCAAAAAAACCCATTTTAGGCCAAGCTTCGTTACGATAATATTACAGTGCCTGAGATGAAAACTAGGTATTAATCTGTTCTCCTCGAGATAACAGCAATGGTATTTAAACAAACAATATTGTTTACGATATTGGCAGCTTAAACAAAGTATAAAAAATTAAAAATATTTCCAGGCATCCCAGAACATAAATTTCTTATTCTCATAATGATAATTAGATGAGAAAAAAAATTTAAATCTCTACTGACATGCAATGATTTCTCAGTACAAAAATAGGGCTATGTTTTTTTCACAATGCACACTGTAGACACAAGCTGTCCAGGATGTACTGATTGTACAGTGAGCTCAAGCTACATACCTAGTCCAGATAAATGGATAAAATCTTTTGAGTTTACTGGGAAGAACCGGATTCCTAGTTTAAATTTTTCCCAGCAGCTGTTATAACGTGCTGATATCATTTCCCAAATTTTAACTTGTATCCCCACAAGATCTATACATCAGAAACTCAGTTCAGGTTGCGAAGGTCAACTTTAAGGCATTGAATGATCAGTCCAAACATGTTGCTCTACTACATACATCACAAGGACCTGTGTAGAATTTAGAGATACCGGTATTATTACTGCTGGAGTGACGCTTGAATTATAGATGTAAGAGATGGATGAATTCGAGCTGTTCTCAAAGAGCGAGCTTCACTTCTTCCTTCAGCGTACTCCTCTCCTAGCGGCCACCTTGGCCGCAGATCATACTAATTCACACAGCAAACAAGTATTAGTCAAAGCTGTAACAAGACACCTTAAACATACACAGCATACCTTTACCTAAACAAGTCAGACAAAAAATGTCATCATACATGCTACTAATCTGCTCGTTAGAGAGGTACGACTAACATTAGGGCATGGTCTCGCCCATAATTCTCTTCCATTTATAAAATGATTATGTTGCCAAAAAGAAATTAAGGATTTATTAGATTATTCCTAATGGAAACTTTGTGGCTTGAAATCCATGGTTTATCCATAGCGGACTCCAGATGGAACTTTGACATGAGAGGGATACAAGATTGTTCTGGGTCATGTATTAAGCATAAGCCCACTTTTGTAACTCTTAACATATCCAGAGCCCAGTCATATTCAACTGTAAATAAAATATAAATTACAGCAGCACTTGTGGATGCTGATTGTTTGGAAGTTAACTGATATATGATAACTACAAGATGGTGATGGTGATTCGCCTCCAAATTTTTTGGACCAGTTCTAAGAAACATTGAAACAATGGTGTTACAGTATTCAATTATGTGATAGAAAGAGTGATGAGACAAAACAAAAGTCAGTCATGAGTTTAAGAACAAACCACATAATCTTCATGTTCATCTGCAGGGGGTGGAGGATCAAATCTACCCATGCAGAAGTGCTCGATGCCAGTCCAAGCTACCATTACACCTATAGCAATGAAAAGCACCACCATCAGTCACTTTCTTCTTTGAGATGATAGTGTATTTATTTACAAAAAATATTGATTGTCAGCTTCTGGATCTACATAATTCCAAAAACTGACTCTCTACTAGCTTTTAGTGCAGACAACCTTGGATTGCTGCAAAGTTAGGTTTTCTATTCAAACAGAAGTTTCTCTTCATCACTCAGCTACCAAAATAGATGATTGACCTTATTGCTACGGTGAATACCGGAAGGAAGGTGGTGAAATAACAACTTTTAATCAACATGAAAACAAGGGAAGAATCTAGGCCATTCAGGGGTTTCAAAAAAGTACCTTTAAAGGATAGCATCAAGATTAAATTGTCTTTAAATGAGCCAATAACTAATCTTCCTTTTTGACCCAAGGCCATGTTTTACCACACTGTAATCCATTTAAAAGTTTGAGCATAAGATCAGAGATAAAACTTACCATTATCAGTACAAAGCTTTGGAGGAGGGCAAACAAGTTGAAGATTGTTCTTCTTCACAACATGTTCAAGCCGAGCCCTGACATACTGATTTGATGCAACACCTCCAGAGACCACCTGCAGGAGGTGAGAATATAGATAGCTATCATCATCAATACAAGCCAGAAATTAATAGAAAGCATTAGTAAATAATAGGTTGTGATGAAGTAAACAAAATTTTAAATTTGCAAGGCATGTCACCAAATGCTTTATAGAAGGCTCAATCTTCCTTGCCCATTCAATTGCCCGGTCACACCTTTCCTCTAAATGCAAAACTGCAACTCGCTGCAAGAAACAGCGTTAGAGGGGGCAGAACAAACAAAAAGAGCATGTTTATAGTAGTCTTCATTAAAGATTAAAAACAAAATTAACCAAAGGAAGGTAACCTGAAAAGAAGCTGCAATGTCAGCTCGGGACCTTCTATCTAGGCTACTTGCAGAAGAAATGGGAATTTCAGTATTGCTGCACATAATCTACACACACATCAATAGGCAGGAAAAAATGTATAACTTGGCTCATTGTTTGCATAGGCCATTATATCCCATGGCGGAATTAGTTAGCAGAGATAGTAGGAGTTTGGTGTTTTCTACATACATATTATGGGATCCAATTGCCAGCCTCACTTGGGTCTTCAAACCAGCATACGAGAAGTTGCAATCTCTATGCTGTTTCATTGGAGTCTGAACAAAAACAAGTGAGGGATTTTGGAGAGAGCTCGAAAACAGAAAAATGAGATTCATGTCTTCTATGCACTCTAGCAAACATGAGAACAATGAGAAAGTAAATAAATAAACAAATAAAAAGTATGATAGATAACTAACTGAAAATTTTATTGATTCTGCATCACCCTCTCGAGCAAGTTCCTCTAGGGCTGGTCCACCACTCCTGCTCATGTCAAGACCAAGCCATTTTGCTGTCTTGTCATATGCCTCACCAATTGCATCATCAATTGTGGTCCCAAGTTGTATGTAGTGGCCAAGGTCATGAGCAAGAATTAGTAGATTGTGTCCTCCTGAGAAACAGAAGCAGCTGAAATCAATGGTATGCGTGCAGCCACAGCAACTCTCTTAGTTGGACGCCCAAAGCTAAGCTAAAACCCATGGTATCATGATGTTGTGCGCAAAAAGCAATCAATTCAGTTACAATGCAAGTTTGGATTCCATGCATGTTGGCTTCACTCTTGCTTGCAAACTCCACTATCAGTTCACAGCTTAAACTTTAATATGATTGATTGATCAGCTTTAACTACATCAACTTGAGTCAGATAGGCTTCTATTAATGAGAAGAATTGAGTTATTGATAATCCCATGGTAATTGCTTTGTGTTGCATGAACCTGCATGCTCACGGCTTTCAAATCACACAAATATGACTTGATTTGAGAACCAAGGAAAGAGCAAATCCAACCAAACCTACTCGGACAATAATTGCAATTCCATTGATTTTGAACGACACTTTTTTGCCCTTAGTTCCTAAGAAACAATACCCAGCCTTCTTGGCATCAATCCAATCCATCCACTCACACACATGCTAACCTTAATATGAAAACATAAAGCAGAGGAAAAGAAAGAATCAATAATCACGTGATAGTCTTACCTGAAATAAGTAGGGCCATGAAAGGAAATTCCAACTCGCGTTCAATTAATCTAGAATAAGAAACACAGGTGATGCAGCTGAGCATTTTATGTCTCAATTTTGAGTATGAATCAAAAGCATAGACATACAAGCCTCTAAATGTCCAGCACAATATGGAAATAAACTTGTTTTTAGTATATTTTAGTACATGTTGTTGTCTTGTGGCTTAGCTATTCTTTGCTCTTCAATCATTATATCCTTTTTGCTTCCATACCTGGCTACTAGACAATGAGCCTCCATATGGTGGATGCCAATGATTGGTAGATTGAAGCTACCAGCAAGTTTACGAGCTTTTCGTACACCAACTGCATCACAATGAATATTTCTATGAGGAGCTATTTTAGCAGCAAAATTAGATCACAGTACAAAGGGATGCCAGACTATTGACCTCATAGCACAAGATAATATCAAAAGAAGAGCTATTTGCTCTCTCTTGCCCAAACATGAACTACATTGAAAAAACCAAGTTGAAAGCCAAGTTACCATAACACTGGCAATATTAATTAAGGTTCTTAGAACTAGAACAATGCTCTTGTCTAGCTATTTATGCAAATAAGCACACATTGACATATTCCATAAGCACTTCCAATAAGCCTTAGAATTAGAGCCATTTTTCAAGATGGAAGCACTAGCACAGGTTTTTAAGGGCAGAAATCCATTTGTGCCCTGTATAAAGTAGAATAAGGTAGAAGACACTACACAGACAGAATTATCCAATGTTGCCTGAAAGTATAGTTGAGTTTCTTTATCTAACTTGTACTGGGTTAAACAGTACTATACATTGGTGACAACAATTCACGCTCGGTAAGAACAACAGGAGAAAAATGAAACAGAAACACATGTTAATCAAATTACCGCGAAGACATAGGCTCAAACCAGGACCAATTGTAACAGCAACGGCAGATAGATTCCTTGCTGTTAAATTAGCTTTATCAAGTGCTTCCTGTACGACCTGTCAAATCACAAATGTGCACTCCCGCACAAACTCGCATCCATTACAAAATTAAAAACATGTTACAAAAAAACACTAAATTTCCTTGTTAGAGATGATACCTGATCAATAACTTGTGAGTGTGCTTCTTCTGCCATTTTAGGAGCAACACCACCATATTTTGCAAGCAAATCTGCCTTCATTAAAGTTAAGATTTAATAAATAAGGCAGTGACATCACACACTAATTGCCCAAATATACAGATTCACAACTGATTTTTGTCAATTAAGTAAATAAAAAGTCCACTAATAGGCAAGATAAGCAAAACCCTGTAATCAAATTACACTAAAAACATTAAACAAATACCTGAGAAGAAACAACTTGACTAAGAATCTCACCATTGCCCCTCACCTGAAAAAGAGCCAAGCCCCATTAAAATTAGCACAAAACCAGAAACACTAAAAAGTTCAAGAAAGACAAAATTGGCATACAACGGCAGCTGCAGTGTCATCACAGCTAGTTTCGATTCCAAGAACAACCAGGTCATCTTTAGAAACCAAAGCATTGAATTGGGGTTTTAGCGAAGTTGAAAGTCTTGAAGTGGAATGAGTGGATAGAGAATGGAGACAAGACCATCTGGGGATTATCGGTTGGGGTTTAAGGGTTTTGAGACACGATGACAGAGAGTGAGGAATTGAGGGTTTTGGGCAGAACAGATTTAGGCGGGAAATTGTGGAAGATAGGGAAGACAACATTTTTTTAGAACCAGACACAGATGATAATAGCAGAGACACGGAAGCGAAGTGCAAAAGAATTTATAGCTGTTGTGCCGAAAAAAAATAATAAAAAGGGACGTTGCTATAACTATTAACTATATATAGTACAGGGAAAATCACTACAAGGTAGCCATCGGTTACGGGATAATAGAGAGTGGAGAGATGCATAGAATTGTATTTGGTAATTATTATTATCTAATATTCTAAAAAAGTCAGTCTGTTACTGTTAACTGTGATTGAATTAATTTTGAATTATAATAGTGTTTTTCAGTTTTCGGTTTGGGTCGGGTTGGGTTGCCGGCTATTATTTTTTTATATTTTTTTCACAGTAAAATAATAATTTTGTCCCTTGAAAAAAATAAAAAAACAATTGTTGTTGGGACTCTGATAATTGCACATTTTCAGTTTGATCGGGTCACTGATTTATTTTTTTTATAAATATTTTTTTACACGGTAAAATAATCATTATATCTCTTGAAAAAGACAAGAAACAGCAGCTGTGAGGAGGGGCGCCACGGTAATTGCATATTTTTTTTAAAATGGCTATATATTGATATGCTCTTCGATAAGATAAAATTGAAGAGTTGGTTGTAGGGGTGTTTCGGTAATTTATCATGTAATATCCCACATTAGCGGGTGAGGGAGTGATAGCTGGCCTTATTAAGAGTGTTGGTTGCTAACTTGTCATACGCATTTTGGGGCGTCAGGCTCAGAAGTGGGCTTGCGTCACCAGGAACAAAACCGCGAGGGCAGTAAGGCCCAAAACAGACAATATATGGTAGGTTGGGCCGGATTGTTACATATCATTTATTATTATTTTTATTATTTTCCGAATACTATGGGCGCGTGTGACACACACGGTCAACAGTATTTGCCCTCACACCCTCTTCGAATAGCGCATGCGGTGTCATCCGGTTGCGGAAAATGTTCATTTGGCATCTCCATGGAAGCATCACGGGTCCTCCTCCTCATGGTGCGGTGCATGGCCTCACACGATGGGCGATTGAACCCCCCCCCCCTTCTCTAACCTTCACCCTAAACTACATGTCAACTCTCGAGTTTTATAGTTGTTTCATTTCAGTCCCTTCTCTTTTAATTGTGTTGTATGGTCTTTGTTTCTGTTATGTAAGTTTTAATTTGTTTCAATTGTGCCCTTTGATTGAAATTGATTATATATTACATTTTTATTTCAATCCTTGCTTTTTTTAATTTTGGGTTTGGTTTTAAATCCTTTAATATTTTCGGTACAAAAGATATGCTTTTTTCAATTTTGTCCATTGATTGAAATTGATAATATATTTAGTTTTTATTTTGGCTTTTGTACTTTTAATTTTTTATTTTAATTCCTTTATTTTTTTTATTTCTTAAATAGTCCTTATTTTTGTCAATGTTTATATGTATGTGCTCTTAGCTTTGGTTTTTAGTTTTTATTATTTTCTCTTTTATTGAGGTAGCATTTTTAAAAAAAAAAATGTTCTTAAATTTTAGTTTGTGTTTGTGATCATTTGAAATTTGATATTTTTGTGTGTGTTTTTCCATTGTTCTTTTTTTGGTTTTTTTTTATTAGTTTTTTTTTCATGTCAGTGGGATCCAGAGCCGTGTTTATCTCTCAGGTGTGAAGGTTACAGCATGATTGCCAAATCCGAACAAATATTAGCTGCATGAATTGTTTATGTGGCGTGTTTAAATCTATGTAATTGTATTTCTCGTTGAATGAGATTAGATGAGCTTTCATATCCTCACTGCCCTTCACCCTGTCTCTGTCTCATGATCAGTAAATTGTCGCGAGAAAATCATTGTATTTACTTCTGAGTCTTGCTTGGAATTGAGGTAAGATCTCTGGGACGATATAGATGAATGGATCGACAAAAAATATGATAATCATATGAATGGAAAACAAGTATAAGATATGCTCGAGAATCCGCAGTTACATAAAAAAAGTGGATTTGAATGAGCTTCTGGTTGATTCTCGCCGAAAGATTACTCTGCCTCGGTAGCACATGGTTTGCGAGGTATCGTCCCCATTGAACATAACTTTAAGACACTACATTGTTAAAAATGATTCCTGCTGGCAATAGATAATAGCTATTGCCATGTTTATAGACAGGCCGCCGCGGGCATCGCTCAACCCTCTCCAGCACAGCTGATCCAACGGCAGGGATCAGATAATCAGCTGATCCTACGAATTCTGACCGTTCAAGGCAAAAAGTTTACGTGATTTATCAATGCGTTACATGGAAGGGATCTTCAAATGGCCTCTTCTGTCAAATTGATTCAATTTTCTGAATCAACAAGAAACATTGACCAACAAAATGAACGTGCTCCTTCCCGAGAAACCCTGCCAGTGTTTTACGGTTAAATTAAGGTTCAGATAACCATTATCTTTGAATTAAGGTTTGTTTTCCATTGCTGCCTATCTAAGAAACTCTTGGTGGTGATGAGGGTTTAGTGTTAATGATTTGACAGACCCAGGTAAGCATAATCATAATTTCTATCATGCTTTCTTCAAGGACCAATTAAGTATAATTTGGGTTTAGTACAAGTAAAGTGCACGTTAATTAGATCAGGCAAATGAAGTTTTAGCATGTGACAGCCTCTTTATATACACTCATTGCTTCATCCTAATACCCTCAAATAAGTGTTCTCCATATTTCCTCTCCCTCAACTCCACAACCTTCAGCAACAATGGCTCGTACCAGTCTTTTCATCCTGCTTCTGCTACTCTCTATAGTTTGCCTTTCCGGCGCGATGAAACCGGCCAGGCCTCCGAGAAGGTCCCGGGCTCGGGCCTACGTCGAAAACGAATGCAACAAGACCCGTTATCCATCCCTGTGCATCCAATACCTCGCAGTCTCTGCAAATTCGACAATACAAACTCCACAGCAGCTAGCCCAGGCTGCCTTGTCCGTGAGCCTATACAAGGCCCTCCAAACAAGAACATTCATGATGAAGGTGGCTAAAGAGCTCAAGGCAATGAAATCCAAGGATTACCAGGCTGTGAAAGACTGCTTAGATCAAATTTGTGATAGCGTGGATCAACTCAGCGAATCAGTCAGAGAGCTCCATCGCTTGGAACGCCTGGATGTTGCTGGTGGTGATGACGCGTTTTGGCACATAAGTAATGTTGAAACTTGGGTAGGCTCTGCCATGACTGATGCTAGCACTTGTTTGGATGAGTTTTCGGGGAGGGATATGAACAAGTTAAGGGCTGTAATCAAGGCCAAGGTTTTGAACGTGGCTCAGACTGCTAGCAATGCATTATCCATGTTTCACCGGTATGCTGCCAAGTACAAGCCATAAGTCTAGATGTAAGCATTGCTTATGTTCTGGATCGAACTTTGTAGGTCAATATTTCTTATATTGTAATATAAATGTGTGCATGAAAGTGTTCAAAGAAGGCATTTGTGAGTATGAATGCTGTTAATTTCCTGTGCAAGTTATATATATATATACAAAGTGAAAGTCAAACAAATTTCATCAATCTCATCCTTTTGCATAATGTTTTCCTCCACCCGGCGCAGTTAATGAATTTTCACCCCCCCCCCCCCCCCCCCATTTTAGTGGTACATGGCCATTGAACCTATAATTGTTATGAGTATCGACATTAAATTAAATTATTAGTGTATTTGAGGTTTTTTTTTTAAATAATTTTTTTTCAGAAATGTATCAAAATAATTTTTTTTTAAAATAATTTTTGATATCAGCATATGAAAATGATATGAAAACACCAAAAAAATTAATTTATAATAAAAAATAATTTTTTTATTTTTTTCAAAAACGCTTTAAATGCAAATATCCCATATTAATTATATAGATTTCTTATTTAGATTGCTAGCTCTAAGCTAATGGCGCCATAAAACCATGTTTCCTAGTTAAACCTAAACAAAACTTGAAGTAATGGTATGCAGTTAAGAAAGAAATATTTTATATGCTTATGGAGCTAGAAGCAATACCTCAAGTAACATATTTGCCCAGATATCATATGGAAATAAAATAAATTTCATTTAAAGGGATTTGCTTATATGATAATCTCTTTAATTGATCCAGCATATATATTCTCCCCATGAATTATTTAAATTGTTGGAAATTTAAGAAAAATTAAAAAGGTTTATTAATATGAATATATATACTACTAGAGCATGCTGTTAACCATTCCGTTGTAGTCTAGTTGGTCAGGATACTCGGCTCTCACCCGAGAGACCCGGGTTCAAGTCCCGGCAACGGAATTTTTGAGTTCCATTTCTGTAGCGGGTGCACGAAATGAATGTTGCATGTAACCGTATTAGATCTTTCAGCCCCCTTTAAAATAAATCCAAATGTTTTAAACCCTAGAAACATTTTATTACCTTTTTAAAACAAAACTACTCAATGCACTACAAATATTAGCACAACGTACACCATTTTTTTTACAGATATTTGAAAAATACACTCTCACAGATTTTAGATCAAAGACAGTGTTAAATAAATCCAGGCGGGAATTCAATCGTTCCTTTCTCTTCCCTCTCTTCCATATCTCCAAAAACTGCCGCGACCGAAAAAGTTCCGACTCTTCTTTAAAATGCCAGTATCGGGATCAGTAGAAGAAGACGATGAGCACGATTCCAAAGATACAGTGCTCCAAAAATACTTCTTACAGGAATGGAAACTCGTCAAATCCCTCCTCGACGACATCGTTTCCAATCAACAAGTCTCCGATCTCTCCTCCGTCCACAAGATCCGCTCCATTGTACTGCTCTCCGCTTCCTCTCTAACTTTTGATGTTGCTGCTGTAATTTTTATTATAATATTTTTTTATGCAGATGGATAAGTATCAGCAGCAGGGTGAGCTATTGGAGCCGTACCTGGAGAGTATAGTTTCACCATTAATGCAAATTATTCGTACTCGAACGATCGAATTAGGTTTTGAATCGGATGAAATTCTTGAAATAATAAATCCGATCTGTATTATTATTTACACTTTAGTTACCGTTTGCGGTTACAAGGCGGTTATTAAGTTTTTTCCACATCAAGTTTCGGATTTAGAGCTTGCGGTTTCTCTCTTAGAGAAATGCCATGGCGCGAATTCTGTTACATCGTTGAGGCAGGAAAGTAAGGGAGAGATGGAGGCGAAATGTGTGATAATTTTGTGGCTTTCTATTCTTGTTTTGGTCCCGTTTGATATTTCTTCAGTTGATACTAGTATTGCCAGTAGTCATGAGCTCGGTGAACATGAGTTAGCTCCTCTTGTTTTGAGGATTTTGAAGTTTTCTAAGGATTATCTTTCGAATGCTGGTCCTATGCGGACTATGGCCGGATTAGTGCTCTCTAAGCTTCTTTCGCGTCCTGATATGCCAATGGCTTTTACCAGGTTTTAACATCGCTCGTGTTAGTGTCTATTTTGAAGCATTGTTGGATAAGCATGGTTGAATATCTGTCTTTTGTTTTTATTTTCCAGCTTTATTGAATGGACACATGAAGTTTTATCTTCTGGCACAGATGATTTGTCGTCTCACTTTCAGTTACTGGGTGCCGTGGAGGCATTGGCTGCCATTTTCAAGGTTTTCTATTGTTGATTTCGTCATATTGTTATGATGCAAATAAGTTTTGCATGGATCCTGCCTTTTGTTTGTATTCTTTCCTGTGTGCATTTCTCTTTGCCTTGTTTAGTTTATAGTTTTCTCATATATTATTTGTTATGGTCAGGCTGGTTGTCGCAAAGGGTTAATGGATGTGGTTTCCACTGTTTGGACTGATGTGTCACTGTTGGAAAAGTCCGGTACCGCTGCTCATAGTCCTTTGCTTCGCAAATATTTGGTGAAGTTAACACAACGGATAGGTCTTACATGCCTTCCTCCTCGCTCACCAGCCTGGTGTTATGTGGTTAGTATTGCTGAATATTATGGACATCCTGATTTAAACTTCAAGGTTCTGCTAACCATCTTCAGGAAAAAATTATAGTATGTTCTAGTTTGAAAGTTTCTTTTACGAATCTTTTGCTTACAAAGGACTTTGCATTTTAGTACCATATTCAAAATAAAAGTACAATTTTAACATGTGCATAATTAATTAGAATCTTTTTCTGGTTTCTGTGCAATAAATGTAAGAAACTATTCTTTCAATGTCAATTGACATGTTGCGTGGCCAGCAATTATCCCAGTGCCTTCATATAATATCAGTACAATGGCTGTTCAGCTTGTAACATGACTCATGTATCTTGGGGAAATTGAAGTTTGCAGGGCATGCAGGGTGCCAAGCCACCCTGTGTCACTTGTCATGCTTTTTTTGTTATGTCAGGTGGACAAAACTGCTTTGCATCTCCGAAGTGGGAATTAATGATAAACCAAGGACAGATCTGAGGCCATTATCCCTAAACATTATCAATAGTTCTTTGACTGCTAGTTTTTACAGACCCTCACTTTTATCCACTTCTTGAGTGCATGGCTGTGTATGTAACTCGTATGGTATATACAACTATAAGCTCCTTAATTATTTATCCTATCATCTTTTGTGTGCTCTAGTTATTTAGTCTCTATCACTTCTTGTTGCATATATCTAACGTGATTAAATATTTGTAATAGTTGTTACCATTATTTAAATAATCAAAAGCACAAAACAAAGAATGCTACTCTCATGACATTCTTTTGCCTTATCCATAGGGCAGGACCAGTTCTCTTGGGGAAAATGTCTCCTTAAACGCATCTAAAAGAGCTGATCAATGCACTCACTATGAGAATATTGATTCTGTCAAACCAGAAGAAAGAGCAAACTGCCTTGAAGATGAAGACATGGATATTCCAGAAATTGTAGAAGAGATCATTGAGATGTTACTAGCTGGATTAAGAGACACGGTATGTCAAATGGGTGAGATTCCATTTAGAGCTTATTGCTTTCTTTAATCAAATACTAAGTAGCTTGAAAGGTTCAATTTTGGATAAAAATGTTACCCATTTGTATTCTTCTGTTTAAAAGTTAGTATAGGAAGCAGATGAGTGCTATCATTAATGGTACAGTACTTTGCTATCTCATCAATAGCCGCTTAATTTAAAATAACATACAGGCATCTTAATGAAGTAACTGCTCTGTTTAAATTCATGAATTATAAGAAGTGAAAAATATAATGAAGTTAAATAAAACAAACCTTCACTCTTCCAGGCTTCTATGAAGCCCAGCAACGGCCCTCAAAAGAGTGCTGAGTGTTGGTATAAGAATTAGTGAAATGCACTGGCCTCTTCTTGAGGTGCTTGTTGCAGTCAATACAGGTGGGTCTGCAGGCATTCCTTACATGTTTGTTTCTCTCTTGAGAAGTGAGTCCCACGTCTTAGACATGATGCCTGGCAACATGCAGTGTAGCCTAGGCTGAAGTTTCAATCACCTTATAAAGCGTAGAGTCTCGGATTCAAAATTGACATGATTGTCTGGATTGTACTCTTGTGCATTTTGCTTCTTTGCTATTCTTGTCTGTCAATGAACAGAACGTATAAGAGCCACGCAAAGGTGTTGAACATGCTTTGTTTTTCTGGACAATTTTGTGTTGATACCATTGACAATGCAGGACACTGTTGTACGTTGGTCTGCTGCCAAAGGTATAGGCCGCATAACTTCACGATTGACATCTGCTCTGTCAGAAGAGGTCTTGTCATCGATATTGGAGCTGTTTTCACCTGGAGAGGTATGCTTCTATGTTCTCTTTTTTCTCTTTTCATATGTTCTTTGTATTTTGATCCTTCTCTATCAATTTTGAGTTATAGAGCCATAATTAACTTTAATAACTTTCCAGGGTGATGGTTCATGGCATGGAGCTTGCTTGGCACTTGCTGAACTAGCACGTAGAGGATTGTTGTTGCCCATGAGTCTTCCCAAAGTTGTTCCCTATGTTGTGAAGGTAGGATGATTGCATTTGGATTGGATAATCTTTTCTTTTCTGCTAAATCATTTGTTATTGAAAGATTTGTGGACCATTATAATTTTGCATTATGTTAGGTTTATCAATTCTTTCTTCTTTCCTTTCTCTTAACTGTTTCTAGTTAATAGTCATGATCTCTTTCTATTTGGAGACAGAAGAAAGGTTGAAAAGTAAATTATTCTTAGCTTCAAAGGCAAAAATGTCAAACCCAGTGAAAGAATAAACTACTTTGCACATGGACGATGAGCACTGGTGTGATTGTGAGCTGAGCTAATTTTCTGCAGTTTTATTGGCTTCTCCTCTCCCAACATCTATATTGTCTGTTGGCTTATAAGTAGTAGAAAATGTTTGTTTATACAAGTGCCAAGACTCTAAGCATCAATGTATTGGAATTGAACAATATTTTTTTTTCTGACAGGCGCTGCATTATGATATTCGAAGAGGTCCACATAGTGTAGGGTCTCATGTTCGAGATGCTGCCGCCTATGTTTGTTGGGCATTTGGTCGTGCATATTATCACATTGATATGAGAAATGTATTGGAACAACTTGCTCCACACCTGTTAACAGTGGCCTGTTATGACCGTGAGGTGCGAGTACTCTCTGACAGGATATACTGGCCTTTTCCTATTGTACCAATGTCATTGTCAAAGCTTATGATGCATGATGCTTAGGTTAATTGCAGAAGAGCAGCTGCAGCTGCTTTTCAGGAGAATGTTGGAAGACAAGGGAACTACCCACATGGCATTGACATAGTGAATACTGCAGATTATTTTTCACTCTCTTCAAGAGTAAACTCTTACCTCCATGTTGCTGTCTACATTGCTCAGTATGAAGGATATCTTTATCCATTTGCAGAAGAACTGCTGCACAACAAGATTGGTCACTGGGTATGCTCAATCACTTATATTTTGTGTCGTCTATGTTTTATCTCGACAGTGATGCTAGCTATATCTATTTCTATTTGCTTTTGTCTCATCTTTTTGTTCCAAATTATCTGTTGAGACTAGAGATGATATATGACCTTGGTCATTGCTACCTTGGTTGCACAATGAAGTTTAGTTAAGTTCAATGACCTTTTTCATTTTGATGTTTTGGGGTGGGTATCTGTTGGTTTGCATAGGATTATCAGCCTAACCTTTTACTGTTTTTGTAGTTTTATGTGTATGACTGTTGTGGCTGGTTACTTTAGGATAAAGGCTTGAGAGAACTTGCTGGAGAAGCCCTTGCTGCTCTTGTCAAATATGACCCTGAGCATTTTGCAAGCTCTGTTCTGGAGAAATTAATTCCTTTCACTCTCTCATCTGATCTTTGCATGCGCCATGGTGCAACCTTAGCAACTGCAGAAATTGTTTTGGCTTTGCACCAATTTGACTATGCTCTTGCCACTGGTCAGTACTCATTTTTCTTCTTTCAACTCTTCTTTTTCTCACAAATGCAATGAAAACTTTTTATTTGAACTTTCAGAGATAAATGTTCATGGTTCCTGTGTTTGTAAAAATGCATATCTTTAGGATTTTCTATTGTATTCTCATCATTATGCTTATTTCCTTTAGAGCTTCTAGCTTTAAGGCTACTTATGTGATTGATACTATGCTAGAATAATTTCAGTGTTAGTTTTTCCAGCAATGTGAGAAAAAGAAATGATACTGAGAAAGAAATCCAGATTGGATACAACCAGATTTGATTATATCCTCTACATTGTTAATACATTTCGTAGGAAAACCACTTGTTGTCTACATGCTTTTCCTTTACGAATGATTGTTGAGATTTCAACTGAAGTAACCTTTTGAAATCTTAGACAATAACTTAAAAGTTCACGCCGGATGTGAACTGCACTACCTCAGGTTTTTTGTTGTGAGATTGCTGCAAACCAAGATTTGGGGGGGGGTTTCATTCTCTCTTGCTTGAGCTTACATCTTGCATAAACCGGGTTTTGGTGTCTGCTATTTCTATTTTGTAGAAAAACAGAAACAAGTTGCTGGTGTAGTTCCTGCTATTGAGAAAGCACGCCTTTATCGTGGGAAGGGTGGAGAAATAATGCGTTCTGCTGTTTCTCGGTTCATTGAATGTATCTCATCATCGCATTTGTTATTACCAGAAAAGATAAAAAGGAGTCTGCTTGATACTCTTACTGAAAATTTACGGCATCCTAATTCTCAAATACAGGTGTGTGTGTTGTAATGTTAGATTTTCTTTGCTAGTACCTCTTTTTTCCTTGCTGCTAGTCTGAATTTATGAATCTATTGATCCAAACATAAACAGAATGTTGCTGTTAAAGCCCTAGAACACTTTGTTCGAGCATACCTTGTCACCAAAAATAATGAAGGTGCTGGCAGTATAACATCAAAATACCTGGAACAGCTGACTGATCAAAATGTTGCTGTAAGAAGAGGATCTGCAATGGCGCTAGGTGTTTTGCCATATGAACTTTTGGCTAACAGGTGGAGAGATGTGCTTCTGAAGCTTTCTAGTTCTTGCATGATAGAGGTGCGTGTCGTGAAAGTTGTGATTCTTATTAAAAACTCTTGCTTTGGATCTTACTGGACTACTGACTCATGTTTGTGGATAATTTCTATAGAATAAACCCGAGGACAGAGATGCTGAAGCACGAGTAAATGCTGTCAAAGGACTCATATTAGTGTTGAAGACATTAACTCAGGAAAGAGGCTGTTACAGTATTAGTTGTGGAGAGGATGGCGTGTCTCTGTATCATCTGATAAAAAATGAAGTTATGCTGAGCTTATTTAAAGCTCTTGATGACTATTCTGTTGATAACAGAGGTGATGTGGGTTCTTGGGTCCGTGAGGCTGCTATGGAAGGCCTTGAAACATGCACATACATCCTCTGCATTAAGGATTCCACCGGAAAATCACATGGTGTTGAGTCTGTGTCAGAGAGGCCTAATGATGATGTGGCTGATAATAACCAGTTGGTCTCATTTTTTGATGCAAATGTCGCTACCAATGTGATTGGCGGAATTGCTAAGCAAGCTGTGGAGAAGATGGACAAAATAAGAGAAGCTGCTGCAAAGGTTCTGCAGAGGATTTTGTACAACAAGGCAATATTTATTCCATTTATCCCATACAGAGAAAATCTGGAAGAAATCGTTCCTAATGAAACAGATTTAAAGTGGGGGGTACGTATACGGTCCACTGCTTATACAGTTTCTCCATTTTAGTTGTTATTTGTGATTTAAGTTCTATGGCAAGGAGTTGATTGTGGCTTGCTTGTAGGTACCCACCTTTTCATATCAACGCTTTGTACAGCTACTCCAGTTTAGTTGTTATAGCAGATCTGTATTGTCTGGTTTAGTTATTTCAATTGGCGGGTTGCAAGATTCTTTACGCAAGGCTTCAATCTCTGCATTGTTGAAATATCTTCAAACGGTTGAAACTGAAAAGTCCAATGATAGAACGTCAAGAGAACATATGCTATCCGCCGACATGCTTTGGGTTCTCAAACAGTACAAGAAATGTGATAGAGTTATTGTACCCACTTTGAAGGTAATGGAAATTTAGTTTTTTTCTAAATGATATCATTTTCTCTGCTTTAACAAGTTATTGAGGTAAACTTATAGTGGCTAGTTAATAGCAAAATAATTTCACTTGGAGGCTTAGTTAAAGAATTTTGCTGATGATGTTGAGGTAGTTGCAATTCATGTTTTCCTCCATGAGCCGATGAGCTCTCTTTCTTTCTTTTCACTTCTCTTTTTTCGTCTTTCTATTAGCATTTCTATGAAACAAATGTTTGTGTGCCTGCCTGTACACATTGTTTAACTTGGGACAATGACATTCTAAGTTTTGTTTCCCCCCCCTGAATTTTAAGTTTATTCACGGAGTTTCAGAATATTGACCATGACTCTTGTGTATTTCAGACAATAGAGATTCTTTTCAGCAAAAAAATATTCTTGGATATGGAGGTTAGTTGTCCTATCTTATTTTTCTGCTGACTCGCGCAATTGATGTGAGGATCTCACTGTCAGTACACAGGAAGATATTGCTTTCAGATTCTGATTTCATCGATGAAAACATCTGATGTTCCTGACAGTGAAGATCTCAACAGTACTTCGGACAAACACAAACTGCTGCTATTGGAATCATGAATTAAGGGTTTTATTTATATTTCTGTTTCATGGTTTGACGACATGCTGAAATACCTTTCCATTTCAATTTCCAGGACCAAACTCCAGTCTTCTGTGCTAGTGTTTTGGATTCCCTTACTGTTGAGCTGAAGGGATCAAAGGACTTTGCAAAATTATACTCTGGTATTGCTATACTTGGATATATTGCTTCGCTCCTGGAAACCATCAATGCTCGGGCATTCACTCATCTTCTCACTTTGCTCGGCCACCGATATCCCAAGGTTTGGGATTTGGCGTTTGATTTATATCCGTGTGAACTCTCTTTGGTTGATTAGCAACTCAGTGAATTGAAATCTACGCTGTCTCTTCTGTTCTCAGATCAGGAAAGCTTCTGCTGAACAAGTTTACATTGTCCTCCTACAAAATGGGAATCTTGTACCAGAGGACAAGATGGAGAAAGCACTGGAAATTATTTCTGACACCTGCTGGGATGGAGACGTTGACGCGACCAAGCTTCAAAAATTAGAATTGTACGAGATGGCTGGTGTGGAATTAGGACTTCCTGTCAAGCCTGGAGATAAACTACCAAAGAAAGAGCTTGCCACGAATGATGAAAATGCATCATATTCCTCGTTGGTCGGGTCGAGTGGGTTTTGATTCATATCCCCACACCCCTCTTCCCGCTTTACCGAGGTACGTTTCCGAAGGTTTTTCTCATGGTGCGAGGATTCTTTAACTGTTGGATCTGTACAATTTGACCAGTCCGTGTATCCTTTTGTGAATTGTACCATGTCTAGACCATTAAAATGTCAAGGCCGTCTGACCCGCTCGAAGATCATTGCCGGTCCACGGTGTAAACGGGTGAAATTTTCTTGGAACGTGTTTTTTGATCTGGTTCCAAACCAAACCTGGCCACGTTTACTATTTTCCCGTGGTTCTTTTTATCAAAAAAATATAAAAAATTGAAAAACGTGTTTCATTTTCGTTAAAATGGGATCAAATATTCTCAAGATAAATTTTATTTGTTCAAAGAGACATGTCTTCATGCTCCCGGAGAGCGATAGAGATGGACAGAGGGCCCACAACGTCAACGGAATCAAATGTAGCTTTTAGAGGGACCATGAAATCATCTCTTACAGTACTCGACTAATCAAATCGACAAGTAGAAAAGACGTAATTGACCTGAAGAAGCCTTCCGAGGCACCAGCTAAAGACTACACGTCTTCCAATGCAAGTGAAGATCAAGTAATTTTCGTTGTCAGAAAAAAATAATCCAAACTTGACCAACCAGGACATAAAAAGATATCTCTGGGAAAATCCATGAAACAGTAATTAGATTGTACCAAAAACCTGCAATCGTTCTTTTTAATATAAAAACGGCAAAAAGCTCGTCATCATTATTTAAAAAAAGTTACAATCATAATTCATAACAAAAATATAAATGAACCTGTTTTACACATCTCTAATTAACGTTGTGGCCTGATGCAAAATTGAATGTTTAGTGGCCTGAAGGTTACAAACCCAAATTCCAGAAGTCGTGCAATATTTTAAGACCTGTCATGAATGGTACAACGGATCTTGATGATACTACTGCCCCCTCACGTGAACACGTTATCAATAACTATTCATTTAGCCAGGGGTACACCTTCGGCGATGAAGGCAGCCTTGCGGTAAGAACTTCTACTCCAGTCTCTGTCACCTGCATAACAATACAATCAGCAAAAACAGAAATACACGACGCTACAGAGATTATTTTGCATGAAGTTTCCATTAAAAAAGTAATGAGAAATTTAAGAAGATGAAATCACTGCAGCGTGATGGTAGTCCCAGATATGGTACCCTGATGCAATTTAGATGCAGGCCACTTGTCTAACGGGGTGTTTGGGAATGAGTTTGGAAAGTATATTTTTGAAAAAAAATGAGATTTTTTATTTTTTATTATAAAAAATTAGTGTTTTTAGATATTTTGATGTGATGATATCAAAAATATTTTTTAAAAAATAAAAAAACATTATTTTGATATATTTTTGAACGAAAAACACTTTAAAAAACATCTTCAAGCACATTCTTGATCAGTCCCTAAATCAACGGAGATAACAACTAGAGGCAGAAGTAAATGGGGGAGTCGTGAAGATAAACCTAAGGGTCAGTTACCAGTAGGGTGTGCTCAAACTGAGCGCTGCGTTTGCCATCTGTGGTGACAACAGTCCATCCATCAGGCCACATTCGATCACGCCAAACCCCTAATCAGGAAATCATTCGAGTTAGAAGCTGCAAGTGACAAAAGCTTTGAGAGAAATTCCATCAATTATAAAACCTTGTAAAATCACCTGCATTAATCATGGGTTCAATAGTAAAGGTCTGTCCAGCCTTCATTACACCCACTGCTTTATTTCCTGCTCTGGTTTAAGGCAAACAATGCATACAAACTAAAATAAAAGGCTTAATCTATTAGTTTATATAGTACTGAAGGGCAGTTCAGCATCCTTTTGCATTTTCAAAATCTCAAACATTGGTTTACTTTCTTTTCTAAGGAATTGTTTTATATTGCGGTAACGGTTGTTTTCTAAAGTGTTTTTCGCTTAAAAATACACCAAAATATGTTTTTTTTTAAAGTAATTTTTTAACATAAAAAACTAAATTGAAGCAAAAAAAACTAATCAATTTTTTTGAAAAGCACAGCCTTGCCATGGTCCCTAAATACTGGATAAAAAAAGCTTTGATTTACAGAGGATACTTGCATAATGTGGAATATTTGGAGCACAATGAAAGAGCTCTCCAATACCATGACCACAATATGATTTCACCTGTTTAGACAAAAAGGGAAGGGAAATTATTAACACAGTCAACAGCTAACTATGAAGATGTCATCCAATGACAATGCTAAAGTACTTTACCACAGAAAACCCTGACATTGTAGCATGACGATTAATAACTTCTCCAATTTCACGAAATCGCACACCAGGTTTCACTAAAAGTAAAAGAGCACAAGAATCAGAAATAAGGACTTAGAATTTAGATAGGAGATCTAACAAGCCAAAAAAACCCTGCAAATCCATATCAAAGTCAAACTAGTGAAACATCAGACCTTTCAAGTTACTACATTCTAAACTAGCTATTATTCTTAAAATTTAAAGATAAGTTTCCTGGATGAAAAGTTATACAAGCAAAGCATGGCATCAGCCAGAGTGTGATAGCACATGGAGAATTCTAACATACACACAACATATCGTATAACCAGAATAAAAAATGGCACATACCAATTGATATTGCTTTCTCTAAGCATTCATAAGTACATTGGACTAATTGTCGAGATGCTTCATCAACATTCCCCACAAAGTATGTTTCATTAAGATCACCTGCACAATGAATCAACCACTGGGTCAAAGACTATCTTCATTCACACTTGATTTATTCACAAACAAGTCAAAGGAATTTCTTACCATGGACACCTTTGTAATACACAGTCACGTCAATATTTACTATATCACCATCCTCTAATTTCCTAAAGCAATAAAAAGAAAATAGTTTCATGATAATAGAAGAAACGTCAGTAAGTTATAACTTAAGCACTCATAGGGGTTTTAAGACTAAATATGATAGCATGCATGGGTGAAATTAAAAGGTATGGATTATGACAAACAAATAGGATATAACACCATGGTTCAAGAATGCATGAGCGCAAATTCAGTGCATGAGAAAGCAAGATTACAAAATTTTGCAGGATAGCACTTGACTCATACCTGGCATCAGGAATTCCATGGCAGATTACTTCATTAATTGACCTACAACAGAGAGTTACACCCTCTTAAATTATGGATCACAAGTGAAGGAAACATATAGAAAAGGTACAAAATAGGACTACCTACGTGCAGCATGACTTTGGGAAGAAGTGATAATTTAAAGGAGATGGATATCCACCTACAGCACGGTTCAAGAAAAAAAGAGGTTTAGCAAACGAGTAAAGACAGAATAGTAACACCTATTCAGTTGGAGGTAATGAATTGTGAACAGCTCCAAGGCATGTAACTAAAAGGAAAAATAGGGAAATCATTAACATCTAAATACCAGCTGCAACAGCCGTCTCATGAACAACTCTGTCAATTTCATCTGTTGTCACACCAGGGCGAATGATCCGCGCAGCAGCATCCAAAACCTCCCTTCCTATCTGATATTAACAAATGTTTTAAATGCATACACAAACAAGAGAAGGTGAACTAATGTCGTTACAATTCCAGTTATGATAACATATTACACCATCCTTAACGGCCAAACAAAAGGTCAGAACATGCAAAAAAAGCTGATTTCTTCAGAAAATATTCAATATCATGACTAGGTGGAAGCTATCTTCAATTGCAATTTCTCAAGAAAAAATATCGCTACACTGTATTCTTCAATATTGCTTCATTCTTGTGTTTTAACCTTTATGCCAATTTCGCTACACTGTATTCTTAAGCTATGATTGCTACAAGAATGAAGCAATACAGGTTCACTTTTGAATATACTTAGAAGAGTTGGGAGAAAGGGCAACAACTTACTCGACAAGTTTCTCGCATTCTCTCAATTTGCTCAGGAGTTTTGATCTGCAACATAGATAAGTAGATTTAGAAAGAGGAATCTAGAACAAACAAAATAAAGTCGACCATGACTACACATCACAAAATGAAATGATAACCATGTAGAAGATTAAGAATATGGTTTACCTCCACAACATGCTGCAAATCACTGCTGGGTTCAATCTTAGGGATTCCCTGCGAATTATTGTCAAAGAAGAAATGCACATCAGTACTACATTATACCCGTGAAACAAAAATAAAGGGAGATTCAATGGAAACAAAAAGCCTTCATTGGCCATGTAACAAGATAACAACAAATGAGAAATAAAGAGTCAATTCACACATCAAATGTGGTCAGCACCCGGTATAATTTATGGTCATATTTCACTAAAATAAACAATTAGCAACTACTTAACATTAAAAAAAACCTCACATCAACTGCCCAATCAGGTCGATCAATGTGAGGAGGGACAACACGGTAGGGAGATATAGGATACGGTCTTAACCCCCTGCACAAAAACAAAATTCATTCTTATTTCACAGCCAATAGAACTACAATTCGGCTAACAGAAAGGGTTTAGATAAACGCAATCCAATTGAAAACAGCAAAAGTCATAGAGATATACCCAGTCCAATCAAAATGTGGAAGCTTCGGGCTTCGACTCTGTCCTCTCTTCGCACAGTATAGCCAACCTTCCCTACTTCCATCACTATTTTCTTCCTCCTTCGCCTTCATATGAACTGATTTATGAGAGCTCCACGACGCCTTAAAACAATCCTGCGAGCTAATTCAAAAAACAAAAAAGCTTTAATTAAATAAAAAAATAAATAATTCATAAAATAATTGATTACCAGAAAGCGGCGGGTTCACGAGGAAGCTTTAATTCCATGCATTTTGGACACCTAGAAGTAAATGAATAGATATAAAAACAATCGCGTAATAATAATAATTAAAAAAACAATTCAGGTATAGAGAGGTTTTTAAAGAATCGCATACTGGAGATTCGCAGTTTTGCCGCATCGAGCGCACGATAAAGTAATGTTAGCTGTAGAATCCATCGCGTCAGAACCACCGGCCATGAAACCCTAGCAGTTCTGTTTCTGGCTTTGAACTGCTTCGGTGGGAGTGGTGATGGAGGCTAGGGTTTTGAGTAGGGAAAATCAGAGGACGCCGGTTTTGAGAGGGTGAAGTCAAAGCTTTAACCATGCTTAACCGAGACACCTGGTGGGTTTTTATCGTGCCGCATACTGCAACAAAAATAGAAGGTAAAATGTATAATTTTGACCCTCAGACTCGTTAGTATTTCATCCTCACCCTTAACGTTGTTCGTTAGTTTTCATCTCCACCCTTGAAGTTGTTAAATTTCTAATTTAACACATACAGCTCTTAAGAAGTTTCAATTTTACCTCTTACAGCTAAATATCTAACAAAACTTTGCCCCTTTCTTACTTTTCTCTTGTTTTTTAATCTAAAATCCCCAAACATGTTTTAATATCTCAGAAAACAATTAAAAAAAACCTTAAAAAAGCAAATCCAATAACAGAGGAGGTGGTTAGAGCAAGCATATTAATTTCTTAAAATCAATGTACCGTTTATTTAGATGTATAATAAAATGCTTCAATGGAAACATATCAAATCTATTTAGGCTGATCTGTGAAACTCACGGTGATAATCTAGAAAAAATAAATTAAAAAATTAATATTAATTAACACAATATTGAAGAAAATATTTGATAAGACTTAAGTAAAAAAATCTAGTCTACCGAGCAAACATGAGATGTAAGTCATGCATCGTATTAGATCCAATAAATATTTCTATCTCAAATATTATTATTTTTATTTAATTATACAATAATAAAAGGCATGATAATATTTTTATATAAAATATTTTAAAAAAGGATAAGAACTATGATAAACATATGAAGGTCAAGATAATAAAAATAGATAATTGATATCAAATAATGAAATTATATTTTTTTTAGTTCTGAGTTAAATAAAGAAAATCATTGATAGGGGTGAAGTTATATATATTTTTTAAATCAAGAGACAAAAGCATTAAAAAAACAATAAATAATAGCTAGAATGTTGTGGATTAACTCATTAAATCTACAATCCAACTCATTGACTAATCCAACTCACTAACTCGAACGAATGAGTTCAATGTTTATTTAAAAAGAATTTATAACTCAAAGATAAAAAAATCCTTGATATTAGACTATCTCTTAAAAAGACTATAAAGAGTTTAATTAGTTGTGCTTTTAACAAGTTGTAACTTCTCATGGTCATACATTCTTTATCTTTGTAAGTGTGAGGTAAAACATTTGTAGTAAGAAATTTATGTACAACAATTTTTTGATTGAAATAGTTAAGCTAACAATTAAATAATAAATTGATAATTTAATGAATACACCATCTATGGTTTTGTACTGTTGTCATGTTTTGATTGATGAACTTAAGCTCTCTATGAATAAGGAATGTTGCATGTGAAAATCGATATGAGTTAACATAAAAAAAAGTAAAAAAAAGGTTTTTTTTATCTAATTTTATGTTACTACGAACCTTAATTGATTTTTAGAGGTTTTTAGTAGAGAGATAGATATGTGATAAAAAGAATAGATATCATCCAATTTACAATAAATTGAATTGGTGTTTGTTTTCAATAATAAAATAGATATCATCCCATTTAAAGTAAATTGAATTGGTGTTTGTTTTCAATAATAAATGTATTTTATTATAGCTCATCTAAATTCATATGTATATTATTCAAGATATTGATATTATCCAAAAAAAAATAGTATCCAGAAAATAAGTATGATATTGAACTTTACCATCCTAGGTCATTTGATAAACCATATTAATTGGCTCCATTATATGTTAATCAACATGTGAAGGACAATATCTATTGTAAGGCTATTCCATCTCAAGTCTTTTAATATATGATAGAATTATTTAATATAAAGCTTGAAATTGTATGGTCATAATCAACCAACTAAAAAACACTCAAAGTAGATGACTTAATTTAAACCATTTCATCATGATTTTATTTTACAGATGATGGGCACACATACACATGAGATTTATCATGATTTGAAAAAAAAAATTGTATTATGCATAAAGTAGTGTCCTAAAAATAGGGCCCGTTGTTGGACCATTTCATATTAAGCTATTTAATAAATAATAAAAATATCAATTTCAATCGTGAAATGGAATGATTATGTAGTGATCAAAATTTTTATTAATTAATATCCCAAAGATCCCGTGTCGATTAGTATTATTATTCACATATCGACATCTAAAAATAAAATTTAATATTAGACCATACCATCATGAGTTGATTAATAAATTAACAAAAAACAATTAATTTATTGATCAAATATCAACCAATTTTATTACCTGAAAATCGACATTTAAAAGATAGGATCTAATGATATATCATTCTGTCTTAGATTAATTATCAACTAATCGAGACAATTAATACAAGAATCATTATTACTACTATCACCACTAAAATAGCAAACAAAGTGATGACCATCATTTGTTTCTTGATTAGATCAATTATTTTTTATTTTTATCTTTAAAAAAAATGTCTCAATCAATAAATTAATGTTCTCCATTCCACAATCTCCAGCACCTTGGACCAAAACTTATTAGATCAATTAGTTATCTCAACAATCACCTAATCAAGTCATCTCCCTATGCATTCTATGATACATTATGACATCATGATCTAAAGCAAAAAAAATCAACATTTAATATTTCGTACACCTAAACCGATGAATACTAGAAACTTACTCAAAATCTACCTAATTTAACAATCCCAATCACAATGCATATTCATCCAATCAAATAAGTAGATCATAGAGACACTAAAACAAAATAATTCTTGAAAAATTAAACTCATGACTTCGTGACTAGAGAACTCAAAAAAACTTACCTTCAATGGAGGCTGGTGTATAAAGCTGGTGGAGTTCGGCGAGGCAGTGACAGTCGTTGGTTGACTGGAGGTTTCGTTGCATTAATTTTACCCACTGATTTTTTTTTGTTAATTATTTATTTCTTTTGAACGTTTCATTTTTGAAAAAAAATACCAATACAAAAAAATATGTGGAATTGTAAAAAACTATGAAATGACCAGAAATTAATTTAATTATTAGCATTAAAAACATATTTTTTCTGAGAATTTTGGTATTTAATTCTTTTCATTTTTTAGAAAATATGTTGAAAACAGGGATAAAAAATAAGTGATTGCAAGAAGTCAAAATATTCCAATAATGATTTTGCTCGGAGATTATGATGTTCCCGTCTGATATATTATATTTTTATGAGATTTTTCTTTTTCAGGATATTTGACATTGCTTTTTAAAAATATTTTTGAAAAAATTAAAAAAATATTATTCGTATTTTTTAAATATTTTTATGTGATGATGTAAAAAATAATTTTTAAAAAATAAAAAAATATATTTTAATTTTAATATATTTATAAACAAAAATAATTTTAATCACATTCTCATAGCTTATGAAGAGACTGTTGGTCGCATTTTTTTTCTCATGTAGTGGTTGCGGGGAGAGAAGCATATCTATATCATTTTTCTATAAATAAAAAAAAGAGATGAAAGAATGTCTTTCATTCAAGAATATGTAAATGCAAGGAGAATGATTCTCGTATCCTCACAAACATCCAAATCAACTCATACGTCCAATAAACATATTAATTCAGTTAATCGAGAATATTATAATTTTTAAATATTTAAATATCCTAATTCCAATTGTGTAGCTAGTAGCTGATCGGAAGGCACGAGATGTATATCCATACACCAAGCTAATCGGAATGCATAATCCTGTCGTCAAACAAGAGGACATGTGGGAAAAAAGAAAGAAAAAGATGATGAGGCTTACAGTGCATAAACCCCTTTAAAAACAAGAGATTGTTACTTAAATGTACAAATTATTGCCAATTTGGTTTAATTTAGGTAAAGGGTTTCAAACACGACTAGAATATTTGCAAATGGCAAATAAAAAATTATTATATTAATTAATGTGAAAAAGAACCATCAGGACCATCGAGAAACAGATAATACTTCAAATGTATATACATTTTAAGTATTATCAACTAAATATGTATTGCGTGAAGCATCCAGATTGATGCACCGTGCACATAATTGTACACCATCCATGTTTTACAAAAATAAAATGTATATAATTGTTTTCAAGAGAGGGAGACCAAGAAAAAACAATGGATGCATTGGCTAGTTGAAGCTGGTAGGCCTGCATTTTCGGTGGGTGTTAACTGCATTCGATATGGTCAACGACCTCATGTCAACTGTATACTTGCAGTCCTACAAGGCATATATTTGTTTACATTTATTATCAAAAGTATTCTTCCTTATCATTACACTCTCAAATACCAATGTAAATATTGCATTTCAAATTTAAAAATAAAATTTAAAAAATATTTGTATTTTTTATTTTAAATTAAAAAATAGTATTTTTAGTCATTTTCATAGGTTAATAACAAAAATAATGTTTAAAAAATAAAAATATTATTTTAATACATTTCTAAATTAAAAAAAAAAACAAATTCAATCGTAATCACAAATACACTGTAGCTTTTGTCAGCAAAGCGCTTCCAAAAATTTACCTTTCAAGTCTTTATATTTATTGAAAATAAACCATATATTTTATTGACATTTGATATAAAACCTTTCATCAATTTTCTCTCTCTCTTAGACTGGTCCCTCAACTCTCTCTCTCTCTCTCTCTCTCTGTGGGCGATCGCGCGTGAGTGGCAAATTGAGTTGATGAGACTTGGCTAATAAAATAAAAGTGTTTATTTGATCAAATACAGAAAATTGAGGGACGATGTATGTTTATTCATGATTTGAAACACATAATTATTGGCATCGCTGATAGTATACTTGTTTGAGGGTGTGGTACCTTTTATTTTATTTTTAAGTGTTGTTTAAAAATATATTTATCTTGAAAAAACATCATACTAATACTTTTGATTATTTAATATATTTAAAAAAAATCCTAAACCACAAATATCATGAATTAATGAAAAATGAATTTGTAGAACAGGTAACATGCTAATGTGTTTTCAATTTCAAAAATTTGTTTTAAACAAATACTAAAGATCAACTGTATGATCATAATTCAAATTCCTTGTTCAGTTTGACCTTAGCTACTCTATTATTTTTAATACCACAGCTGTGTATTTCTGTAAATGCAAACCTCCACTAGATTTCGTGTCCCCCGGATGTTTAAGACAGCCTTCACCTGAAAGTAGAAGAATATTTTAGAATCAATGCTTCTTATCCAAAATATTTAGAATCCGTCCCTAATGGCAACTAACATTCTAGTGATATGAATTAGAGGCCACCAATGAGGTTGACTCGGTCGAAGGATCTGATCCACCCTCCAAGGCTATAACTAATCTTGAATTTATTCAGGAAACAAAGCACTCACACATATATATATATACACACACACCAAAAATTCAATTGTATGATATTACAAGAACATAGATAAGCCATTTAATAATTTTAAATGATCTTTTTTACTATATTTAAGCACACAATAAAAGGTCCCTCTCATAATTGTGAAATTCTCATTTAATCCCTTGATGTTTTGGACTTGAAACTTGTTCCAAATCTTAATAATTTGAACATCTATGGAAAACCCTGAAAAAACCCTACACAACAATCACTAATACTGTTGTTCAACTTGCAACTTCGACCCTTTTTTTCCTTGGTCGAAAGCAGCCAGTAAAACAATAAAATAAAAAAGTCATCTAACAAGCCACCGTTTTGATGTTTAATCTAGTCATCTATAGCCATGTTTACTATGATGATCAGCTAATAATATAAATAATTAATATCAACGGATGAGCAAAATCGTTGACTAGTAATGGATAACATGGCCTGTCTATCCGCGTAGGAGCTCGGTGTTCTTCTCTTTTTTCCCCACCCCCCCCCCGGTCAAATCATTGGATCTCGCAAGTATAAGTATATTGAGCTTAATGAGATTCGGAATTAATGGTGCTTACCACTTTAGCAAATCAAAAATTCTAATATCTTTCTAGTAATTAAAAAAAATGGTTATAGAGTTCCTAATCACGGAATGTATAATCGGATTTGATTACGTATTAGGACCCAAATTTTGACAAAGTTGTCACTCATTCGACCACGACGAGGATGGGATACCAACACCAACCAAGTTCAAATCTAATTAAGTGTTTTCTTAATTAGCCATCCTTGTGCATGGATACGTTCCCTTTTTTTTTTTTTACTTTAATTACGTAATTTGTTCCAGTAATTAATAACTCTTAAATGGCATGCTGCATGAACAATAAAATTTCGATGTCGCGTTTCTTGCCTGTTCTAGTTAATTTTAAGTCTTAACATAAATTACCAAGACATTAGTGTCCAATAAATATAACCCCTCATCATTAATTTATCTTTAGATCTTAATTATTCAGGGGTGGCCGGCAGGGCCCCGACCCCTGCCTACCCCTTGAATAATTTTAAGGTTCTAAATTAGTAAATTTTAACTCCCGGCCCCTCCTAGAATTGTTTTTCTAATTTGACCCTCAAAACGAATATCCTGGCTCTCCGCCCCTGATTTTATTCTTCTTGACTTAATTGTGCTCCCCATCATCTTCAATTTTTCCTCACCCAAAACTAGCTAACGGTTGGTGCCTAAACAAATTGTCAAAATCAAATAATGCAGAACGAAGAGAGAAGGCCGCGCAAGCATGTATCCCACTGTTTATCACAACTACCTCGCCACTAAGCTTCTATATAAGGCAGTCGATTTATAACACGAATCCACACAAACTTATCATAAACCCTAATCAACTTTCTATATATTTTATCCATTTCTTTGAAATCCATTTTTCACTTGCCATCGTAAGCCTTTAAGCCATATCTATGGCTATTCGAGTTATTCTAACATTTCTATTTATGTCTTTCCTTCTCTCCTCGACCATCTTGGGGTACAATCACGATGAGGTAAAGTCTTGGTGTAGCAAAACACCCAATCCACAACCATGTGAGTATTTTTTAAGCCATGACCGAAAAAACACACCCATTCAACATGAGTCCGATTTTCTCAAAATTTCTATCGAACTAGCCCTGGACCGTGCCATGCATGGTAAAGCCAGCACGTACTCCCTAGGCTCAAAATGTAGAAATGGGCGTGAAAAAGCTGCATGGGAAGATTGCCTTGAGCTCTATGAAGATATCGTTCTTTGGCTCAACAAAACTACTGGCAGCGAGTGCACAAAATACGATGCGCAAACATGGCTCAGCACGGCTCTAACCAACCTAGAAACGTGCCGAACCGGGTTCACTGAATTCGGGGTGACTGACTATATTTTGCCTTTGATGAGTAATAATGTGTCCAAGTTGATAAGCAATACTTTGGCTCTTAACAAGGCACCATATGGAGAACCTAGTTACAAAGATGGGTTCCCTTCATGGATCAAGCCTGGCGACCGGAAACTCTTGCAATCATCTTCACCAGCTTCTCAGGCAAACATCGTGGTGGCGCAAGATGGGTCAGGGAACGTCAAGACCATTAAGGAGGCCATAGATGCGGCATCGAAAAGATCAGGGTCAGGGAGATATGTGATATATGTGAAGGCAGGGACATATAACGAAAACGTTGAGGTCGGAACAAATGTGAAGAACGTTATGTTTGTAGGTGACGGTATAGGGAAGACAGTTGTCACCGGTAGCAAGAGCGTCGGAGGAGGCACTACAACTTTCAAGTCAGCCACTTTTGGTGAGTATCCCCGATCAATTTTCTTCTACTAATCCACACATGAAAGAATTTGCGAAGTTCAAACGTCAAGAAAATACCACATGAGACGTCCTTAGTTTTTGCATGTCATCTTGAAAGAGACAATTTATAATTAGAAATTTGAATATTTTGAAACGTGTCTATCATATTAATTAGGTACAATAGAGTATATACGACGGTCCTTGATGCTAAAATGTAGCCAATACTTTCTTGATTGCGTTGAGAGGAAGAAAAAACATTAGTTTTTGCGATCACCAGCTAGAATCCTAAGCCAGCGGTTCCCCACTTGGAAAGTCTCGTACTTATAGGCTAGCCTAGAATTAATTAATTTAGAGCAAACAATGATTGCTCCCATAACAAGCATTATCTTTGTGCCGTCACTCATTATATTCTAAGATTGTTTATTCATTATTATTTTACAATATAAATTGTTTATTAATTAATTATTATTTTACAATATAGTCTTAAAGTTTTCTCATCGGACTGATATCGAAACAGAATGTTGTCAAGAAAATTCTATTCGTGATTTTTTTAATCATAATGATTTAACTCCATCAATGATTAGACATGTATTTTATATAATCATCCCGGGTTTTATGCTCCATTATGATCAGAAGGTATTAATTAGTGGATTTTAACTTCGTGGTCATGTCGAGTTAATTAAAAAAAAGAGGTTGATTAAATTGAAGAGTTAATTTTGATATTTCTATTTCGAAACAAGTTTATTCATCTTTTATGCATATACCATTACAATCGCGATGGACAATTACTGAATCTAATATCGTTCTGAATATTTCCAGCCGTGGTTGGAGATAATTTTATTGCTCGGGACATGACATTTAGGAACACGGCCGGCGCTAAAAATCACCAGGCAGTTGCCCTACGTTCCGGCTCCGATTTATCGGTGTTCTACAGGTGCAGCTTCGAAGGATACCAAGACACTCTCTACGTCCATTCTCAGAGACAATTCTACAGAGAATGTGACATCTATGGGACAGTTGACTTCATATTTGGCAATGCTGCGGTTGTTTTTCAAAATTGTAACATCTACGCACGAAACCCTCCCAACAAGACCAACACCGTCACCGCTCAGGGGAGGACAGACCCGAACCAGAACACAGGAATTTCAATCCACAATTGCAAGGTAGCTGCTGCTTCGGACTTGAAGTCAGTCCAAAGCTCCGTCAAAACATACCTCGGCAGGCCATGGCAGAAATATTCAAGGACTGTTTTTATGAAAACTTACCTTGATAGCTTGATTAGCCCGGCTGGTTGGATGCCATGGAGTGGTAACTTTGCTCTCGATACTTTATATTATGGAGAATACATGAACACTGGCCCTGGATCATCTACCGCCAATAGAGTTAACTGGAAAGGCTACCACGTTATCACTAGTGCAACCGTGGCATCACAGTTCACGGTGGCCAGCTTCATTTCCGGGAATAACTGGTTGTCGGCTACCAACGTGCCATTCACCGCCGGCCTTTAATTATTCGTTCCGATAATGCAGATGATTAATTAAGGGACTGTTATATATATATATATATATATATATATATATATATATATATATATATTAATGTTCTTTCTGGGGTATATTGAATATAGTTTCTTTTGGCAAGAAAATAATAATATCATCAAGTTTTCATTTGCAGAAAGAGGGAAGAATAAGGTGTATATTCCAGCAAGTGTAGTTTTCCTTATTGGAATTTGAAGAATAAGAATTAATTGTGATTTTTCATTCTAGTCAATGTAATCACAATTTGTAATTGCAATTGTATTATTGGCTTCCTTGGTAAAAAAAATATTTTATTATTTTGACGCCGAGCGTTTTGATCTTATCTTGTTATGATTTGTACTTTTGTACTCTTTTTTTTTTCTAGTCAAGGCGGCAAGGGCAATGCTCAAGCCCTAAGAGTACTTGTCTAATCTCTCTCTAGCTAGTTGCACATGATAGAAACTTATTTAATTAAAGATATATAAATATAAATGTTAGAGAATAATATAAATTATATTCTGGAACCTCGTCTATAAGCTTAAGCTTTTAGGTGAGATGATTCCTTAACATGGTATCAGAGCCTTGTTGACCCAGCGGTCACGAGTTCGAATCTCACCACCCTCATTCTATTTGATAAAAATCAAGCACAAGATGATGTGGGCCTGTGCAAGTTTCAAGCTCAAAAGGCTTTCACTTGAGGGGGGTGTTAAAAAATAATATAAATCTTATTCTAGGGTCTCACCTATAAGCTTAAACTTTTAGGTGAGATGGTTCCTTAACAATAAAATAAATTACTTTTTATAATAGTTTTGGAGTGAGTTCTTATATTTAATTTCAAAATTAAAAGTATAAAAAATATATATATATATTTTTTTTATCTCAACGCCGTGACCACATACCATATTAATATTATACAAAGTCACAGACATCATCATCATGCTTTGCGTGTTCAATTTGGCCAAGCTTTACTAGAAGAAATAAAAATTCAAACCCGCGTAAATCAACCGAGAAAATTGCTTACTTTGTTCATAAATGAGACTTTTGTGAAACTTGATGCTCAAGAAAGTGAAAAGTTAGTTAATTCGAGATTGGAAAACTTATTCCCTATGAGTTTATTTTCCTCAATTTTCTATTTTATTATTAAGTGGTCAAATTGAGAAATCAAACATGGACTTTATCACATCAAGTGGATGATTATATATACATTAGATGATATCAAGGCGAAAGTTTTTTGTTCCAGAAAAAGAAAAGTAAAATGTTTGTTAAAAGTTTAGAAGTGGTCCGTTAAAAATAAATAAAAGGAGCATACTTTAAGCAATTGGAGGATCTTTCTACTTTCGGCTCAGCGATACGCGTTCTTGACAAGTTTTTAAGTAAGAAGAAAAGAAAAATTATATCATGTAAAATCTAATTTGATAAAATTAATTGATTTTGATAATTTAAAAAATAATTTAAGCAAATTAAATAAATAAATATTTTTTTATTAAAATAATAACATATTGGATCAACTCGAGTTAACCTGTTAAATCTATGAATTGAATCATGAAATATTAACAACCTCATACAAATAAAAAAAAAAAAATTAAAAACTCAATATTCAATAACTTAATTATGAACTTCAAAATATCAGTTTGTTGATAAAATATATTTACTTTTTTTAATTTTTAAAATTAATATCTAAGATGTTTCTTTAACAAATAGTATGATATGATAGTGCATCCATAAAAACAAAAAATAAAATAATAATAATGATAATGATAATTTATAAAGGGAATATTAAAAACCAAGAATTACAAAACCACATGGCACATATGAAATACACTGAAATGCGACAATTTAACACCCGGAGAATTTATTTCCCTCGAGGCCCAAGCCCAACCCATAAAATTTTTTACTTCTCGCTGTCAATATTGGGCCTGTTGTTGGAGTGTTACAGCAGCAAAAAACTGGTAAATCATCCAATTTTTTATTTTTTTTAAACAAAAGGGCATGCATCGAACTGGGTTCTGGCTGAGGAGTAAGAATACTAAAAAGGGATTGAATTTAAGATTCGTAATTTAATTTTTGAGACCTCATTGACCTGGAGGTGATAGTGATCACATATTCCACCTAAAGAAAAACCAGAGAATGTTTTCAAAAATTGAGGAAATGCAAGGTTCCAATTTAGTTAGCCCTAATTAACTTGAACAGTCACTTAACACATGCATTTCTAGACAGAAAACTGAATTACCCCACGATATTTAATACACAATAGAAGGAGGTGAGAGGGTAATAGCTGACATAATTGTTTAATCCAAGGCCAAATATGCCTCCCGGCAGCAAAAGAACTCCCAACCCAAGATGCGGCATCAGAGTTGGAGATGATCATATTTTGGATCAGTTTCCACTTTAACATCATCTTCCAGACTTACTGAGAAATATATAGCTCTGTGAATAAGGTTTTGTTTATTTACGTGTAGCGGTCTGGTATGGTTAATTTGCTTCTTCTCCTTTTCAAATTAATTATAAATTTGATTTATCAACAAGCATTACATTACTGCATGAACTCTATTAAAAACCTTAATTAAAAAAAAAATACTTTTTTCGTTGTTAAAATCTATGTTTTCAAAGCGAAAAGGCTACCACACATAACGGTAATAAAATAATATAACACCCGAAAGAATTCTGGTAGGGTTTTGGCTAGCATGGATTGAAGAGAGGGAATCAGCAGCTCTTTTGGTAGGGTAGGGTTAGGGTTACTTTATACCAGAAGATAACACCATCTTCTTTTGTGCCAAAATTCGATACATTTGAAAGCACAAAAGCAAAATCTTAATTAAAAATATCAAAGCAAACGATAAGGACTTAATTAGCTTCCTCGCCCATCATGAGTCATGACTGCATGCGCGAGATGCCTGTCTTCGACTCTTCTTCTTAATCTGCACTGAAGAAGCTATCATTCAATAGCCAATATCGAATATAATTAAAATGAGAGTAAAAGTAAGGTGAGTTTTTAGAGATAATTTTACCCATAGCTCTTCTGCAAATTGAGAGGAAAACGATGAGGATGGCCACACCTGCTAGTACACCAACAATAATGGCTACTGTTTTTCCCACATCATCCTCGCTGGAGGAATCTATTCAGACACCAAAAGCAGCAAAAGCAATGGAATTAGTCCTATGCAAATGGCTTCAAAAGAGACTAAACAAAGCTGCCACTAGCACGTAACGTTGTTTCTTTTAAAGCATATATCCTCGACCTTTGAATTCTGCCATGTTATTAATGGATGCTACACAAACAAGTATTGTAGCAAATAATTTAGTGAAAAAGGGATTTTCGCACTTGGAAAAGTTCAGACATTTATGTTCTTTAAGTCCATTGAATTTGTAACAAGACAAAGGAATTAAGGATCATAATCACTCAACTAAATGGGGAATAAAATGACTGTTCTAAGATTCCATCTTGCTCCTCTTTTCGTGTATCCAATCAGTCATTTAGTGGAACTTTAAGGGAAATCATGGCACCTGATTGTGCCTAGAAAAATATTCTTTTTTTGAGTAATTAAAAAAGAAGATCGAAGACGGGGCAAAAGCTGGATATATAGAAGAGAGGAATGCATTAAGAAACGAAAGTGCGTAGAAGAAAGCAGCCAAAGTGCCCATATCCCTTAATGCTTTACTTTAATAAAGAAACATTTGTTGACTTCTTGTTTGGGAAGAAAATCCAATTGGTCTCCTACCACCCTTCTCGCTGCCTAGGAAAAAACAACACTAAAGTGGTCAATTTCATTTTTTTGTTTTTTAACCCAATACAAACAATGGTCAGTCTATCTCTTTGTTTGCACAAAAGGCATGGTAGAAGGCAGCCTAGCTCTGTAATTGATGAGCAGAAAAAAAACATAAGCTTTTGTTTCTTTTTTTCTCGCTAAATCCATTATTAATTTGCACCTCGAGTTCTTACTAGTTTATTAAAAAAACAACAACCCCGGTCAATTTGCTAGCTTAAAAAGGATATTACTCGATAAAAAAGTGGAGATCGATGATGAAGGGTAAGCGATGATATTAAAGAGAATGAGAGAAAATTTGATGATTATAACAACTCGAATGGTGAAAAAAAACCACTCAATCGGCTAAACAGATTTTAATTTTGACAAATGGTATTTTTTATTTGTAATAAAAAAACATTATGGTTCGTTTGAAAAAATCAATAATTAATGGAGCTATTTTGATGAATTTATGAAAGCAAAGAACGCAAATAATAGATTTTACCTTTGTGCTTAGTGAAAACATGGCTCCTTCATCTACTTTTAGAATCACATGCATGAAGAAAAGAAGCATGGAGCAAACCTGAAGAGCGATCGTAGTAACCAGATGCCCAGTAGCGAGCATAGCACTGGCCCAGGTACACATCAGCCGCAGCAGCTGATCCACATAAATTCTTCAGCTGCGCAACAGCAGCGGCGAGGCAAGCAGAACAATCACTCAAGCTCAAATCCCCTAAACACTGCGCATAACCTTCTACCGAACCTGAGCTGCTAACTTTAAATCCCATAGCTACTGTCAAGTCAGCAAGAACATCATCTCTACGCTTGAAGAACTCAACATCATTGTTTACACTTCTGCTGCACTTCTTGTATCTCAGGCTCGTATCGAGCCTTCCCAAGAAATCAATATGCTCATATCTGACATAGCAACCTTCAAGTTGCAGAGCAGCTCCATATGAGTACGGACAAACCAAACTTATCTGGTTTACAGCACTCTCGATGCATCTTGAGCAATCGGCAGTCCTCAAATCACCCCTGCACTGGTACAAGCCATAGCAAATTCCTTCGGGGGGTGTTGAGCTTCCATTTCCAATGGCGAAGCTATTGTAAGAAGCTTGAGAAGATGAGCTAAAAACCGAAGACAGAAGGGAGTTGTGGTTTCCTTCAAATGGAGAGTTGGGCTCGTATTTTTCTTGAGAGCATCCTGCGTAGATGAAGACGTGAGCTTTGACAAAGTTGCCATGGTTACTGAGAGAGAGGAAGAGAAAGAAGAGAGAAGTGAGTCTCGGAGCTGGGATTGTTTTGTGAGTGGAGTGCAAGTGAAGCCTTCTCAACATTTCTTTTTTCTTGTTTTTGTTTCCCTGGCTTGGCCTTCCTTTCTTTTGTTTTTGTTTCGTGCTTTGGTCTGATGGTGAGAGAGTGAGAATGCGGTTGCTTTTTGGATTTTCTATTTGGAGAATTTTTCCCCACCAAGAAAAGGGCCAATTTAGTACTCTTCATGGTCAAAAAAAAAATTATGCTGACATAGCAACTTCTTACTTCACCCCAGTAAATATCAAATATTTTTGAAATTTTATATGAAGTTGTTTTTTAAATATTTATTCATTCAGAATTATATTAAAATAAATACATAGCAACTTCTTACTTCACCCCAGTAAAGATCAAATATTTTTGAAATTTTATATGAAGTTGTTTTTTAAATATTTATTTATTCAGAAATATATTAAAATAATATTTTTTATTTTTAAAAATTATTTTTAATATCAATACATAAAAATATAAAAATGATATAAAAACATAAAGAAAATTTATTTAAAGTAAAAAAATAATAATTTTGAAACGATAGTGACAAACAGGTTCACTGTTACTCCTCAAGTGTTCAGATTCCCGTGTTCTATCACAAGAGAAGAAAATACATTCTGATTCTGGGAACTGTGCCACTTCGTAGGTCGTGGCACTTTTCTTTATCAAGTGGTATATGTGCCTCTTGGCTCAACAAGGACACAGAAGATCTGTCCTTTTTCAAGTTGTTGCATCCTCCTTCTGTACCTCACCCTCATCAATTCTACTGTATGAATAGTGGAATGAGGATCGTGGAGCGGGAGGTTCGGGTAGAGATAAAATTACTTCTATATAAGAAATTAAGATTTATAAGTCAGATAAAAGATTATTGAAGTTGAAACTATTGAAATTATTTTATTAATTTAATATGAGAAATTTAATAATGTTTAGATAGTAATTTTCATGGAATCATCTCGCTCAGAAATTTAAACAGTTAGATAAAATCACAAGATATAATTTATATAATTATTTAACACATTTTCTTAAATGAAAGTTATTCAAGTTTAAAACTTTACAGGTTGGCATTTTCTTGCACTCAATTTTTATCAAATCCTATAAAAATAATAAGATTTAAACTCATGATCATTTAATTAACAAATGATATAATATCATGTTATAAAATCAACTTAGCTTAATAATTTAAATAATTAAATGAGATCTCACAGTATAATTTATATAATTCTCTATTAATTATTTATTGCATCTTATTATTTATACTTTGAAGAAATAGATTAATACAAATAAGAGTGAGAAATTCTAAGTAAAAATATTCTTATGAATTTTGATAGGTAATGAATTTTATTTTATCTCCTCCTCGTATCTATTTTTTTTTTCAAAATAAATATAATAACTAACTAATACCATATCAAACGTTACTCCTTCGATACCATGTTTTTTATTTCAAAAAATATAAATCAACTTTGAAAAATAAGTAATAAAATGACACAAGTTTTAATTATACAAAACTACAAGAATATAAAAATTGAAATTAATAATATTAAAAGAAGCCAAGGACCCTTGCAAAAATAATGTAACTATAAATCAACGAGCACTGTTCATGAGAATAACAAAATGATATTTTTGCTGCTCCATGTACAAAAAAAAATATACTTGCTTCCAAGGGTAATAAAGTATTTTTATCATGTGACCTATTTTTCATTTTTTTGTTTGTGCAACACATTCTCTGGTGGTAGTCCAGTTTGTCGTCAATTGATCTTTTTTATTATTTTTTTCATTTTCTCTTCTTCATAAAAATTATAAGTTCACCCTCTTAGTTATTGATATTTTAACTTCATCTTTATTCTTTTGATTTTTTTTTATCTTCATCTTTTTGTAAAAATTTTACTTGTTTTCAATTTTATTATTTAATCTCGATCTGCTCATCACTATTTAGATTTTTTTGTCTAAGCCCTTTTTATAAAAGTTTATTAATTTGCAATTTAATCTTTCAATTCAAATTGATGGTAATGTGTTTTTCAATATGATTCTCTTTTGGTTGATTTCTATTTTTTTCAGACTTTGTTGTAAAATTTATTATTCTTTTCATTTTCATCTCTCAATCAAAATATTGTTTTTTTTTTAATTTTTTTATATCAATTTTGACCCTTCGGTTTTTTTTTGGTCTCTCTAATAAAATAATTCTCAATTTCACCATTCAATAAAATATAAATTTTATCTATATTTAATTTTGATTATAATTTTTTTAATCATTTTATAAAATTAAAATTATTTTATTTTATTTTATCCTTGAATACTTGATTGATTGAAAATAAAACTCCATAGCTTTTTTAGATCGAGTTTTTCAGGTTCAATAACCCAAGTTATATGTTTAAAAAGCTAAAATGGTTTTTTTTTAAATAAATAAAAAGGTGTTATTGCTCCTTTACTTTTTTTGTTGGTTATTTCAATTTTATAATTTGGTTCATAGGTTTGATGTAATATCTTGTGTTGATTCTATTCTAATTACCTGATTATATATTTTTCATTTTATTTCATTTTGATATTTGCATATTATTTTTGTAACAAAATAAAAATAATAGTCCAGCTGTGTGGTGAAGTGCAGACACCGAAGCTAGTACTAATTCTTAAATGATTTAAATTCTTGAAGGTTTGACTATTTATGTTTCTTCGACAAATTGATAAAATCTCTTCGTTATTAGTGTTTTGTAATTAAAAAGTTTGTTTAAAAATTTGATAGCAATTATTTTTTAAATTATATTTTATTTGAAAATATATTAAAATAATATTCAATTTCATACGAATCAATTTCATAACCCTGATCTGAAAAAAAAAATCCTGTCGAAGCGCTGATCACTCTCTCTTTCTTTCCCCCAATCTCTTTTTGGCACCCAGATGTGGAGGCGGGAAAGTTATGCTTTAATGAGTCGTCGCTCCTCCTTCAGAATTATTAATTCATTGCAAAACGACGTGGCACTTGCTTATGAATTTTCACTGCTAGAACGGCGACGTATCCATCGGGGCCTTGAAAACTGGGCTTGATCCACTGGACCACTTCAACCACTTGACCAACCACTTGCTTCGCTGAAACTTCGCTGGAATGGAGAAATTGACACACACATAACATAGCCTTCCGCCATTATTTGCAAGAAAAGGAGGGAGGGACCTTTCCAAGATCGGGAATACCTCCCTTCAAGAACTCGGTTCAGATTGGATCACGAAATGGGTTTACTTCTATTGGTCCAAATCCCGTGCAAATCGGCAAATCTTGAACACGGCAACAAAATTTTGTGATTTTGTTTTCCGATTCACGTGAATAATATACACCGGGCTAAGGATATTTACTTCGCCATGAATGATTCAAGTGCCGGCAGCTGAATGTTCTAGTTTGTTCATTGACCTTGACAACTATGACCCTTGATGTTGGCTTTCTTGACCTCATTGAACCATCCACCCTTCGACTGATAGCTACGCCGGCTAAAGCCAAACCACAAGGAGGTTTCCTGGCCATTATAGATATTTTCTTCGGAATATCGCCAATATGCCTGGAGTACAATCTTTCAATCCAGCATTTTTTTGTTCTCTTGGTATTATTATTTGCCAAAGTGCCGATTGATAATTATCCCGGAAGGGTCGCTCACGTCCATTGACCAAGCTTCAATACACCATCTGGTCAATAGGCCTCGACACAATCGAAGGGCTGGTATTTTCCCATCAAGTTGTGGTGGGTATGCGTAATATTCAAGTTGATTTCGATCTTAAGATTCTCCACTAGTGCTGATAAGGACACCAATGGTGATCAATGAAGGGACGGAAAATTATCAATTTCTGCTATTTATCCCCTTTTAATCAAAACTAAAGTTTTAGGTGCAGATTGGAACAAAACACAGAATTCCTCAATCTTTGTCCAATCATTTAGCATTTAGGTATTTCATTCTTACCTTAATTCCTACTACCCCAAAAGAACCTTTGAAAACTCCGCATGCCATCCAAGCCAAGCAAATTATCTGTTCGACTTCATCGAGCTTTCATGCCACCCAAGTGAAAACCGTAACTTCAATGCACTGTGCCATTCCCATCCGAAGGAGAGAAGCCAAAACCTAACCTTGACAAACTATGAATAATTATTTTCCGTACAACAAAAGGTACTGAAAACATAGATCATCTAAATTCAAGTCCCCGTTATTTTTTTTAACTTTAAGCTACCAGGGTATTCGTGGCGATTGGCTGCCGGCACCCATTAATTTTCAATAGGATTCATGTTAGAATATCTTCCTTAAACGTGTTGTAAATAAAAGTAACTAATCATTAATAGAAGAAAATTGTTTTGATGAGATTATATCAAGTAGTACTATTAACAACCAATCAACTAAAATGGTAAGCTTCATCTCTACCATCAACATCTCTATTTTCATCATCAACTCATTACCACTATCAAAAAACAGAATCTATACCAATTTTACACCTACAGATCCATCACGAAAAAAGCGAAAAGAAAGAAAGAGAAAAAGAAAGACAGATGTAAGGCTTTAAATAGTATTATCTGACAGAAAAAAAAGAAAGTAAACCACTACCTAAATAAGAATTTCATACATAATCATCATCTAAACAACATTATCGTCATCATCGCCATCATTTAGGGGGGGGAACCCACTTTCTCAATAGTGGTCACGTTTCCACGTCGGCTTCCTTTCAGACCCAGCTTTAATCCGGGTTTGGACTCTCTCAAACTCCGAGAATCGGCAAGGAATGGTAATCCCGCCTTGTTGATTAAACCCATAAGCCTCTTCGGCTTCTCTTAATAACTCACCAAACAAAGGGTGATTAAAATAAATCACAGGCACCAAAACTCTATGAAAATCGCCGTCTTCTTGACCAACATAAATAGCCAAATGCCCTTTTGGTACAGTAACCGGTTTATCGCAGACCAGTTCATGACCCATGGGTATGTAACCCGACCCTGGTTTTGAACAGCAAAGTGATTTAGCTCCTTTTGTTAAACGACGACCCCAGTTGATGATTTTCGATATGTGCTTTGGCTTGGACCTGGATGTTGATTCTGATTGGCCTAAAAGGTTGTAATCCGGTGGGTGGATCCGGGTCCGACGGCATATCCATGTGGAGATCCGGACTAACCGTTTGCCAATCTTGAAACCTCTTATCTTCCTCATATAGTATGTTATATTAACAGTACGAGAATAACAAAAAAGAAGGGAGCTTTTTGAGGTCGTAAGAGGTAGAGGGAAGCTTACTTTGAAAGTGTGACGAGGTTTAAGAAAAGGGCCATGGGTCTGCTATGGACATGGTTAAACGAGAGAGAGTAAGGCATACTTCAGAAAGAGAAGTTGGTATGTTGGACATCTCTGTTTATGATGCGAAATGAGATTTTCATTCCAGAAAGTATCAGGATTTGTCTATCTAAGCGTTTCTTCTAAGCCCCATGTTCTGTTCTTGCTTTATGATGCCAAGCTTGGTGATGGTGGTTGTAGACGGCGGTGGTGATTGTTGTGTGGTGATGCTAGTTATTCTTGTGTAATGGTGGAGAGGAGGAATAGAACTTTTAGGGAAATAAGGAGGAGGTGTATATAAAGGGATGCTAAAGAAGAATCTACCACTAGCAGAGACACGGGTAAAAAGCAATCGTTAGGGGAATTTTTATTTTTGGGTGATTACAAATCAGTCCCCATTCTTATAGGAAATAACGTATCGGTCATCGAACTTAAAGGTTCTTGCAACCTTTCCCTAATCTTGCTTTTGTTTAACAAGATCATCCTCCTTGTTAGTTCTATTAGGAAGGCGATAACTGCAGCTTTTAATTTGGTGTTAAGAGATGCGCAAATTATAGACACATAATTTGATTGTTTATACAGGGAGTCATCGAGCAGTTTCTTTAGATCAAGTGATAAGAGCTATTGTTCTATTCATAGTTTTTTAAGAATAAACTTTATTCTAGTTAGTTTATTTAAGGTTTTTAGTTGAAGCACAAAGTATTATATATATAAGAAGAAGAAAAACTCAAAAAAATAAAATATGACAAGCCAAATCTTAGAATAGAAATCTATGCAGTAATGGATTTTAAAAATAAAAACTTATTTTAGTAAATATCGACATTTTTAGTCAAGTTTTAGCCCTTTTACCGTGCTCATTCTACAATTTCTGTACCGACTTCCATTAAAGAGAAAACAAGAAAGAAAAAAAAACTAACAGGACAGAAGAATTTTAAATCAAGAAATGTAGGTGAAAATAAGAAAAGCCTCAAGATTGAGGATGGATTTGTTAATAATCTATACATTAGGGACTGATTCATTGTTATAGATTTTTTCTTCAGTTAAGCTAATTGAACGGGAAATCAACGAGACAAAAGGGAAGAAAAGAAGAAAGAGAAATGATGAGTGTTGATAAGGTCGGCCACACGATTCTGATTTCCTGGAAGATATAAAAAAATGTGTTGAAATTTAGAGAGAGGAGGTCAAAGGTTTGATAAACGAACGGTCAGATGAGGATGGCTGCGGCGAGAGTTACCCGAAAGTCGTTAGAAACGCAAGGGAAAAAATGATTGGTTTGTTATAGCAAAGTCATTTTAAACCGTTTGATTGATCTACATACCAGATCTTGACTGGAGTTTTTGTAGCTTCCTAGAAATTGTTGGATTCTGCCACGTACACCGGTAGGAATAGAAGAATTAAGAGAAGTTGGTGAGAGAAATGTTATCATTAGGGTGTTTATGGTACTACGCGGCTCATGATTGTATAGTGCTACTCTAGTTCAAGTCCGACACGTGGCAAACTCCCATGTGCTTTCAATTTTTTTCATTGTTTCTACGAATTAATGTGTCAATTAAGCCATCATCATTTAAGAATATCCCATGGTTGGTGTGAAAAAAAAGAAAACATAATGGTAGACCCTTTTATAAAATATTTTCAAGTCACAATCTAATATGAATACCACAAGATCAATAATGACCGAGTTATATATAGAGGTGAAGTATACAAAAATAAATTAATAAATAAAAATCATTTTCTCTTATGATTACTCTAGTGTGTGTGTGTGAAGCAAATGTTAAAAATAAAACTAAATTTTTTTATTATCATATTTTAAATATATTATCCAAATTTGCAATAATTTTCTTAGTTTTGTTATAATTAATGGCCTTACAGAATAAATATTTTGTGATTCATTTTATTTGTATTCGAAAAATGTTATTGGCGTCCCACGAAATAAGGAAAATAGAATTCATCTCCAACTCAAAAAAAAAAAAAAAAAGTCTCCTTCACAAATTTGAATCTATCATAGGTCCATGATTGCTCACACTCTAAGATTTGCCCATTTGAGAAAAATAAAAAATAAAAAAACCCAATAATAGAGCTCGTACTCGTAGGGCAGTTGCGATAGGTTTGAAGCAGTCGACCAGAAAGGTCCAAATTTCCGTATACCGTACAGTGCGTGTACTTCACCTTATACAGCAGCAAAAGCTGACGGTGACATGGGGCCAGTAGCCATGGAGGCTAGTGCCATGAAAACTCCAAAATGGTGGGCTCATCTCCTGGCGTGCTCACGAGATTGCTAACACTTGATTAGATATTTTTAAAATGTGTTTTTAACTTTTTATTTAGTGATATTGTCTTTACATATTTAAAATTTTATTTTTATACCACATTTTAAAACAATTTAAAAATATTTAAAAACCTGGACACATATGGCGTGGGGTGGTTTTAAAAAACGGTGGGGACTTGGCTGTCTCTTTCCATCTCAACCAGTCTTGTTTTTTCCAAGCAATTCACGATACAAGACAAGACAGGAAAGTTCTGTCGAAAATCTGAACTGTTTGATCTTTCGGAATGCTGGCAAGGCAGACATTTTCCAGAATTCGTTTCCCACATGAAATGATGTCTATCCATATACTGTTCCAAGTACTTTCTTTTCCTATTTCTTCTGTCACTTTCTTTCATTGGGCTGAGGTTTTTTCTTTGGCTAAGTAGACCAAGATTTTTTCTTAAATAAAATCGAGTTTATTTTTATGGTCCGACTTCATAATTATACACAAACAGTGCCTGTTGTGCTTATGATAGGTTATTTACCATTGTTTTGTATAAACTCCCGGGCTAAAGCTCCTCTTAAATTGAGTTATAGGCATGCCATCTACATGCTCAAATCTTAGAAATCAGAAATACATTAAATCTATAAAAAAAAATTAAAAAAAATATCAATTTAATATTTTTTAAGTAAAATATATTTTTTGAAATATAAGCAAAGCAAGAGCAAGCACGCATATTGTTTGAAACAATTAATTTTAGAAGTACAATAACAAAGACTTGATGCTGCGAAGCCCACCAGAACCAAAAAAGTAAACAGACTTAATATCTCTTACAGCTATATAAAATGAAAATAAATAAAGGTGGCTCAAGCAATTTATTTCATTGTATACTGGAAAGGAAAATATATACAGACAAAAGTTTATATACTAGAATCTAAAAAAAAACATGTAAATTGATTGATTCTAAAACATGTTTCATCGAACATGAAAAAGGAAAATGATTCACAAACAAGCTTTTGGTCTATAAATTGACACCCCAATTGATTAGTGGTAAATACAGATTTTATGAATGAAAGATTATTAGTTACTGATAAAAAAAACATATAATATAATATAATGATAAATTTATGTCACGTGTTTGAATGAAAATGGTATCCATGTAGCATTATCCAAAAATGGGTATATGTTTCTTCAATTTAATGTGACGAAATTTTTGTTTTTTAAATAGTCCCGGTCAAAAAAAATTTAAACCTTGTTCACAGAACAGCGCATTTTGTCCCAGCCATTTCTAACAATCTTTATTTTTTTCAAAGCATTAAACTTCTTTGGTTTATTGTTTTTCTCTCTCCAAATGATGCGTGCTCTTCTTCTGCCTTGGAAAATTCTCCATCCTCCCATCGACAACTTGGGCACGTGAGATTAAAGTTCTAGTCCCCTTACTTTAAACGCTGCCTTGGAGCTGCACGTGGAGTAATTTCAGTTTGACGAACCTGAAATTAATAATGACGAGAGAGTGTGTCATGGTACTTTAAGTACATAATTAGTATACGTAAACATAAGACCTGTTTGGGAGAGTGGTTGTTGTAATTTTTTAAAGTATTTTTCGTGTCAAAATACATTAAAATAATATATTTTTTAAAATTATTTTTGACATTAGCACATCAAAATAATCTAAAAACACTAAAATATATTCATTTAAAATGAAAAAAAAAAGATTTTTTTGGAAACGACGTTTGAAAAGCTGTCCCAAACGGAGAACTCGGAGGTTCTGTCTTCTCTCCTTTTTTTTTTTTCCTTAAAATGGTCAGCCCTAATTTCATTACTATTTATATGGACGTGAGGATGATATAGTTAAAACAAATTAACAGCAAACACCAGTATCCAAAATCCAAGCATTTTGGAATATCCAAGCTTTCTAGCCGTCCTCTTCTCCCTCTTGATGGTTTCTGAATTTTCCTCTCATGTGTTACTTATATACTAGAGGTGGGCTATGCATATTTTTATATGATTTAATAGCAATTCACTGACTTAAATCATACAGCAACAAATCACAGAGTGCGTGAGTCCTTAACTAAAAAATATATTGAATGTAATAAGAAACATAATTAGATCATAAATAAAATATTTAGTATTTTTAGTACAACTTGTTTTGTTGGGTTGATTTTAAAATCTTTGTATTTAATTTTAATTTAATTAAAGCTTGAATTTAATCAAGGGAGAGTTATTCAACATGATTCAATCTACCTGACTAATTCAAAATGTCCCGATCAAGAAAAAAAAAATTGAGGTTGATTTATTTTTTACAAGAACAGAATCGAAATGAAGAAAAGGGGGGGGGGGGGGGGAAGGAAAAAAACCGGGGAGGGGGTAATTGAAAAAAAAAAAAAACTCAATGTCTCCACGTTCACAAAGCCTGTGTTATTTCTCTCTGCAAACGTCATCGCTTGTACGTGCGTGTTTATGCTGGAGGTGGCAAGAAATAATGAAAAACAATCCCGAGCATTTGGCCAAGATGTAATTTCCCGAAGGGTTGAAGAAGACTAAAAGGCCAGGGGATCAACGGCCAGATATCCATCCGTACAACCGAAGACATTCCAAACCAAGTGTCAAGGTACAAGAATTGAACTTAGCTTCATGTTCCAGAATTGCCCAGAGGCATCCCTAAAAAATAATTTTAAAAATCGATGTTGTCTTAGAGGATGAGGCCACAGAAACAGGTATAAGTTTTCGCTGTGGTAAAACTAGTCCATCCACTCGTCGTCGTAAAAAACATAAATAGGCTCAAATATATTATTATATTGTGTTATTTTTATTGCTTTATTGATATTTATTTAGCTAATTATCATGTTGATTTCAAAGTTGTCTCACATACGATGTATTTTCGTACTTATTTTATATAAGCATGATTTAAAACCATCAATTAACATGTGAACAAGTTGTTTAAAATCTCAAATCATCCATTAATTGACTGATTAATATAACTACTAATGACAATAATAATTGCCTACAAATATTATTACTATTTAGATATAGCATCGTTTTTTAATAGCGTTTTTTCCTCTAATGATATATCTTTTTTTTTAAATAATATATCCATGGCGCTAGTGTGACAAGATAACCCTAAAGAATTGGGGTGTGAACATGATCTCCCAACGTGAAGATAAACAAGCAGTCTCATCCGGTATGGTTCCATTGTCCTTGTCAACGTGCTCTGAAAAGTCAAATTCGAGCTTCCACGCCGGTTGCGGACATTGAAAGCCATGCCTCACCGGTTCCGTGGGAGTATTAAAATAGTTTTTTTGGCAGTAATGATAATAAATATTTGATTAATTAATTGCTCAAAATATCGGTTTAATAAAATGTAACCATCCCAGCCTTTTCGGCTTGCATGGAGTATTTTATTTTATTTGTACGAACACATGCACCGTACCCACCGTTGGAGGCCCATTGGTTTTCTTTCTTAACAAACATCCTTAATTAATTGCATAACCTAGCGTTATTTAGTTATTTCTTGTATCATCAGCCACTGTCTGCAAATTTTATTAAGCTTCCAGTAGCTGAAGCATTATATAAAACTTGAAGAAGTTGCATGGCAATGGAGCACGAGAGGATGCATCTAGTCAACCCGAAAACCACCCATCATTTAGAGTTCAAAATTATCAATTAATTTTTTTATTTAAAATTAATTAATTTGATATTTTTAGATTATTTTGATGTAAAATATAATTATTAAAAAATAAAAAAAATATCATTTTAATATATTTCTTAACAAAAACCACACTCATAAACATACACTTATTCACGGACAGTCACTTGCACGTTAAAAAATTAAATCCAATGTTATATTTAAACAAACTGATAAGAGAATAATTTAACTGCTCCAATCATTTTTTTCTGGAGGAGGATAGATCATTATATTAACTTACACAACCCAAATTACTTTAATCCCATTTACCTCGATATTTTATTTTATTTTTATTAAAATCCATGTACATGTTTGCTTCTTCCCTTGGGAGAGATGGGAACATCATTATTCTATATTGTTAATGAACCATCTCATCTAAAAATTTAAGCTATTAGGTGAGACCTTAAAATATGATTTATATTATTCTCTAATACAAGTGAAAGCCTTTTGAGCTTAAAACTTGCACACAGACTCACACTAACTTGTGCTTGATTTTTATCAAATATAATGAGGATGATGAGATTTGAACTCGTGACCGCTGGATTAACAAAGCTCTAATACCATGTTAAAAAAACTATCTCACCTAAAAGTTTAAACTGTTAGGTGAGGCACCTAAATATGATTTATATTATTCTCTAATATATATCGTATAAAAAGAAATCATAAATTAATGATTTAAGACATGGTTTATCATGTCCTTGCCTCTTGTTTTGATATTAGATTAAGGAGCATCTCATATTCGGCTGCCTAGCTAAAACTTACAAACATAACCTGTCTTTTTCCATGCACTGATCGTAGTTTGGACCTTGCTGTGGAAGTTCTTCGACCACAGTTTGGATTGCTGGATTGAGTTTTTGACTAGGTCAATCACATACTAGCTAGAAGATGACATGCTTGTTCCATAGTGTGTTATATATTATGTTTTAAACTTTTTATGATTAAAAATACATTAAAATAAAAATTTTAATTTTTCTTTTGATATAAGAGCACCACAAAAATATTCAGAAACACCAAAAAAAAAATATTTTTTAAAAATAATAAAATGACAATTCAACCTCAACATCAAATAAACCCGAAAACTTGCTAAAATTTACGCCATTTGATTCGATAAACCATCTAGCTATATAGATGTTTACTACTTATATTTCCCGCACTTTATGGTAGATACAACTATGTGATACCATTAACATATTTGTTAGTGTTTTTAAAAACAACTTACATAAATTTATAGCATATTAGGTTGGTCTGGTTGATTGATAAAAAAAACTTCCCTAAAACAAAGGTATCCAAACTCTATTTTGAAAACTAATGTTTTCTTAAACTAAAAAAAAAAAAAAGAACGCGCGTGGAGAACTTTTTGATAATATTATCAATTTTGATATTAAATTGAAGAGTTCTTAGAGATTAAGTGCCAAGTTTTAAAGTAAAGGGTGGGGGGCTAAGGTGAGACAGTGTAACATTCCCAAAATTTCAGCACTTATGTAGAGCTTTCATGAGTTTGTTTTCATAATTTCCTTATAAATTAGTATATTCCATGTAATCGATGGTTTCAGCATTGACCCTTCTTGGACCGTTTTCAACAATCTAGCATTTTTACTTTAATACAACATTTCAGAAACAACAATACTTAGCATACCATTTCAATGAATATTCATGTTAAGTAAATTAAAAGAAAAATAATTATCTTATAATCTCATACAACTAAATACAATTTAAACGTTTAATATTCCTACTTCGATTATGGTTAAACTTCTATATAATATCAACATATAAGGACATTTAACTAAGTGCTCACATTCATTACGATGTTTAAAAAGGATAAATACATAATAAAATACGAGATAATTACGTTAAATCTATTTAAATTCCATACACACAACAAAATAGTCTTCAAAAACTTTTACAAGGAAGTATCCATCTTAACATGACCTGGAATGCTACTAATAGCAAAAGTAAACTTTCTTAAGGGCACATTTGGCATATTCTCTCAAATGCTAATTCCATTTGGGTTAGATGGGTTCAAACCTACCTGCTGAAGGGGTGTTCTATATGGTTTGTCCCTATGCCAGCGAAACCCTCTTGGACGTGGCGTAATGTTCTCCAAGCACGGGGCATGGTGACGGGCAAGATTACCTTAACTACTGGTAATGGTTTGAACACTTACTTGTGGCATGATTACTGGTTGCCAGGAGGGGTTAGGCTTTGTGATTTGTTCTCTATGAGGAGATTGGCTGAAACGGGGTTGCCTTGCAATGCTAGGGTTTCTGATATCATCGAAGGGAATGAGTGGCACTTTCCCACGGTTCCAAGTGGAATTCAATCTCTGTGGGACACTATCAATTTCCTTCCAGATAGCTCGATCTTGGATAAGGCCTGTTGGGAGCCAAGTGCCTCAGGTACGTGCACTATCCAATCAGTTTGGGAAGAGACGAGACTTGCTAGGGCGCATGACAAAGGGAGCAAATTGCTCTGGCACAGTTGGCATATCCCTCGCCACTCCTTTATTTTATGGCTTGCCACAAAGGGTAGGCTGCGGACTCAGGATAGGCTTCACAACCAGATGCTTCCTCGGGTTCCATGCGTGCTGTGTGGTGTCCATGAAGAAGATCACAATCACTTATTTTTCAACTGCACCCTCTCAAATGCAGTTTGGCGCATGATTTCTTTGAAGCTCCACGTCACGTGGCCCACGGTTCCTTGGCAGCAAGCTTGGGAATGGGCGTGTGATGGGTATGCTTCTCGTAGTCAGCACCATTCTCATGTCTTGGGGATGGCCCTGGCAGCCACAGTTTATCACTTTTGGAGCGAAAGAAACCGGAGACTACACCTTCATCAGCATGGGAGTGTTCAGAAGTTATGGGAGAATATCTGTGGTTCGGTGAGGGACAGATTGGCAAATCTTAATGAAGGGTGCTTGCTGCCGGAGAGCATTCGAAGGCAGTGGGACATCCACTAAGGTTCTATGGGTTTGGGCCTGCTGGGTCCGTGTAGGCTTCGGCCATGGCAGCCTTCGGGCAAGGGTTTTTTGGGTCTCTTTGTTGGTTTGGTCTTGGGTTTGGGCAGGCTGTTGCCTTGTAAGCCTTTTTAGGCTTTGTTAGCCCGCTAGGGCTTAGTTTTAGCTTGTTGGGTCTTTCCCAGCGAAGCTAGCTGCTAGCTTTAGCTAGTGGTCTGTGTGTTTGTAAATTCCCCCCCATTTTTTAATCCATCCTTTTTGATTTGGTTCAAAAAAAAAAAAAAAAAAAAACTTTCTTAAGACTACTAGGGCATATGATAACTGGTCTGTCCATTCTTATTATTTAAACGAAAAACTAGTTAATAAAGTACATTTATCACCATAACATGTAGAATTTAATTTATCATGAAGATGATTTAAAATTTCTAAAATTTATAAAGTTCAGGGTGTTTAACACCTCTAGCGATAATTAATTAATATAACTTAATAAAAGGGGTATGAGGTCTTTGTATGAACCAACTAAAAAAATATTTTCATTGTGTTTACCATGAACACTAAATTATTGGCTTGTACCATTCGAATTAGTTTTTTCAATATAAAAAAATATTCAAGTATTACTAACGTGTTTTTTATTAAAATTTTATAAAGCTTGATTTTGAATTAATACAATGTTGAATGATAAACTTAAAAATCATAATATTAATAAAAAAAACCCGAGTTAATCGAATTAACCCATCAAATTTATGACCTGGGTATAAGACTGAAATGATCTTATAGAAAACAAACCAAAATAAATAATGAAACCAAATTTATCAATCAACTAAACTTTAAAAGTGATATTAGAAGTAAAAAAAAAAATTGGATTTAATCCAAAGTCATGATACTAAAATAATCTAATAAAATTTATTTTAAAAAATTATCAAGAAACCAGTATTAAAAAAAAAAAAAAACTGGAAATTGATATCATCGTTCCCTTGTTTCCCTCCAGAATTAGTGCTTGAAATAATATCGCTATATATATTTTCTGGGTCTGTGTAGTCTTCTCTCGCATTAAAATATTTGATACAAAGTTGATGATGTTAATCCTTAATGTTTTACGGTGGGCATGTACTAGAAAGATTGTTGGCTCATCCTAAATTGTCATACGTGCTGACCAGGTTTCCCAGAATTTTACCTATCAGATTAGGTCAAGCTTTATATCTTTGATTAGGGTTTTCAATTGAATATGTTTTGCCCCTGAAAACTAGAAGGTTAGCACTATACTGATTTGATGATCGATAACTGATATTTAATACAACTAACCTTTTTTTAACGAATGCATATATGATTGATCCTCTTGTTTGGATATGTTTTGCCCACCATGAATATATTAAACTTTTTCTGCCACTTAAAACAATAAGTTTAATTGAACTACAAGTTGGTAAACATATCATTGTATATCCATGATATTTCGGATCTGTTTGGGATACATTTTTAAATAAAAGTTGGATAAAATTTAGTTTATTATATATATATATATATATATATATATATATATATATATATATATATATATATATATAAATTAATGTGATATATATATAATTTGTTTTTCAAACAACGTTAATTTATTTGAGGTTAAGTTAAAGTTCAGATTAAGTTTTGAGGATTACTATCTATAACTAATCCAAATCTATCTTTTTATCTTCAAATTCTGAATTGAAATTTGATCTTAGACCAAAATATTTCTATCCCTTTAGTTTAGTTCGGGTTTGCTCCGATGAAACGGGCATCCCAATTTCTCGTTCATAATTGAGAGGGGCGATTGCCAGGTCGAGCTTAGAGGGAGGGATCCTTCAAGGCTTTCTCCAAGGTGGTCCAGTGAATCAATGGCCACCATGTTTTGGACCAATTACTTCAAGCCCACTAAAACCTCTAGCTTTCCTTCAAGGTCTGGTCATTATTTGTTGGCCCAATCGTTATAAGCCCATAAATACTATATGTTTAAGGTCCATTAAGAGATTGACATATGATCTCCTTCCCCTCTGCGAGTGTGAGGGGGATGATGAAACTTATAGAAGGAGAAAATAATAAATAGACTAGTACCAATCAAATCAAATAAGTGACTGTAAATAACTGTCGTGTCGTTAGCTCGCGAAACAAAAGAAATAGCAAGCATTAGGATCTAGATCCAAAATGACGGATACAAATCTGGAGTTACAAGAATCCGGTTGGGAGGAACTAAGAAGAGAAGCAAGAAAGATCGAAGGAGATCTCGATGTTAAACTCTCTTCTTATGCTAAACTTGGCTCTCGATTCACTCAAGGAGGAGGAGGAGGAGGTTGGGATTTACTTTTTTTTTTCTTTTTAATTTCCAAATGTAATAATGTGGTAATTGTTTCATGGAAATTTAATATTTTATAGTCATTAGTGGATTATCGGTGATGATTGTTATGGAGTGTGATTTAGGTTATGGTGAGGCTGGTTCGCCAACAGTTGGATCCAGCAGGTCATGGAAATCTATGGAAATGGAAATTCAATCGTCACTTGAGAAGTTACTTGATATAAATGATGCTATGAGTAGATGTGCTGCGTCTGCAGCACCAGCTACTTCAGTTACTCAAAAGCTAGCAAGGCATAGAGATATTCTTCATGATTTTACGCAGGTTTGGTTTTTTTCTTTCGAAATTGTTAATGAAGTGTTTGTGAAAGTTTTATTGTGTCGTATGTGATGCGTGTATTGGCATCAATGCGGATGAGAAATCTGGTAATGAATTTTTGATTTTAGATTAATGTCGCTTCGTTCCAATTTGAAAAAATTAGGAAGAGTGGCTTTATTAATACGGGAGGAGTATAGAGTGGAGAAAAAATACAAATTACAAACTGAGCATAAGAGCCTTATCTGAAATGTTGGTGTCGACATCTTAATATTTTGTCGTTGGAAGACAGTTGATTTGATTATTAATGTCATTGTGTTTAATTTCCATCATTTTGCTGTGATTGCGGGCATAATCGGTTCCAGTTTTTCCTTCCTTTCTTTCTTTTTTTGCTTTTTTTTTGGTTGATTATATGATTCACACTCTGTTTTTCCTCTTCTTTTTTTCCTTGTTTTTTGCATTTTTTTATTGGTTGATTATATGATTCACTTAATGTTTTGAGGCTCAAGTGCTACTTCCGCACCTTAAACAGTGCAAAAATAAAAATGCATCAGCAACAAGTTAGTTTTTCTTGTGGCGCTCAATTAAATTTTCAAATGGTAATTTGAATTCAGCAGTATGCATCCGATCCCTTAGAATTTTTTGTTTTTATGAAATGTCAAGAATCCAGCTGGTTTTTTCAAAATCATCAAATTCCAAAAGATTTTTTTGCATCTGCAAGTGGAATCTCATTGTGTGTCTGATGACATCTTAAAAATAAGTGTCATTTAAAAATATTCATGCTTGAGTGCTGCTTGTCTTGAGAATAAAGTGTGAGGAGAAGGTTTAGGAGCCTAACTTATACACATCTGATGCAGATGCACACAATCACTGCTTTCAGTAAGTTCCCTTTTTTCTCTGGTGTCATTCCCAGTGGTGTCTGAGTTCAATTTAAGTTCTTATTTAAAATCTCTTTCTAGTTGGCAGTGGCAGTATTATTTTTGCAGCTTCTTGGTTTATGATTGAATAACAAATCCCACTATAGCACTTCAAAGATTAGTGGGGTTCAGAATTGGTCCAAAATTGTTTTTTTTTTTTTTTTTTTCATATCATTGTATATGTTCCATTAAACAAATTAGCAGATTAGTTAGATGCTAAAACTGTAGCATATTAGGGATTTTCATGCAGCTTTTATTTCAAACAGTTTTGCCCCTTTAGGACAGCTTCGCATTGTATGATATTCCTAATCATTTGATTTCATTGTGGACATGGCATCTATTCTCTTGAGCTAAGAATTGGTGTTTTATTGGTTCCTGTCTCATTGATCAAATACAATTTGTCACTTTAGGAGTTTAGACGAATCAAGGGAAACATAAACTCCATGAGGGAGCATTCAGAGCTTTTGAGTTCTGTCAGAGACGAGATTAGTGAGTACAAGGCGAGTGTCATTTGAACTCTTAAAAATGCTGTATGCTCTCATGTTTTTGTTTCTCAAAATCGAGGTTTGTTTTCTGTGTACTTACAGGCATCTGGTAGTATGTCTCCAAGAGTGCAGTTACTACGAGAAAGAGCTGCCATCCATGGAAGCATATCTCACGTAAGACTTTCTCGCTTTCTTCTGGTCAGATTCATGTCAGATTCTTTAGATTAAAATTTTGCCTTGCTCATTTCTTGTCATGTTGTTGATGGAAAATAAGTAACGATGTTGGGATGGACAACTGGCAGTATTGAACTGGATGGAGTTAAATAATAAGTTTTATTAGTTAAGAGGTAGAGACTAAAGAAAATATGGATGGAATGAATATAAATATTGACTAGTTCAGGGTGCTACTCGTAGAGGACACAGGAAAAAAATGTTTTGGCAGTGCTGTAAGAAATTTTCAATGGCCTAGGAGTAGGCATATGTGGGCATAGGTAGTGAAAAATGGCAGAAAATGTATGTAATTGGCTGTAAATAGTGGGAGTCACCAGTTTTACTTATCTGTCACTAGACCCATAAGTCCAACCACCACCACCACCACCACTGTTCCACCTTTAATTGTTTTGAACCTTGAACCTCTACAGCTTTAGTCCACTTGCACTCAGTGAAGTGGGAGGTACACCACCCAGCTAAAAAGCCTGGTTTATGAACAGTGCAAGTTAAATGCATTTAGATTTCTAGTTTAATAACAATGTATCGAGCAAGGGTGGATTTTTGTGGGATTGAAAATAGGTGAAAGGGAAATATGGTGAGGAATTTCGTTTTCCACTCTATAGATCACCTGCAGAACATGGAACTAAGGAATGGAACATGGAAAGAATTTTTCTTTCCATGCCTACCACATTCAATCTCTCTTATTTGGAGAGAAAGGCTTAACATTAAACATGTATATTTTCCCTTCATTAACTAGTGTTTCTCTTACCCCTACTTAATCCAAGTTCTAATTCTACAAGCCACCTGTCCATTCTCTCCTTCAGTTTATCTCTTCCAATTCCTATCTTTTTCTTTTCTAGATCGACATGTGGTATTGTCATAACTTCATTATATAAACATGTTGGCCTACTGTCCAACATCATACAAATGGATATTGATGTATTAAATCTGTACATTCCTGTATAACTTTGTGATATCAAATGTCAAAGATGCCGTGTCTAGAGACTATGGTTTATTTGATTAGCAAATCTTATGTCCAAACAAATGGAGACAAAAATGGAAGGGAAGTTGATTACTAGTTAGAAGTTAATCTTCAATAAATAAGGTGATGAGCACAATTGCAATGCTGCATTCATAATTGTCATTCCATCTCTTATTCATGTTTCAAATAAATCAAAAACTTCCATTTTCATTCCTCTCCTTTTTCACATTTCCCAAACACATGGACTGAATATAATTTTCCCTTGTACTTTCATTCCTCCCATAGTCCCATTTTCTTTTCTCACAACTTTTCAGTCCCCAACATAGCATCAGTTACTCACTAAAGAGCAGTTGTCAATATAATGCTCATAGTATCTATTTTATGATGCCTGCCTCTAAACAAAAGGGTTCAATGTCATGGAACAATTTAATTAAATGTTGACCTAACATGGTTTAGAAAGATACGATGTGTTTGTACATTTGGCTGTGAACTAGGTGTTCCTCCTTCTATCCCTTTCACTGATCTCAATGAGTAGGCATAAAGTTAGCTACAATCATTAGTGACTATACCAAATATTTATTTAAAAGCACTCCACCGAATTTTCTGGTTTTATACCACTGAAAAAATTTCCACCGGAAATAGCTGTTTTTGTACCTTTTTGGTATCTACTTGTCTGAATTATCAGTTATCATACAAAGCATTGTGCGGATCAGGAAACCCAAGTTCTCTTCCTTGTGTCATATATAGAATCAAGTTGCAATGACGGAGAGCTACCTCAGTTGGCCCTAATAGAGAACCCTGTTATATTGGCTAATTACAAGTGAAGTCATGCAGCCTATACATGTTGCATGTGATGAGTTAACTGACTGTCCTATGCAAAAGTGGCAATCTTAAAATACCAAGTTGTATCTGTAGTTTATCTCACATGATTTACGTTTGAATTCTGAACCCCCCTCAGTATCCATTCAATTAATGGCATTATGGTATAAGCTGTTGACTTCCTTTGTTAGCAGTTGCTTCTCTGATCTTTTAGTCAATTGACAATGTTGCTTCACGTCGGTGCAGATAGATGATGTCATAAATCAAGCTCAAACAACCAGGGCCGTTTTGGGTTCTCAAAGGGCTTTTTTTGGAGATGTTCAGGGGAAAGTGAAGCTTCTAGGTGACAAATTTCCAATCATCCGTGGCCTTCTTGGTACTATACAGTAGCCATTTGTATTATAAACACGTATTTTCTGATATTCTGCAACATTCTTCAGTCACGTAACAATCTATCTCTTCTTCTTCTTGTGTTTTCTAAGGTTCTATCAGGAGGAGGCGATCAAGAGACACTCTCATTCTGTCCGCTGTTATTGCTGCTTGTACGCTGTTTCTTATCATCTACTGGCTCTCAAAATAACAAACGCCATTTATTGTCACAAAATTTACAAAACGACGGTGCTCTTCCAAAGCAATTTTGCTTCTGTAATATGTTCGGATCGATCAAGTTGTGTGTGCATCCATGCGGGTGCCTTTACGCCAAAAGTATATCATTTTGTTTTGTATGTGATTTGCTATTCCAAAAACATGGCTAGATGTACAAATGAGCACAGCCACACAAGGATCTAGATGTCAACAAAAAGAAAGAAAACGAAGGGTTCCACATGTCGTTGCTGCACAGGAACTACCTGTCAGCTTGATGACTCCTTGTCATGCCTTAAATCATCAATGTCCCTTCTTGTCCAGCTTTTAGCCTTGTTTGGGTTACCTCTAACCTTTGCTGCACGGAGTCTTTGCATGTCCAGTAGCACTGTTTTTCCAACTCATCAACCGCGCATTGAATGCACACAAATTTTGCCGGATGGTCACGTGAGTGCCAGGCACTTCTTTTGTTGTCTTCATTTCTTGATATGGAATTGTCCATCGTGTCCTTATTTATTCACGTTTCAATGGAGGAATGACCGTGGAGGTATCCTTTCTAATTTGGTAGTATGATTATACTTATTTTTTAAAATTATTTTTGATATTAGTATATAAAATGATTTAAAAATATTAATTTTTTAATTTAAAATAAAAAATAATAATAATAAATTTATCAAAAAATATTTTTAAAATGCAATGCAAACACTCGACCTTTGCTTTCATGAGGCTTCCATGCTTGCCTTTATTTATATCAAAGTAATTTTTTTATTCTCTAGAAATCCTTCAATGGAGCTCCACTTATTTTTTATTTTTTTCATGAATAATTTTCATTAAATAAAATACACAAGTCATAATAAAATAAAATAAAAATCACATTTATCAACAAAGTTAATCACTTTACCAAACACAGTTAATTTCGAGAAAAAACTATACAAGTTATTTTAGACATGATGAAGTATTATGTTGGCATTTGTTTCTTGCTGGTACTATAAATTGTTGATAGAATACCATCATTGCTTGCTATAGTTTTTACTATGTTATCGGCGTTGAGGAGCTTATTTTGCTAGTATTTCACTGGTGTTTTTATATTTATTTTGGTTGTTATGATCTACAAGCTAAAAATTGCTCACATTAAACCCATAAATACAACAAAAAAACATCTTCAAAAATCGAAAAACAAACAAATATTACATTTCACTATCACTAATATTCTTTGGTCATCTAATATAACCCTACTATTGTTCTTACAAAAACTCTCTAATCAAACTTCATCTCTTACCGAACCAAAAATATACGATCAAAGCCATGCTATGATTATACTTATTAACAAAAGTAACAATCCAACAATAAATTCCATGTTATGAATAAAAGGACCTCATTTTACAACAGCAGTCTCATTCTACACAGATTTAGTTGGTGATTGCTTGTCAACAGTGCTGATATTTTGTTTTCATTAAAACTTTTTCAGACATCAAACAACTCTCTAACCCAAAAAAGAGAGAAGAACATTGAAAACCGCATATTTGCTCAGCTGCAAGGGCGGCTCAGGTCCTTGTCATGTAAGCTCATCGTACTCTTGGTATTTACAACAGCTAACGAGCCAGTTCACATGTGGCTGCCCCTACCCCTGTAAAAAAGACAAATTAATTATATTGTCTGTTTATACAATTGAATTTTAGATCTACATTTGGACTAGCGTAACAAGAAAAATGATCTCCTTACATAATTTCATAGAAACATGGAAATGGTAAGCCTTCATGGAATAATATTTTCTAAGACTTTTACCACTACAACAGGAAATTAAAGCATATGCGTTTTCATAATAAATCCAGACTTGGTTGACCAAAATGCCTTCACTGATGGCGAAATTCCATTGACAATCTTCGATTTTCCACTTAGAAGACCTTTCCTGTCACCATTTTTACTTTCTTGGTCAATAGGTCAAAGGTCTTATTGATGTAGTGATCATCACACCCTGATTAACATTCTTCAGTATTGATATTAATAAAAAAAAATTATAAATAAAAATATTATGTGTTTTCTTGTATTAGCAATCACATTTTATGTGGACGACACAGAAATAACTTTCCAATCATATGGCATCGTTATACATGTCTGGGAACGTAATCTATGTTTTTTATTTATTTTAAAAAGTGCTAAATAATTTAATGATAGTTATTGGTTGATGGATGTTCTAGCTACACATGCAAATTGTTTAAGATGTAACATTAGCTAGAAATAGCCATTAAATCTAGCAAAGTAGAAGTAAATAAATGACGAGGGCACGTACTACAGCAATTTTAGACAGCTAAATTCGATCTGCCGTGGAAGGTCTCCTCAGCAGGATACGATCAATTGCATGTCTGATTCTGATATCCATGTAATGTGTCCCACAATGAATCTTTATAGTATTGACACGTGCCAAAGAAGCTGATATGCCGAGACCTAATTATCAACCATCATACTGACAACTTTGATTAATATGAGCATCTCCTGTCTCGTTAATTAATCTGATTAATTAGGAATAAACATTAACGATATTTCAAGGTAAACAATCTTCCCATCTGTAAATTATCATGTAATTAATAAGCTAAAGATAAATTATAGGTGCACGATTGTGTATATAATTGATCATATCGGTGCAGTAAATAAAAAGAATTGTGATTTGTATGATCCAATGAGTCCTTTATGAAAAAATCTTCTTCCCACCATATTAATTTATCGTATCATGAGTCCTTAATTATTTAATTACTAGCGGGGCCAGGTTGAATATATATTGCTTATATTATTTATTATTGTAATTATCATAAAAGTTTTACTGTTAAATCCCAGACTTAATTTGTTTTGCAGTATTTTTTTTTATTAAAAAAAGAAAACACATGGTTAATGATGACCTCAATTTTTTAACACGAGGAACCAGACAAATCTTGGAGTAATGAGTTTTGTAGTCCCTACACTACTCAATATTTGTTAGTATGGCCCCTCATTCTTTAATTTATTTTTATAGGCACGGTTTATTCGGTGCTGGCATATTGGAAACTGGAGAGGAAAGCAGTAAACAGAGTTCATCCGCTTCAAAGCCGTTTCCTGCACAAACCCATTTCTAAGGCACCGAATCCTCATTGCCGAAAACAAAACATAAATAAACCTGTCCTCGAATCCTCGTAGAAATCTCGTAATAAATGCTGCATGAGTGCCGTGTTCTATTTAACGAGGAACCAAACAGAACCCTCAAGTCCAACGAGGGCAGCCATGGATACTGTTAATTAACTCTATAAATATTGGAAACTTAATTTAGAATGACAAGTCAGGACTCTGTCATTTCTAACCGCGTGACTGAGAAATCTTCACTTTAAAAGCAATTTTAGGGAGGAGAAAGCCACCCAGTTGCACACATGAGCTAGGATGGTGATAGTTTTCAAAATATTTTGAGATAAAATGATGGCCATCTTTTTCAGCAAGCCTAGAGTGCTGCAAGAGAAAGTAAAACCTATATATAATAGGTAATACAGTACAGAAAACTAATATAATAAAAGAGCTAAAACTTGTCGCGAAGATGGAGAAATCTATGCAAGGACAAAGAAAGTAAATTCAAATCTCTGGCATCCCGGTGTCCCTGACAACTACGTATCTCTGTACATGCATGTGCGTGTGCGAGGGCGAAGAGAGGGAGATACCTGAGTGGTCAAATCGGTGAAGATATAAAAGCTTTAATGTTTCCTGATTTAATTATTAATTAATTACACTTCTGTATGGATTGCCTCGTATAATTATTACCACAATAATTTTGATTGGTTTCTTTTCAGGTGCTTTTACCGGATGTTTGTAATTTAGTTCAACGAGGTCTGCGTTTTTGAAAGGCATGGAAGAATTTTCTTAAACCTGGTATTCAAGTCGAGGGCTGTAAGCATCTATGCAACGAGTCTTTCTTCGTTAAGCATGAATCATAAAACTTTATGATCCTTTAACTACTGCCCCTCACCAACCTTTTGTCACTATTCTCCCGTGTTTCTATTTATTTTTTCCCACCGTGATTATGTCACAAAACCTAGAATCTTCATGTAATAAGTTATTTAGTCTAAAGATAATGGTAGGTTAAGATATTCCGTAAGTAATTCTTCTTTTTCTTTTTTAGCAGAGAAACACCAAATAAATGATAAAACTTGAAGTATATGCAAAAACAATCTCAATCAAGATACTTAAAGATAGTACGATGAAAAAGTTAGTAACCTTTTTGAAAATATAATAAATAACTTCAAATAGTTTTAAATTTCAAGAACAAGTAATGTTTATTTTTATATTTTACGGTGATTAATATTCTGAAATATATGCAAGCTACCGATAAATAAATAAAGGTTCTAATAAAAGATATTTATATCCCTTGAACCTTGTCAGGAAAAAAATTATCTGAAAAGACCCTTGTTTTCAATGGCATTAGTGAGAAACAAATATCTCTTATATATTATTAATGAGATAGTAAATATGGTAGGCTCTTTAGGATATGTTTTGCAACAAACATCCATTACATATTATTAATGCCAACCGGGACCTAACATACTACCTTGAACCCGAGTATTTTTTATTTGACATCTCGTCAGATTCATTTTTTTTGGGGTTTAGCTTACAACTAAATCTAAGTATGTTGTGTTTAGCATCTTGTTAGGTCCATGTTTCCTTAGTTTCGGTTAATGGTTGAGCTTATGTAACTTGTTAGGTTACATTAGGTTTGACTAATCGCAGTGTTTTGGGTCTAACATAATATACCCATGCTCTCTTGGATTCAATAAATTGTTAAATCTAAATATATTGAGTTTGATATTTTACTATGCTTGTATTGTCTTAGATTTGATACATCACCAAACTCAACTCATATTGGATTCAACTAATTATCAAAAATAAGTGTTTTGGAGTATGACATATCGCTTATACCCACTTGTTCTAAGATTTTCAAGTCTACTACATTTACACTAAAAATCACTTACCTTATCACATATTATACAGGATGAACCATAACACTTTTTGGCGGTGTCAATTGTTTTTTCTTAACAAGTTGTTGGACATTTTGTATGCGATATAATTTCAACAAATCACATGAGCTAATCCAAATCTACTATTAAAAAATATGGAAAGGCTTTGCTCTTGAACAACTTGTTAAATCTAACTTTTATTGACCATAAAAGGCTTGAGTTCAATTATATATATAGTTTTTGACAATCCATGGATTAGTATGATCTAATACAACTCTTAAATGGTAAAGAACTAGTTGTGGTGGTTCAGAAAAAAAGAGTCCACAAACACCTTACTATTTATAAATATTAAAAGAAAAAAATAATCCAAAACAAATACTATACTTTAACTCAAACCATCCTAATTAAGCATTTATCTAAAACAGTTTGCGAACTCTAGCATTACTAACTATATTCTCAGCTTTAATGACGAAAAATATATTATATAAACTGGATTTATAGAAATTGAAAAGTTGTTTCTGTTGAAGATTGAAGATTCTAATTCCAAGACTGCATCTGGAATGAAGATTAGAAGATCAGTATTAGTTTTTGTTTTAAATTATGTTTTCAATAAAGATCAATGTAATTGATCTCGTATGATAGTTATTTCCTTATTTAACTAGGAGTCTTTAGTTTTTCCTATTTAGCTGAAAAGTTGCAATAGGAAAGATTTCTTTATGTAAGGTTTGATTTTTCTTCTATAAATAAAGCTAAGGGATGGCAGTCACCTCAAGTTATTCTGCTCCTATTTTTCAGTACAATTATTTGTGTTTGAGTTGCCTTGTGTCTCACGGTTCTTTAGAAAAACAGAGACTGGAATTTCTTGATCTCTACAGTGTCTGTTTTTCTGGGCAAACAACACAGAAGCAGTTACTGATTTGAACAATAACTGTTCGTGCTTCAAGTTCTTTATTTCCAACAGTTTCATCAACCCAATTAATCTATAGGAATTGAAATAATTGTTTCGATTGGATAGTAGCTCAACAAAACATTTAAGCCTTAATATCAAAGCAATTAGGTTCTGCTATTCGGATTTGTTGTGCCTTTCAACTAGATCATGGACCAAATTTATCTTAATATGGAGATATGTTCGATCATTCAATACCATTTTGTCAATACTATCTTAGATGGATTTGTTGTGCCTTTCAACTAGATCATGAACCAAATTTATCTTAATATGAAAATTTCTCGAGGGAGTAACTAAGAAATTGTCTTGTAGGATTAGCCAGACTGCGAATGACTATATATTACACGAAAATATAGTGTGGATGGAGGCATGCAGGCCTCCAGCTTTTTTTTCAAATTGCACCAAACAGCCTCAGAATTAGGAAAGGATGATTAGCTATTTATGACAAATAAGTAGATGATCATCAGTTAGGCAAGACCGGTGCTCGATTTTTAGGGTTTTTATTTATAAATGGAGTCAAAACGAGTGTAGGAGCAAAAATGGAATTGTAGTGAACCAAGAAAATGGAGGTTTTCCCTTCCTTGTCATCTATCTTAACTATGAAAACAACTGGTGAATGAGCCAAAGCCCATGCAAACGTCCTTTTCTCACTCCCCACCTCTCCCCCCACCTCTGCCGCCTCTGCGCTCTCTCTCTCTCTCTCTCCCGAGCACACACACATCCATTTCCTATTTGGAATGCCAGCCATTCACTTGCTTTATCTCTAACCCTCTCTCTCTCTCTCTCTCTCTCTCAACTGTGCACTATTTATGATACATCAGCAACTTGTACACACAACAAAAAAACATGTAAAAGCGTTAAAAAATAAAAAATAAAGAAAAATTATAGTGTCAAGAAATGGAGAGAGAAGGCGAGCACCTTCTGGTTCTGCTCTATCTTCTAGTATATTAGCAGTATCAGCTTCCTCTCTTTATCTTCCACATCTCTCTCTCTCTCTCTCTCTCTCTCTCTCTCTCTCTCTCTCTCTCTCTTCTCTTTTGCTATAGTAGCAGGTCAACGATCAAGAATATTAGATCGGAGGAAGAGGATCATTATCTGTTCTTTCAAAATATCCAACGATCAGTCAATCTATCAATCAAATCAGCAAAACCTCAGAAAGAATCATACAAAAATGTCATCCTCTTCAGCTACCTTTTCACCGGATCACCTCTCTTCATCTGAGCAGCTTTGTTATGTGCACTGCAACTTCTGTGACACTGTCCTCGCGGTATCATTTTCTCCCCATATTTTCTTATCCCTAATTTTCTGTTCCATTAGTGTAGGGCTTGAACCTGATCATCCAAGCCAGTTGAGCAAACCTGATTGGCTTCTTCTTTTTCTTATTCTTCAATAATGGATTTATTACGGGTGGTTTAAGTCACATTTCTTGTTGGTGTTATAGGTGAGTGTACCTTGCACTAGCTTGTTCAAGACTGTTACGGTTCGATGTGGTCACTGCACCAACCTAATTTCTGTGAACATGCGTAGCCTACTTCCTGCAGCTAATCAGTTTTACCATGGTCATGGGTTCTTCAATCCTCAGAATTTCTTGGTACATCAAGAACATTTTAGGGTTTCAAACATATCAATGCTTTCTCTTTTTACTCATTCTTTTTTGTGGTTTTAATTATACGCTTTACGCATTAGGGTTTGGAGCACTAAAACAGTCAGAAAGACTAAATTTCCTTCGATTTCTCTTTCATGATCCTTAGTTATATAGATAAGCATAGAAATGAATATAAACTTGGCATTTAATTCTTGGTTTTCTATGGTTACTGGCGTAATTCTAGGAGGAAATGAGGAGTGGAGCATCGTCAAATTTGATGATCAATCAGCCAAACCCAAACGAATCTGTTTTGCCAATTCGAGGTGTTGAGGAGATCCCTAAACCACCAGTGATTAATAGACGTGAGATTCTTCACATTCACCTCATTTCTTTGATATATTAATGGCTTTCCCACTGGTCTATGAGCAGCAGCACTCCAGCAAATTATGAGTCATTATTAAATGACTTCACCAGTCCCCTTCAACTTTCTTTAAAGTTTGTCAAGCACCATTGCACTTTTGCATTTCTTACACATAGTAGCTATAGTCTTAAGAAATCAAGAAAAAGGTATGTAAAAAGCAACAGTGCCCTAAATATCCTGGTTTTGCTTGATGTACTAAGCATCTTTTTGACAATCTTATCATGTCTAGCCTTCTTGATGCTATTCAAAAGGGATACTGTAGATTTGCACCTAGTATAGGTCAATTGCATTTATTTGAGGCTTTCGTAGCTATCCCATCTGTACGTGTAGGTACTTCTCCCTTTAATTTCCTTCTCTAGAATTCTTTTTAATTAACATATTCCAAATTTTACCAAGAAAACATCAAACAGATGTTACCTTTGCTCAAATGGGTCATTGAATTTCTTTCAATTTCTTCTAATACATGTACTATCTCATTATGAACCCAAAAATTTATAATGTAGCTCACCTTTATATAACTTTGTACTTCATATGAATAGGGGAGAGAGCTATCAGTTTTCTCCCCCGGAAATATAGATATAGAATCCATGGATATTATACTGATAAGATCCTCCGTTAGAGATGATGATGATGAGTAATGATGGGTGAGAGAGAGAAAGATAATAAAAGCAGAAACCTTACACAAAGTCAGCGAAGTAATTTCAAAGATCTGTCTGTTTCTTTGTCGTTGTTATGTCTCTGTTTTCTATGTTCAGCTCCAGAAAAGAGACAAAGAGTCCCATCTGCCTACAACCGCTTTATCAAGTAAGTAATCTTCGTACTATAAACTTTACATTTTTAATGTGATGAAAATCCAGATTTAAACTTGAATTTGGCGTTAATTGTTTTTTGAAATTCTCTATATGAATTGCAACTGTCAGAAGCATATTCATGATCTTGACATTATTATGTACCTATTTGCAGGGACGAGATCCAACGTATCAAAGCTGAAAACCCTGATATAAGTCACAGAGAAGCATTTAGCGCAGCTGCAAAAAATGTGAGATCCGAGAAAACTAAAACAGTTATTAATGTTTACCAATGGTTTCATGATACAGCCAATGCTACATTAGCTATGATTAATTAATTAATCGTAATTTTCTTAATTTGTAGTGCATTTGTTGTTTGTTTCAGTGGGCCCATTTTCCACATATCCATTTTGGACTGATGCCTGATCAACCCGTGAACGTGCGCCAACAGGTAATTTTGAATGAAACCCTAAGAAATCTAACACTTCTTTTAACATTTTGTCATGCAAACTATTTAGAATTGGAGGATGTAGTAGCCCTATTGACAAGGGCATTTTAATTTTTACATATGTTTTTTTGTAGGATGGAGAGGACGTGCTCATGAAAGATGGTTTTTTCGCTCCTGCCAATGTGGGTGTCGCTCCCTTCTAAGAAGCGGAGCTATTAGGGTTTTCTTTGTTGCTATTCCCTCTCTACATAGCACTGTCTTTTCTTTGACTGTTGTTAGGGTCCTTGCTTTAAGCTTTCTTTTTAGAAAACCCCCTCAGAATAGGGGTTGCTGCTGGCCTTTTTTGGTAATGTTTTGGGAGAGGATTTTGAATTCTACAATGTTTGTGAAGCCTAGCTAGCTGCTAAAGCTCCCCAGAAGCATCCAATCTTTGATGTTGATACATGCTAGTTCTCAAAACGTTAACGCATCGACAATCCCACTATATTATCCAAAAGTTTTATAGAATTATAGGAGTGTTAAGTAGTTTGTCAATTCAAGCTACAGAAGCACATAACACACCGAGTATGGAAAGTTTACGTGCGTATATATTATTATTTTGATTAAAAATAAGCTCATTTACAAGCCATTATATATTAATTTCTCCAAGTTCATAAAAAGAATTTTACAGGCAACATAATTTTAGCAAACGAATGCCTCATATAAACTATCAGATGAAAAGCATATTCACAATTTTGTGCTTAACATAATAGATTCAAAGTTCACATATGTTTACATACAGTACTGGACATCTGCAGAGTATTCTACTAATTAATCATATTAGAGGATTGTGCTAATTTACCGTCCAATAAAATCCCTTTTCTCTTATCTAATCATTTTCTTTATTTCTTTATATTCCATAGTAAAAAACATACTACCAGAGTTCGTTCCAAGACATTCAAATGAGATTGTTTCAACCTTGTTGTGGGAGTAACACAAAATAGAAAGGTGAATATGCTTTTCACAAAGTGCAAGTCAGTATTGCCTCTGCTAATGTTCAGGGCCAATGTCATTGAGCGAGAGGGATTCCATGGACCATTAATTGGGTCCGGTTGGCTGTTTATTATCACTTGGTCCCGGATCAGCAATAGCACAGTAACTAGCGGAAGCTTCAATCTGGTTCAATTAATTTTGAGTAAAGTTTATAGAACAATTTTAGTACACTAAGCAAACTTTTTGTACCAGTGACAAATAGTCTTATTGCATCATAGGCATATTGTTATCAAATCAGACTCTTATAATGTCATTAGTTGGATGAGTAATCCATATAAAAAATCTTTGTTTCACTATAAGCTTTCCTCTTCAGCCAAGAGATTGGCTCTATGCTTCGACGCAATCCTTTTCATTCATTCTCGCCATGAATCTAATCATATGGCAGACCACTTGGCTAAGCAAGGAGTGCGCAGAACAGGTGAATTTGTTGCATGGATTTGAGTCAGTCAACTCCTGCTTCTCCGTTGTCTTTTTTTGTTTGAGGTTCCTGGTGGTGATGCTACTCTAGTCGTTTTCTGCCTTTTATGCTACCTAGTTGTTTTGTAATTTTTCTATTGCGGCCTGTTTTTGTTTTTGTTTTTGTTATCTGATATCTTGGTTAAGTAGTTTTTTTCGCCTTTACTCGTCTATTTTGGTGTTATGAAGCTTTTTTGTGTAAGGTTTGGTTCATAAACTCATATTTTTCTCCTTCATTGATGCTCTAAAGCAATTTGCTTCTAAAAAACCTAACACATTTGTCAACATGAGATTTTTTGAATGGTTTGTTTGTTTGTAAATTGTTTTTCTTCAATCAAAATGAAGTAATGGCGATCCTCGACCGGTGACACAGACTTTATGATAGCGCGCAAATGTCTGATATTTCGGACCGGTTTGGTAATCGTTTGCTGCAAAAATAGCAATCTTGAATGGATCAATAAACGATTCCCGCTTATGAAATGCACCTCTAATAGCGCTACTTATCATTCTAAATGAAGGGTCTTGGTGATTATACTGAAGATGGTATATATCTTCGTGAAGAACAATGACTTACTAGATAACATATCTCCTGTTCGTCAATTGAGTTTTCCTAAATTCAACAAAATTAGCAGTGAAATGTATAAAGTAGGAGTAGAAGGTAAACTGCAATCTTCCGCTCCACCAGAGCTCAGCTCCAGAATACTGAAAAGCCAAGCAAAAGTGGTTCACAAAAGCTTGAATCCAGAAAAACCAAGGAGTCTGATCAGAAACTTCAGAGAGGGAGAACTTGTGAAAAGAAATCTTTAACTCCCAGAAATAATAGAGCACCAAATTAACCAAATAATGTTGAGATTTAGATCAGAAGAATCTTCCCGCAGTACTTGATCGGACTAATTATTCAAACACAAATACATCCTCTAGAAGCATTTATAGGACTAATTATTCTTCAAGAACACTAATTGGGCTGGGGCTTGTATTGGCCAGTTAGAGCCTTCTCGAGGAATAAGATTGGGCCAGCGGAATATATTAGCATCTTGTTTTTTAAAAATATTTATTATTTAGAAATATATTAAAATAATATTTTTTATTTTTAATATCAAAATGATTTAAAAATAAGAAAAAAATAAGGAAAAATCTTGAATTTCTTAAAAAACACAGCGTTTCGGCAGTAACAATCATGCTCCTAGCAAATGAACTAGCCGCAATCAAGAGAGGCAGATAACTTCGTTGTGAACTGTGATCACTAGCTGTCAGGTTTTTATTCAACGGGTAAACAAGCTGACTGGTTTACAGAATCTTATGATTAGTCTAACAAGGCCACCTTTTTATTAATAAATAAACTCTCATGAAGGGGTAGGCCACCCAAAACATGACTGATTAGAACAGCGATGGTGGTTCTGCAGAAACTAATGTTAAAAAAGAAAACACTGATTGTTCCCACAAGATATCCAGATCCCTTTTGCAGTAATAAATAAAATCATTGTTGTTTATCATTCGAGAAGAACCACCAAACACATTGCATTCATCAGAGAAACCTAATTGATAATACACAAAAACAAACAAACAAAAAAAAGCCCAAACGAAAGGATTTCAACAAGTGAGTACATAAATGCACAAGGTAAAATCGGTAGTCATTGAAAGAATTGGTCATGCAAAGGTAATAAACCTACAGCTATACATTATTCTATCCTCTTATTCTTCAGGGTACTTGCTTTTCAGGCGAACATCCAGCCACCAGGTCAGGTACATCTACAAGAAGCTAACCTATCACTCCATCAATGTAGCTAGAACGCAATTATGGAAAGCTGAATTTATGCATGAAATCTTTCAATGCTCCATCACCAATGCAAGGACGCGAGCAACAAAAAGAATGGAGTTTCGTCCTGATAAACTATATCAGCATTCCATAAACAAAAAGGAATTGAAAATCTACAGGCGGAGAGGACAGCTGAGATGTGTGAAACTGTGAATCCTTCTTCCGTACGAAATAAGACATGTTTAGGCAGATGATCCATACAGCTGAGCTTTATTTGAGTGAAACAATTTGTACTTTGTTGCTTGTCCTTGTTGCTGATAAACATTTCATAACTGGATTTCTAAAATGAAGCAAGCATCCATCGCAAGTAGAACAGGATCAAGGAGCTAAAAACAGGAGTGACTAAATAGGGCACAGTTTAAGCATGTAACAAAAACCAAACCAGGTTTCCAGTTGATGGTGTCTGGTGTCAACTATATAGGCCTGAAATTCAAAGGGAAGGCGAAACCAATATCCAGTGATGGCTAATAATGAATACTGGTTAATTTTCCCAGTTTAAACGTGCACTAAATATGGACAAACCAACAAAGAAAACATTACAGATTACTGGGAGTATATCTGTTCAACCAGCTGTATAAAAACAGTAACCTTAACTAATGTTCAACGAGAAAGGATGCCCTGAGAACTATGCTCCTCATGGGGTGCCTGGGATAGTTGAAACAAGCAACAGTATAGAATAGTTACGTAGCAAGAACAGGTAGAGAAACAGCATGGAAGGGAGAGCGCGGAAGGGGAGAGGGGTGCTGTATAATATCATGTCATCTGCACCAATACAAACTTGTGCAAGCAAGCAAACAAAACAGATAAGCAATTGCCGATAGTTTTTTGAGTAATAAATCATTGAATGTATAATTGATTAACCTAATTAGAAGGCCTAAGCGCACCACTGTTCATGTCAATACAAAAGACTTGAAGAAAGAAGTCACCATGAGTGTGTTTTTTTTGAACTTTTATTAGTATAGAACCCATCACAAAACCAACTTCACAGAGACGAGGAAAACAAACTTGTGCATATAAGCAACAAAACAGAGTAAGCAAATGCTGATAGTTCCCACATTCCCGATGCCTTCATCAGTAATGAGATAATTCAATGAACGATGCAATTGCCTACTGGAAGTCTATACTCCGTTATCATTTAAAGACCAATGGTCCAAAAACAGACAATCATTAACACATTTTTCATCAGAGAAGAACTCATAATTTCAGCCATTACCGATAGATGTAACAAGCTAGCCAAAGAACAGCTAAATCAGTGCAGCAACTAATAAGAAGCCAACCTTGTAAAATACTCTATCAGAGGGCAAAAGGGAATTAAGAGGGCAAAATCTTGAAGTTCAGACACATCAAAATAAGTATAAAATCAAATAGCCAAAACCTTGGCAAAAGCTAAAATGCAATTAGTCAAGTCAGAAGATGCGTTAAGGACAGATGGATTCTCAATCTAATTGCCTCACACAATATATAATGCAGATATTCTAAAAAGCCAAAAGGAAGACAAAATGGATGAAAGTTTTCCATCCAAAAACCTCAAACAACTCCATAGTACATGATAGAAAGGAAATGGAATATTGCCCACTCCATTTGTTTTATATCCAAGAACTACGCTCTCGGGCACTTAGCAAAAATAGCTTCAACACACAATTCATGAAAAGAACCATGTTATAGCTCAACTTTCCATTCCAAGTAAATTTTTATGTATCTAAAAGGCTAAGGTCAGATGCACTATGTGTAATTTGAGTCAGAAGAGAGCTTGCAATCAATACCAAAACAGAGAAGTTAAAAACATACATTTACAGCCATTTTTACACGGGACTTGGAGCAGGGAAAGAAAGATGAAAGGGGGGGCGGGGTGTAAATTCACAACCTAACTGTAACTATAATCCTATAACTGCACATCAAAAGATAGCAAAGAGCTGCCTGCCATAGTTGCTCTTAACGCCTGGTGAAACAGCACAGTAAATATCTGGCCTGTCTGAGCATATATATATTTCCAAATTCCAATTCCTCCTTAAGCATATTTAACAGGTGTATGCATTAAAATCCAGACCTGAATCCTTCGGATTCTTGTGCCGCTGTAGCTTGGCCACAATCCAAACCCTTGATGTTCAAATTTAGTGCAGTCCAAGCAAAACATAAACAATTATTCTGTGCAGTTTGAGCCACATAAATAAACCTGAGATTGGATAACTGTTCTTCCTATTTTAAATCCTGGAACCACTGTGAACCCAACCTTCAGCCTGGTTTTACCTGGCATGGTGCATCTCCTCGTTACATCTTCCATGTACATCATTGAAAAATCAACCCCTCTTTCCACTTGAAAAATATCAACCACGGGATCAAAAGAAAACCCCAGCTTATGAAGTGTCCATACAGAACTAGCCATGTTAACAAATGACTCATAGAACATACCAAGTGACCTCCACGAATTCAACACAAATTCATTTTGATCGAAATTGCTGAAAATCGAGGACTCCATTGTTGGATGTATAAGCTCTTGATACTTCTTTTCACAAAATCTCAAAAATTCACACGTAGGATTCCTATTTAGCAACTCCATAGGATTGCTAGATACATGTTCAAGTAATTGCTTCAGCGAACTTTTACTCTTACCAGAAACAGAGTCATGCCCGTTGCATAAAATCTCGCCCTCACTCTCCAAACCAAACCCTTCTAAATCAAAACCTTTAAACATCCCCAAACAAACATAAGACAGAAATGCGTAACGATTATGCCCTCTTTTCACATAACCAACATCAGAATGAACAGAATTGGCAGCCAAATCCAAATCCCACCCAGCTTTTCTCATCAAATCAACCAATATCCTAGTAAACTTATGCATTGCTCTACAGGCATCAGTTAGCACAGAATGAAAGACCTTAACAGTCAACAAGACCTCAGAATTCAAATTCAAACTACTGCTCAACCTGTTAGACAATAAAGAATTGGATTTTTGTACCTCAATCAACTTCTTCTTCAAAGTCGAAACTTCGCTATCTTTTTTATCAATCTCTGCTTGCAAACTATTAGAAACAGTCCCCAAAATTCGCAACTTGCTTTGATTCTCCTCAACTTGGGCTTCCAAGCAAGATCCAAATGGAAAATCATCACCAAAATCAGGATTCTTACACATATCCCTATAAACTTGCTTCAAATCAGACAATCTCTGAAGAACTGAAACTGAAGCCTTATCAGCCACTTTAATGTTCTCTTCATTAAAAGGCACGTGTGCAGTTTGTAACTGCAAATAAGAAGCTTCAAATGAAGAAACTGTAGCAAAAACTGAAGAAACCAAAGTATTAGTCAGCTGGGTATTTAAATGTTTGATCTGGGTCTCACTCTTTTTCACTGTCAACTCTTCCTGTGCCAAAAATCCTTGATTTTGATTCAAGGGTTGGTCAGGTTTCAAGATTATGACTTTCTGGTCAGGGATAAAATCCTCGGCGGAGTCAAGGAGGGAGAAGCCTTCGTCGGCGTCAGAAACTTCATCGGCGAAGAAATCGAAAGTTTTGGTCTTGAAAGCAAGTGCAAATTTTGAAAACATTTCAGAAATTTGTGGTTGTTTCGGTGTTGTTGAGGTTGTAGTGTCCATGGTATCAGTCATGGCAGAATGGAATAATTATAATCAATAGAACTGAATTATTTCTTTCTCGTGTTTTTGGGTTTGAATGTAAGGAAGGTATGGAATTGAATTCCCTTCTTCTAACTTTCACAGGGAAAGAAAAACAGAGAGCAAAAGATGGAAAAGTACTAATGGTAATACAGCTATTTAAGTGCTTTTGTTTTCTTGGGAGGGTGGATTGGGCTTTGGCTGTCTTGGGAGAAAGGCATTGTGAGGGTGATGAGTAATTTAATGGCTGGGTTTGGTTTGCTGCACTTTTCTGCTGTTTTCACTTGCTTTTTTCATATATATACTACTCTTTTCAGAGGATGAATTTTCTGCACTCTTCGCTTGCTTAACTTTTTGGACTCCTATGTGTTTCAACGGTAACATGAGAATGAAGCACGGGTTGGGCCACGGTCGGGAGGACCTCGGGTTCAGGCTGAAGTTGGACGCCCTGACCAGAGTGGGTGTGAGAGTCAAACCAAGGTCACGATGGGTTCAAATGGGTCGAGTTGACTTGCCAAATTATGCTCTAAGTGATTTAAGCATTGTTGAGAGAGAGCTAAGAGAAAAATTAAAAGTGAAAAATTAAAAATAAAAAAATAGCTTTTATTTTGTTTTCATAGCTACAATATCTATATTGAAGAGTTGAAATAATATTTTTAAAGTGAAGAATTATTTTTACATGTTTGATCAAAGGATCCAAAAAACTATTTAATATATTTCTATGAAAAAAATGGTTTTGATTGTATTTGTATTAGTTATTTATTATTAATAAATAAATATATTAATATTAAATATATTAAAATAGAATTGGTTATCTAAATGGTTTTTTCCCATTGGAATGTAAATATAAAAAATGTAAATAGAGCAGTTCGTCTTTTCAATTTTCTTAAAGAGATGACAAAAGATGGTATTAAAAAAATACAGTCACGGATTCATGATGGTGGGGTCCCCGTTTAAAGCCATTTCATTATAACGTAGAAGTTAAGACGCACAGGCAGCAAGCATGAAGTATTGAGTCAATCAATGTCAAGTGTCACAAATTTTACAAGAAGATGGGCAACCAATCGGTATTGTTGGGTCACATGTAGTTATCAGTGATTGATCTCCAGAATACGACTCCCAGAAAATACTAGAAAAAATATTAATATTTTTTATGCTAAATATATTTTAAAAAAACACATGAAAACAGTCTCAGGCCTTTAAATTATTAGAAAGCTACAAAAAAGAAGTCGGATACCACCTCTTTTTCGCTATCCAAGCCTCACAGATTTTGATATCGATATGATGTTTTTGTTGTGATGTGATGTACATTGTGTTGACGAAAATGGATTAATATGTTGTTTCTATAAATATTTAATTAAATCATACTGCTATGTTATTTAAATATATATGAATAATAAGTACTATATTAAAAAATATTTAAACTTTTTTTTTATTGAATACCTTATGATTTTCTAAAATTTGATGATATGTGAACCCGGTTTTTATTAAAGTAATTCCTTATTTAAAAAAAACCAATAGGTTGAATACACACATCATATTAACAAAAATAATGATATTAAAATATTATTTTGAAATAAAATCACGTAAAACACTAACATATTTTTTATATGTAATTTAAGAATAATGATATCTTATTTTATTTCAAAAGTAAAGCAATTTTTTAGGTGACATATATTTTAGTTTTAAAATAAATAAAAAGGCTATTAATCAAATACTTTTTAGATAAAAGAGAGAGAGAGAGAGAGAGTTAAAAACACAGTACTGCCGAACAAATACTTAATTGCTTTTAGTATTATTTGAGCACAGTTCTACCGAACAAAAGCAGTTGTTTTTGGTACCTGCCAAACAAATGAAGTTTACTTTTAACAAATTTTTAATTTGATTTTTATCATTCCTTTTTCTTTCCTCACAATAAATGTACTAGACGTGGACTGCATGATGCATACGGTTTTCCTTTCTTTTTAATATCAGAAAATGATATTTATGAGACATCTTATCTATGTTCATCACTATTGAACTTTTATCTCCATCAATATTAAATATATATATATATATATATATATATATATATATATATAAAAGAATAAAATAAGGAGGTTTCTCTCCTTTTCTTTTTAAAATATTACTACAGTCAAAGGTGATGTGTCTTTTCTCTTTGGCGTTTTGGAATGATTAATTTCAGACTTGTTTTATTTATTTTTCTGTATCTCACCGTTGCCTGGTCACTTTATCGAGACCCAGAATTGTCTACAAATTCACTGCCACTGATTCTTCTTCATAGAGAATGCTTCCACTCAAAGTGTTCACAGTGATGTCTTGTTTCTACCGCAATATTGTTTTTCTTATGGGAGCAATCATTGCACGGAGTGCTATTTCCTGTGATCCGCTGCAGCAATATGTGCTTCAAAGTAACTTTACGACATGTCCTCCAACCTTTCCCATTTCCTACCCCAATTATTTTGTTTTTTTAAAGTAACCAAAGATATCATCCTGGCTTTATGCACCCTTTTAAGTTGTTTGTGAAGCTTTTAGCCGACACATTTTAGTGGTAAGCCGAGAGCCCGTGCCTTCTTGGTCTTTCCAAATAAACCAGAAACTCAATTATTGCGTTTGTAAGACAGCAGAAATATTGTAGGGAAATTCGCGATTCTCTTTAAGAATAAGCAGGTGGACGTGACAATGCATATGATGAATGCAATATTTAGACGTGGCCATCTCTATTATAGCTGTAGGGCAAAATATAAACGAATCCCGTGGTGGGAGGTGGGTGGCTCTAATTACAAGAACCAACCAAGAAAACACTTTATAGTATTGGCCCAGCTGGTTGGATTCCATGAAGTTTTCAGTTGACTCTGGCCATGGATATTAGCCTGCGTGGTGAAGACCTGGAGCCATTACCTTGAGAACAGGTTGCTTGGTTAGGGTTAGTTAATTTTATGGTCAAAAAAAAAAAAAAAAAACCGAGACCCCGGGAAGTAGTGGGAAAAGCAAAAGGAATTAAACTATTTTATGACAATGACATCTCTTTTGTGTGTAATTCCACCTTATTTCTTGCCATCCATTCAGATTAAAATAATAATTATGAAGTGTATTATTATATAATTTATTCTGCGAGGAACTGTGTTAGGCAAGGATTTCTTGGGATCGGGGACCCATTGACACTTAAGAAGCCAATCCAAGTACAGGTTTCTCAAAGCCCTTCCCACTTGTTTGTCTAACTTGTGTGTAGTGGTAGTGTCGTGGCCTATTATCAGTTTGACCAAACATATCACTGTCTGAATGCAAACTGTAGCGGACCATAAGAATACAAAAATAACCACTTCATTAAAGCATCAGCAAGACAACGACGATAAAAGATACATAAAAAAATTGCGTAAAAATATGTCGGCCCAAATAAGGCTTCCGCGTTATTTGTTGCCCTGACTGGCTATAATAGGCCTATGGTTATCCAGCCCAGACAGTAGATCAAACACTATCATTACATCAAAAACAGCCTCAGTCAAATTCTGTACTGTAGCCACTGAGTTGAAACACTGTGCATTGGAGCCGTCTTTTTCACGAGGATGTCTACGGCTCTGTCCAGGAAGATCGTCGCTTGGGTTTCGTTGAGCTGGTGGGTTCATCAGTTATCGGCTTGGCTTCATTTGATGGGCCATGGCTGGTCGATAGATGTTAGCTGGGGCTCAATTTTTTTTTTCTTGCTCTGTAAAATTGGGGGTTTCGGTATCGGCATGTCTGTGTCCTTTTTCTATCAAATTAGGATCCGGACCGGATAATTGAAAAACACACACACATATATATATAGTGATGAAGATCAGCAAGTGATTTATCTTCTTTCTGTAACAATGGACCAAGTACTTCCACATTAAAAAAAAAAAAAGTTTTGCTACCTATTAAACTAATTAATTAGTCGATTAACAATTCAATTTTTTTTTGTAGTTGATTTTCTTTGATACAGATTAGCAAGTGATTCATCTCTACCTGTCACTTTGAATCCAGAATCGAGAAAAGGACTCGGTTTGTAATCTCTAAGTTTTATGTTTTATTATATAAACATGTAATAAAAGTATTTCTTTTTTAATATAGGATAGTCCTATATATAATTTTTATAGCCAAAAAAGTTAATTGTGTTTTCGGATATGGGATAAGGATTTTAACTTTTACAATAAGGATCAAGAATAAAGGCTAATTAGGTCCCGGAACAATTGAATTTGTCAATTGCGATTGAAGTTTTAATTTCAGAAGATTTAAGCCTTAATTTTTGCATTTCTCTTTTTTCCACAATTCTGAAAGGAAGATGAAGCGTTGCCCATAAAACCCACTTGTGATTAACTAGCAGACCTTGTTTCTGGAAAATAACTAAAGTTATCACATTAGGATCATAATAAGTTGATTACTGTGGTATGATCATCTGGTTAATTGGAAATCAAATCGAACTGTGTGTTTGAAGAAGCAAATCCACGTGGACTTAACAAACTAATAAATCTGTTTTTCTTGTTATTTCAGTTTAAACTTCAAGCACACGTGTTTAGTGCTTTAGCTAAATAAACTGTTAAAAGTTAGTTAGGTTTGTTAATTGTCAGTTACATTGAAGGCTATATAAGCCAAGCTAAATACACTGAGATGAATTGAACTGTTGAAATTCATACTCTTGCGTTTCTAAAATTCTCTCAAAGATTCATCCTTTTCTTCGTGTCCTCTGTCAAATTGGTATCAGAGCGTGGTGATTGAAGATGGAATCAAACAACTTTGCACAGCCCAGCATCCCTAAGTTCGATGGAGATTACGAACACTGGAGCATGTTGATGGATAACTTGCTGAGATCAAAGGATTATTGGTGTGTGATTGAAACTGGTTTTGAAGAACCAGCACCAGGAGAGGTTCTTACACCTGTGCAGAAGAAGAGCCTGGAGGAGATGAAATTGAAGGATCTAAAAACCAAGAACTACTTGTTCCAGTCGATTGACAAAGCAATTTTGAAAACAATTGCTCAAAAGAATACTGCTAAACAGCTGTGGGAATCAATGAAGGTCAAGTTCCAAGGAAACGCAAGAGTGCAAAGAGCTCAGCTTCAAATTCATAGAAGAAATTTTGAACTGCTAGAGATGAAGGATGGAGAATCTGTGACAAGTTACTTCTCAAGAGTGCTGTTGACAGCCAACAATATGAGAAACTATGGAGAAGATGTGACTGAGGTGAAAATTGTGGAGAAAATACTTCGCACATTGACAGAGAAATTCAACTACATTGTGTGCTCGATTGAAGAATCGAAAGACACAAACAAGTTGACAGTAGATGAACTGCAAAGTTCACTACTGGTGCATGAGCAGAAGTTTCGAAAACCAAGGGAAGAAGACCAAGCCTTGAGAGTGTATGATGATAGATACAAGAGCAGAGGCAGAGGAGTGAACAACTATAGGGGAAGGAGTCGTGGAAGAGGTAGTCAAGCCTATAGTAGAAACACCATTGAATGTTTCAAATGCCACAGACTTGGGCATTTTCAATATGAATGCCCAAATCTAAGCAAAGAAGCACACTATGCCGAATTGAGCCAAGAAGAAGATTTTCTGTTAATGGCTTATGCTGATGCACACAAACTGAATCGAAGTGATGCTTGGTTCTTGGATTCGGGGTGTTCAAACCACATGTGTGGTGAAAGATCAAAGTTTGCAAGCTTGGATGACACCTTCAAACACTCGGTTAAACTGGGGGATAATAGCAGAATCAGTGTTACAGGTAAAGGAAGCTTGAAACTGAGATTGAATGGTATAAATCATGTGTTGACAGAGGTGTATCATGTTCCTGAGCTCAATAACAACTTATTGAGCATAGGTCAGCTTCAAGAGAATGGCTTGGCAATAGTGTTTAAAGGTGGATATTGCAAATTGTATCATCAAGAAAGGGGGCTGATTGCTGAGACCAAGATGAGTTTAAATAGAATGTTTATTCTATTTGCTGGAGCTGAAAACACACAGGAGTGCTTGTATACAAATTCTCAGAATCTGTCACAACTTTGGCATAGGCGTTATGGCCATCTCAGCTACACAAACCTGCAGATGCTGTTGCAAAAGGAGATGGTGCGTGGACTTCCAAACTTTGGCATTGCAGAGGTAAGCTGTGTTGATTGCAAAGTGGGGTAACAAAGGAGGGATGCAATACCAAAGGCAAGTGCTTGGAGAGCAAGTCAGCCATTGGAGCTGATACACGCAGACCTTTGTGGTCCAATTTGTCCACCATCTAACAGTGGAAAGAGGTATATCTTTTGCTGCATTGATGATTATAGTCGCAAGTGTTGGACTTTCTTGTTAGCAGATAAAGGAGGTGCATTCCAGCAATTCAAAATGTTTAGAAGGGCTGTTGAGAAGGAGAAGGAACTCTCTGTCAAGTGCTTGAGGACTGACAGAGGGGGTGAATTCAACTCCAATGAATTCAATGAATATTGCAAGGAGAGTGGAATCAAAAGGCAATTGACAGCTGCTTTTACACCACAGCAGAATGGTGTGGCCGAAAGGAAGAATCAAACAATCATGAACATGGTGAGGTGTGTGCTAACTGAGAAGAAGATTCCGAAGTGTTTTTGGGCAGAAGCAGTGGTGTGGAGTTGCTATGTTCAGAATAGATGTCCTACAAAAGCTTTGAAGGATATAACCCCACAAGAAGCATGGAGTGGGGTGAAGCCAACTGTCAGCCATTTTCGTGTGTTTGGGTGCTTAGCACATGTTCATGTGCCTCATGAAAAGAGGAAGAAGTTGGATGATAGGAGCATATGCTGTGTGTTGTTGGGTGTGAGTGAAGAAACGAAGGGGTATAGATTGTATAACCCCATGACAGACAAGGTTGTGGTTAGTAGAGATGTGGTGTTTGAGGAAGAGAAGGGGTGGAATTGGAGTGAAAATCATCAAGAGCAGATTTTGATGGATTTGGAGTGGGATGATTCTGGTGAAGAGATTGATGATCTTACTGAGATTAGAGAAGAAAGAAGAGTGGTTGGGGCAGTGACCAATGATTTGGGAGAAGCTGCTGAGATTGATGAAAATGTGGCAGCTGAAGTTGAAGAAGTAACAGCAGCAGTTGAAGATGAACAAGAGCAGCAAAATCAAACCGTGACCGTGACTGTTGAAAATGCAGAGGGTCAAGTTGAAGGGAGAGTGACTCGAACTCCTTTGTGGATGAGGGACTATGTAAGTGGAGATGAATTAAGTGCAGATGAGGCTTATGTGGCAGAAGTAATGGCTGCTGAAGAAGATCCATTTTGCTTCGAAAATGCAGTGAAGGAAGAGAAGTGGAGGCAAGCAATGGACAATGAAATGTTGTCCATTGAGAAAAATAAAACGTGGACTTTGACTATGCTGCCAAATAATGCCAAAAGAATTGGTGTTAAATGGATTTATAAAACAAAGTTTAATGAAAGTAGGGAGATTGACAAATATAAAGCGCGGTTAGTGGCGAAAGGATATTCGCAGAAGCATGGGATAGATTACACTGAAGTATTTGCACCGGTAGCCAGGTTGGATACGGTGAGGATGATAATATCCATGGCCGCGCAAAAGGGTTTGAGAATTGGACAGTTAGATGTCAAATCAGCCTTTTTACACGGAGAATTAAGTGAGGATGTGTATGTGGAGCAGCCGAGGGGCTATGAGAAGAAAGGGAAAGAACATCTGGTATATAAGCTTCACAAGGCTTTATACGGATTAAAACAAGCTCCGCGAGCTTGGTTTAATCAAATTGAATCATACTTTCTTAAGGAAGGTTTTCAGAGGTGTGAAAGTGAACAAACTCTGTTTACCAAAAGGAGCAGTACCGGAAAGATCATAATCGTAAGTATTTACGTTGATGATTTAATTTTTACCGGTGATGATGATGCTATATTGACAGATTTTAAAAGGTCCATGTTAAGTGAGTTTGACATGTCTGACTTGGGGAGTATGCGATTCTTTCTTGGAATCGAAGTTTTACAAAGAGATGATGGTATCTTTATCTGTCAAAGAAAGTATGCACTGGAAATCCTGAAGAGGTTTGGAATGTTGGAAAGCAATGAGGTGAACAGTCCAATTATTCCAGGTTTTAAAATCAGTAAAGATGAGGATGGGATTTCGGTAAATGATACACACTACAAGCAATTGGTGGGAAGCTTGATGTATCTTACGGCCACGCGACCAGATATGATGTTTGTCACATGTCTTATAAGCAGGTATATGGGAAGGCCTACGAACCTTCACTTACAGGTTGCAAAAAGGGCTCTTCGGTACCTAAAGGGAACAATGAACTATGGTATTCATTATAAGAAGAAGGGGAATGGAAAATTGCTTGCATATACAGACAGTGATTATGCCGGGGATATAGAAGACAGAAAGAGTACAAGTGGCTATGTATTCTTGATGAATTCCGGAGCAGTATCATGGTGTTCGAAAAAACAGCCTATAGTCACATTGTCAACAACAGAAGCTGAATTTGTGGCGGCCGCAGTATGCACTTGTCAGGCCATATGGATCAGAAGGGTGCTGAAGGAGCTGAATTATAGTGATGAAGAATGTACTCATATCTGGTGTGATAACAGCTCGACCATCAAGCTCTCAAAAAATCCTGTCTTGCATGGGCGCAGCAAACACATAGACGTAAGGTATCATTTTTTGAGAAATCTTACGAAGGAAGGATTGATTGATTTAATTCACTGCGGGAGCAAAGATCAGGTGGCCGATATAATGACGAAGCCGTTAAAGGTTGATGATTTTCAAAGGCTTCGTGGATTACTTGGAGTATGCGACATTGCGAAATTAAGCTAAGTGCTTAACAGCAACTTGCTTAAGGGAGAGATTGAAGAAGCAAATCCACGTGGACTTAACAAACTAATAAATCTGTTTTTCTTGTTATTTCAGTTTAAACTTCAAGCACACGTGTTTAGTGCTTTAGCTAAATAAACTGTTAAAAGTTAGTTAGGTTTGTTAATTGTCAGTTACATTGAAGGCTATATAAGCCAAGCTAAATACACTGAGATGAATTGAACTGTTGAAATTCATACTCTTGCGTTTCTAAAATTCTCTCAAAGATTCATCCTTTTCTTCGTGTCCTCTGTCAGTGTTTCCCTTGTTAACATTTCGATATGCAATTGCCGTCTGGGTCAGAAGGAATCAACTTGTGAAGAAATTTCCTCGAAGCATTTTTTTTGGGTCAGAGCTAGCGTGAGGAATATGCTGAAAAAACTACTGCTTCTTCTTCTTCTTCTTCTTTTAATTGAAGTTGCTATGGAATCCTTTTAATGTAAGCATCTCAATTCTATTTCATCATCTATTTTCTAAAAGAATCTCGGCAGATTTTACTTCAATTCAACGATCTCAAGTCGGATTGAGTACTTTCCCATCATGTGTGAGGAAAACGAGCTAGGTCTCTGGATTGTTGTGCCGCAGCAACTAGTTGTGCAAGTTGGAGTAAATATTGTCTATATGGTTACTGGAGGAAAATCATTAAAGAAGTTCCATGATGTGGTTTGCCCCAACTGGAGATTTCTTTGGCTTCATCACTGCCTTGGGCGATATAGCTTTTTCATATGCTGGTCACAATGTGGTCTTGGAGATTCAAGCAACAATCCCTTTTTTCTCCAGAGAAGCAGGATTTTTGTTCATAGAGACAAATGATTGAGGCTCAAATGAATGAAAGAGAAGGGGAGTAGTGATTTTTGTTCATATGGGTAACGAGGGCGCAGATATATGAGGGTTTAATTTGGAATAATTTTCAACGGTAATTTACTATATTTTTCTACATTTTTGTATTGATAAATGCTTTATTCACGCCACGAGAAGCAACATATTTCTGCTTCTCAGAAACCATAGTTTGAAACCAACAAAAGATGGGGCCCATATAAATTGAAACCGAGATTTAGCGATAACCAAACACCCAATCCCTCAGTTTTTTAAACAAACACCCTCTTAGTCAGAACTCGAACAATTATATAGAGGTAGTTAGATATATACAAGGGATTTGTTTTATTGAGTCAAACTAGGGCAAATTCATATTGGAAATTGTCAATTTGCCTGAACAAATCCTGTTGCAAGGGATGTGTGGTGACTACATATTCTTATTGCATATTGGTAATTTGGTAACTCTCCTATTAAACGATCGGAATAGTTAATAAGTCTTGATCACTTCGTCTGAACTTAGATTTGTCCTTGACCGGCGAGTATAATTTCCTTGTTTCACTAGAACCTTCTAATTTGGGCTGGTGTTTCTACAACGATAATTAGAAAATGGCCCAGACAAGCATGAGACTACGCCTTTTTTTTGTGATATGGGCTTCCATATTAGGCCCTTGATCATTCCATATCAAACCTGGCTTGAAACTCGAAGCAAATCCAACCTGCTGTCTGGGCTGGAATTATAGTTAAATTTCGATGATAATTTGCAAGGAATTATATAAACAGACTGCTCGTTAAAAACCAATCCCACACGAGTAGTCCAAGGTTGTCGATGCTCGCTTGCCTTGGAGCTACTGGTGTGTCTGCTCTAGTTATTATTAATGACTATTTTTTATATTATTGAATTTATCTTATCCATATCTTTTTAATTGTATCAATGGTGTCATTAGCAAAGTTTTAATATGTCTCATAAATCTTTTCTTTCTTTTCTCTCTCACTCTCCTCTCTTTTTATTGATTGAATTTTATGCACATCATTTTTTTTTAATTTGAGCTATGTTATTTTATCACACATACACATATATATATAATTAACATGGCCAATTTAAAAATATAATTAAGTCATTATACTTAATTAAATTCTCCAATTTATCACACATACACATGAGTTGATATAAAAAATATTTAAAAAAAAACATTATTTTTATATATTTTTATATATTTTTATATAAAAAAATATTTTCAAAAAAACAACGTTATTGCTAATTATTTCCTGCTATCCGCTTATTATTGTGAAATGCTGTTGGGTGGTTGTGTCGAATAGACATAGCGCTGTCAATTATTTAATGCTTAATTCAAGATTGCTAATGGAAAACTTATAGAAAAAATCACACCCTTTTTTTTCTCTTTGTTTTGGGGTCGAATTTTCAATTTTACCACACATATTGGAATAGAATAAATTCCTCTCTGATCTCTCGCTCTCTCTCTCTCAAAATGTTCTTATATACCACAACCATAAAAGAGCGATAATCTACGCATCAGCCATGACACCAACAACTCCATTCTCATAGGAAACCACCAGAATCCCTCTCGAAAACACACTAAAGTCGTTTGCAGAATCTTCTCAAAGAAAAAGATAACACTTTTTTAATTTCAATTTCAACATACAAGAAAACTTTCTCAAAATGAGTAATCAGTGTGTTCCCAGCTGGGAAGTTGATGACAATCGCGCCACAGCTCCCAAACTCTCCCTTCGCTCCCACTCCAATTCCAGCGCACCAGACGTGCCCATGTACTCTCTCTTTCTCGTCGATGCGTATATGATTGCGAGATCATTTCAATATATATTTGTACGCGTGTCTGTGTGTGTTGAAAGATATGTATAGTGATGATAATAGGATGTTTCCTGTTGCAGGTTAGGCTACGAAGTAGCAGAGCTAACATGGGAGAACGGCCAGATAGCCATGCACGGCCTAGGACCACCGCGCGTGCCATCCAAACCAGTAGCCTCCACTTCACCCTCTAAGTACACATGGGACAAGCCACGCGCCAGTGGCACCCTTGAATCCATTGTCAATCAGGCTACATGTGTCCCCCAATGCAACAAAGCACCTCTCGGCAACGGTACTACTGGTTCAGACCATGACCTCGTCCCATGGTTTAACCACCATAAAGCTTCAGCCTCCGCCACAAAAACCATGGACGCTTTTGCTCCTTGCTCAAACCGGTCTGGTCAAGACCGGACCACGCACGTGATAGACTCCAGCCCAGCGGGATTAGGCACGTGTGTGGTGGGCTGCTCCACTCGTGTTGGGTCTTGCAGTGCCCCAACTGCCACGCAAGACGAGGATGGTCTCCTCACTAGGAAACGTGCAAGGGTGGCGCGTGTCCCAGCCCCACCTGAGTGGAGCAGAGACCAAAGCGTCAACCATAGTGCCACGTTTGGCAAGAAGGATAGCCAGCAGATGACGGTGGACAGTTGTGAGAGAGAGTTCGGTGTTGGGCTCACCTCCACTTCTTTTGGGTCGCAAGAAAACACCAGCTCAGGCACCAATCCTTGTACTAGGACCCTTACTGCTGACGAGAATGACTCAGTTTGTCACAGTAGACCACAGGCAAGTTAATTTATTTTTGATATTATGTTTATCGATTTATAATGTTGTTGCTGTTTTTTATTTTGGGTTTGCTTTGGTTTTAAAAGAGGGGGGCAGGCGACGAAGATGACAAGAAGAAAGGAAACGGGAAGTCCTCAGTTTCTACCAAAAGAAGCAGGGCTGCGGCTATCCATAACCAATCTGAACGAGTATGTTCCCTAGTCTCCTGGAAAATGTTTTCCAGCACGAAATAAATTAATAGAATAATAAAAGAAGTTTGTTTCGCTTTAAGTCAATGATACATTTCATAATTGGAGAAAATTATGCTGTTGGAATAGAAGATTTGATTGAACAAATTATTGGATTACCATGGGAGATCTCATGAGAATTTAATAATAAAGTTTTTAATAAGACTTTAATTTAAACCAAACCCTTTTTTGGACTTTTGCGATTGACCCATCAACAAGACACCTGGTTCTTTTTTATTTATTTATTTATTTATTATTATTACTGAAATTACTGAAATATTTAATTACAACTCAGACTCTTAATGCTACACACACGCATACACCATCATTGCTGGCACAGAATCCTTTTGTTTTTTGTTCAATGTTGCTTTCGATTTTATTGGCAGAAAAGGAGAGATAAGATAAACCAGAGAATGAAGACGCTGCAGAAACTGGTCCCCAGTTCTAGTAAGGTATGAATAATCTGTTTGTATTACAAAGAAGCTCCTTAAATTTTACACATGCATTTAAGGCACCTCACCGTTTCATATTGCGCACCTACCAACTTTGTTTGATAATTACTTTTCTCTCCTCGTCAAAATTGGAAATAGTCCTAGTATTTTTTTTTAAAAAAAAAGATTATTTCCCAGCCAAGCCAATTTTATGCACCGAAACCAAGTAACCTCTATATATTATGGCATGTTTTATAATCGCGTTTATGCAAGTACAGTTCTCTCTCGAACTGGCAAAGTTTATTCGCCATTTGAGTGATGAATTCCATGGGAAACTACTTCCTTGCCTGTCAGAACCGTGGGTGGAGGAATTCAAAGAATCCATCCTCTAAATCCAGGGTTTTTATCTTTCTTTTTTTAACAATTGTTTGTTGAGCTCATAATATCTTTTGTTGTGATCAAATATATATTGGTGCTGTTTTTCTTTTGTTATACACTTTCTTTCTTTATTTTTTTTCGTATTGTTGTGAACTTTTCCTTGAAATAATGGGATTTCCTCTTTACATTTATATGGCAACAATAAGTCGATCATATTACATTATTTCTCATCATTAAATTAGGAAAATTTATGGTTGGCACCGTAGTTTTGGTGAGTTTTATCCTGCCAAACTGAAAAAAAAATCCTATCATTCCATTTATGGAGGTGTTTCCATGTAAAGAATGGTTATTCCTTGAAAAATTTATCAACAAAAAAGAAGTAGAAGAAGAAGCTATACACTAACTCTTTTAACTCTTGAAGGTCCATATCAAGGTGGTCCGTGCTGAAAAATGACCCTCCCAACTAGAAAGAAAAAAGAAAAAAAAAAACAGTAAAGTGGCAACTATCGCAAAAGTAGTTCATACTTTGCTATCTTTATTAATTCTAAAGAGCTAGCCTCCCTTATCCTCGAGCATAGTCACAGCTACCTTTCTAATATTGGATTTAGTTTTTGGAAATGTCAATATCCTTCATGAAAATCATGGTCACTTGTGATAGAGTGGCGGCATCGCATATTCAAACTTTTAGCTGCTCTTCATATTCCCACTACGCGAGACAACAACTTGGACACAAAGCCTGCCCGAGTTGCTAGTCAATAATGTGAGCTTGTGTATATGAATGTTTTTTCTACATTTAGTCGTATAATACAGCTGCGGTGATAGCTTCAATAATAAATAGTCAGATTGGACAAACAGGTCATGATGGTATAAATGTGGTCCATCACATTCAAGTGGCTTGGAGTATCTTGGGACACTGATCAAGTGATCCTAGTCCACATACCCAAATCGATATGGGGACAGCAGGACAGAAGGTTGTTTGATAAGAAGAAAACTACTTTTGCTGTCATCGCCTCATTTATTCTGGCAATCAAGATCCTGGCCCCAGATGATTTATTCGAATGAAAGAAAATTACAGTATTAATTGGTGTGTGTATATATTTATATATAATTCTTGATATATGTTTTTCTTTGTTTGTGTTAGACGGACAAAGCCTCAATGCTTGATGAGGTGATCGAATATTTGAAACAACTGCAAGCACAGGTACAAATGATGAGCAGAATGAATCTGCAGCCAATGATGTTGCCACTGGCTCTGCAACAGCAACTCCAGATGTCAATGATGGCCCCGATGAGTATGGGAATGGCCGGAATGGGATTGGGAATGGGCGTCATGGACATGAACACAATGGCAGCTCGTTCCACCATGACAGGAATTCCTCCGGTACTTCACCCCACCGCTTTCATTCCTATGGCTACGTGGGATGGCTCTGGTGGTCATGACCGGTTACAGACCACGGCCGCAGACCCACTTTCTGCGTTCCTTGCATGCCAATCACAGGTAATTAATTAGCTTGAAATTTGCAATCTCATGTTGAAGAGTTCTAGAAGTGTCTATCTGGATTTAATTTAAAGATTATTATTAGGGCTTCAAACATTTCTCATTGTAATTAAGCTTGGGATTCGGACAAAGCAAAATGACCACGCTTTTTTGGTGCAGCCAATGACAATGGATGCTTACAGCAGGATGGCTGCCATGTACCAGCAGCTACATCAACAACCTCCTGCTTCTAATTCTAAGGGCTAGTTAAGTGCTGCATGTGTATGCGCTCGATCACTCATGGCTTTTTTAGACAGTCTTTTCCGCAATGGTTATATATATATAGACACACACACACACACACACGAGGCAGATATTATTCTTTTTGATTTATTCGCTGCACATATCAGTCACGAAACAAGGCTGGTGCTATTTCAGGCAGTGTATGACAGTCTTTGTTAATTATTTTCCTTTTTTCTAAGTTTTCATTTATTGATTTCAAACTTAAATTTGATAATACGTACGTTTGGATTTCTAATCTACTACAAGGACAAGGCGTAGTGATTTACCACTTTGTGCATACTATTTTGGGGATTCTCTGCGTTGACCAGTCTAAAATAAGCAGGAATTCAAACTCGTTATTAACCATGTGCAGATCATATATTTCCATCTGTACAGACTACCCCAAGGCATTCAAGCAAATCAGAGAGTTATGGTATATAAATTTAAGCACCATCTCGATGTGGAGTGCAAACAAATTGTGTCTGATTAGTATATAGGCTTTTGGTGAATATTCTAGGTACCCTCTCCAAAAAGAAATTACTGCATCCAACTTTAAGAGTTCAAGCTCTAACCTTTCCCCGGTCAAATCCATAGTTATTACATCAGGTTTGATCTTACATGTCAATCTATAACCCAAATCTAGACAAGGAAGTGGTGGCTGCGGCGGTAGCATCAAATATAATAGATAGCAGATTTTGAAGAGAAAATACCCTTGAAGGCTTGGAAACGAATATGAAAGCGAGTTTTTGTTATTGTAATTAAGCACAACAAGCTATTGATTTTTGATTATTTTTTTTAGATAGAAAAGGATTGTAAGCAGAAAAGGAGAGGTTGGGACATTGTGTGTTATGTGGTCGGAGAAAGATGATAAATTTTATAATATATTGTGATTTTGAGTTGTGACATGCTAGGTCAGTATTATTTTAAACTGAGAATATTTTTTTATCATACTTAAAAATATCAATATTTAGCATAATTCCGAATACTTTTTTAAACTATTATTCCACCAAAACCAAAATTTGTGTTTTCCTGTGCCGATTTTTTTAAAAAAATTAAAAAAATCGGGGGGAAAAGTAGTAACTTGACACAAAAAAGGGGGCAGCGCTGGTAAATGAAACCTGTCGTCATCGGGATAAAAATTCTCCTCCACCTATCTGACCACTTAATCATTAATTTTGACAGTGCCCAGCACGTTGTTGCTACGTAGAGACATCTAACATGAAGTGTTTGCAAAAAGACAAGCACATAAATGATTGGATGCTCGATTGTCATCGACTTTATATTAAGATCTCACCACACGTTGGTCTAGTAACACAAGTTATCATGCAAAACAATACTTTTGAATCCTTCGGGGCCTTCCAGCCCTTTTCATAAGAAAAAGCCAATTTCCAAGCACAATCTTGCTCAGTTCTTTTATTAAAGGTGAATTTACAAGTTACAATGCCAGTCAACATGCATGGGATCAAGATTAATGTAAGGTTCAATACCATAAGTTCCTGATTATATGATTAATATATAACATTTGATTATGTCCTGATTAAATGTTGATCTATATTATTATAACAATTAAACCGCACCCCCACCTAATTACTAGATTATAAAAAAAAACACGATAAGTTCATGTTAGGTCCAAGTGACAAAGAAAGGTCAAAAGTTTTGATAGTATAAAGACTTTGGAACATGCTGAGTTGACTTGTTGTTTCGTGGAGCACATGTATACCTGCTCAAGTCTGAATGCATGCAAAGATCGAAGGTCATATGTATGTAATTATGTAGAGATATGTGGTCAATAATGCTATAAGTATCTATTAAGAAATTATTTCACCTAAAAGATTAAGCTAATGAGTAAGATCCCAGAATATGATTTATATTATTTTCTAACATACCCTCTTAAGCAAAAACTTTTTGGGCTTGAAACTTGCACAGGCCCATACTACCTTATGCTTGATTTTTATCAAATAAAATAGAGGTGGTGAGATTCGAACTAGTGACCGCTGGGTCAATAAAGATGTGACACCATGTTAAAGAATTATTTAACCTAAAAACTTAAACTAATAGATAAGACTCTAAAATATAATTTATATTATTCTCTAACAATCATCTACTATACATGCAAATTCTAGAACGAGACCAAGGATAGTCGGATCTAGCATCAAATGCTTTTAGCTGTTGCGAAAAGACCTGCGTGCAAGAGCCACCACAAATGCTTCTGTTTGTAGCAGTAAGAGATGCTCCGAAGAATCCTAATCCCGTGGACGCAGCTCGGTGGATGAAATAGAATGCCTTTTTGCATATTTTTTCTCCCTTTCCTTCATTGTTTTTCTTGACATGGTCCCCAGTCGGCAACATACATTCTAATCTTGATATGTATTTCAGTGTTTGGATGTGAACGTGGTGGTTATCCATTTGCTTAGCGAAGCTTAGAGGCGAGAAGAAGTAATGATTATGCAAGGGACGCTTGGAGTTGGAGATCACCACATGCTTCATCTTGAAAATCTAGCCCTTTTGGTTTCAGCCTCCTGCGAAATTTTGTCCTTTTGGCTGATTTCACATTCATGACACAACGTTTCGTTCTATCACAGATCTCTGCCTCTCCTTTTACATTATTGCTAGGCCCGGTAGATGATTCACTAGCCGAGCTGCTCCAAAACACATGGTCGTCTCCACCAGAGAGTTTGGCTCAATGCGCGCAGCTCAACTCCCTCAGTACTGCATGCTTCAAAAACACAGATCTTTTAATCTTCTTTCCTGCCCCTTTTGACGGTGTAGGGTTAATTAAAAGCAGAATACTCATGGTAGTTACCGGAAGAAAAATATTTACTGGAAGTGACATGATATGCATCGCTACTAGCTATATCATAAAAGGCTAGCTTTCTACAAGAAGTTTAAAGAAAAACTCGTTGGCCTTGACTGATCGAAAATTTAATCAGATCATATCACATAAACTTCCAAAAAATTACTAGAAAAATGTTAACAAAAACAAAATACTTACTGTTTTTTTTTATTGTACCCTTCTCACAAAATATTGTTCCTCAGAATAGTGCATTGTTTTTTTTCTCTCCAATCAATGCTTTTTTATTCTTTAATATATTTTTATTCAGTTATCTAACTCTTATAGTTCTGACATAATTGATTATGAACTGAGCTTCATAATTTATTTTTATTTGCTCTATATGAGATTATCTTAGTTTATGGATCAAAATTAGAAATTAACAAGTTAACCTAAGTTAAATCAAATTATTATTTTTCTATAAAATTATTATAGTCTTGTGACCTAGGCATAAGTATGGTGGATCAATTGGGGTTATTTTTTAAATGATTTCTTTTTAAATCTCATCTTTTAACATAGAGTTAATTTGAAATTGAACTTCATAATTTATTTTGATTTGTTTTCTATAAGATTATTTTGATTTGTTTTCTATAAGATTATTTTGATCTTATAATCTAGGTAATGAAAATAACAAGTAACCCTAATTGATGTTTTAGATCTTTTCTATTTAATTATTTATAATTTATCCTTTAATATTTGATGAATTACAAGTCAAGTTTTATAATTTATTTCAATTTATTTTTTTCTAGAGTCATCGTAGTCTCATAAGGCTCGAGGAATGAACATATCGTTTGTTTGAGATAATATAATGTAACAAAAAAAAAATGGATGTAAAAATAGGATTATCGAATTTGTAGCATTCAACATACTGAAAGAGATTCTCATAGCATTTCTATCAACGTTAAAGTTCATGGTGCTTTTATAAATATGGTTTAATAGAACGAAGATAAGCATTATTTTTTTTAAAAAAATAAATCTTTTCCAAGTGAAGTTGGTGGGGAAAATTCGATGTTAATTTATGGATTGGACTATTTCCCAAATTCATGCAATAGCTTCCCCTTTCACGGGAGTGTTTTGTTTTTCTTGAGAAAAACTTTTGATGAGCCTACCGAAAACCAGTATACAATTCGGCGGGCCTTCTACATGATCAAAAGTAAACCAGATATTACTCTAATAATGGGCTCATAGCTTCCTTGAGTTAATAATAGTACACTAAGCTGGAGGTGTTATGGTTGGGCCTGGTTAGAGCTTCAACACCTTCGGTCTAGCGGACAACCATGTTCAGGCTTTTAGTGGTGGTAAGGTGATTATAATGGAATGGTGCTGGTGGTAGATTGGTGGTGACGGCAGCGAAAGCGGTGTTAGCAGTGTAGATCATGGTGGCGAGGTGGCGAGGTGTTATGTATTTTACGTGAATCAATTTTTCTAAAAAATAATTTTGTAAGCAATAAGATATTTTATGTAAAACAAACACCCCTAAAACTCAATGCTATTGAAATTCTCCCATAATCATTCCATCTTTTCAAGATAATACTCTATATGAGCAGTTTACCTCCAAGGTTTTTGAATTTTCTGAAACCAGTAGATGGATGGAGCATACCTTGTTTAATTTATTTCTGAAAAAAAGAATAATTTCAAATATACTGTTTAATAATAAAAAATATTTTGAAAAACAAATAAATACGCTGGAAGTTTACTTGTCGAGATAAGACATGAATGTAAGGTTATTAAGTTCTGACTGATTGTGAATGGAAAGAATCAATCTGAATTGATTAAAATAAATTCCTTTTAATTTACTTTAAAGTTGTTTTGAGAATCTCTTATCAAAATATAAAATCAGAGTTTTTATTGGTTACAGATTGACGTGCTAAAATGACTGGATAAGAAATTGAGCTCGCGATCAACCTACCGAGCTGGGCATGATGGAACCTCTAAGCTAAACGAGTGTATTTGTGAATGTAATAATGATTATTTTTTTAACTACTTTTTATTTATAAATATATTAAAAAATATATTTTTAATATTAACACATTAAAATGATTTAAAAATACTGAAATAAATTACTTCAAAAAAATCAAAAAATAATAAAAATTCAAAAACAAAGCGTCCCTGAACATCATTTCATATGTTCCTCAATAGCAATTTTAAAATACATCTAGTGGCTGGTGTCGTGTCAAATCATCAACTCAACTACAAGCTTCGAGCTACAGTTGTTCATGGTGAGGCATCAATATAATTCCACCGACAAGGGTTTGACGGTAAACGAAAATAAGCTTGTTATTTAACCTGCACTCCTACCAGTCCTACGTATATATATGTTTTTTCTTCAAAAATAAAATCAAATATACATGCTATATTGATATACATTTGTACATGAAAACATTTAAAGTATAAATTGATAATCATCTATGTAAATATTATTAACAATAATCAAAAGAGGAATTAGAAATAAAACAAACATAAATGAAATTAATTAAATAAACTCACATTCTAGCAAATAAAAAAATATTATTTAAAATCCTATATTTTTTTATTTAAATGAATAAATTCCACTTGCATGAAACAACTATATATGAATTAGAGTAATATCATAAAAAAAAAAAAAAACAAAGGGAAAAACTTACCACATGTTATCATTAGTTATCACCGGTGATGATTTAACCACCATATATCATCATGGACTATATTTGAAGAAAAGGACACAATGGTGCTTCCAAAAAGATGATGGAAAGACATGTTTGGGGCCTTTGGGCATCAGGTGTCATAGCACTAGCTGCTCAAATGGTACAAATATTATTCGTTTATTAAAGTGCAATGAGCATACTCTAATAATTTATTTTAATAAAAAATAAAATTAAATATGAGAAATACCAAAACACTTCACTAGCATTATAATTAAAAAAAATAAGAGTATACGGAAGTGCAAAAATATCCCAAAAACAAATATTATTTTTTGTATTTTTCAAGATTAATAATTGTATACAGTGCTATTTCTGATTTATTTAGAAGTGTCACTGGAGTTGATTTTTTAAAATATTTTTTTTATTTATTTTAAACTATTTTTAACATCAATATATCAATTTAAAAAAAACAAATTTCAAACAAAAATAAAAATAAAATGAAATTCAAAAAGGTTTTCAAACGCACAATCAAAACAAGCCATGGAGATATCAAAATATCTACCTGTTCGGAAATCGAGATACATGCTACATTTAATCTTGCCATATCAACTCGCCCCAGATGATATTTTGTATAAGTAGGTGTTTGATATTGTATTTTAAAAATATTTATAAAAAAAATAATTTATTATTATTTTATATTTAAAAAAATTGGTGTTTTTAGACCATTTTCATCTACTGATATTATTTTTTTTTTTAAAATATTGTTTTAATATATTTTTAAATAAAAAAACTTTTAAAAATAATGTCAAAAACATTGACAAACAGAGTAAAAAAAATGAACGTTATGATATTAGTCTGGTGCACCAAAACAGAAGCTGGGCCAGGCAGATATTCAGCGCTCTCAATTCTAGCTTGTTTTCGATTGGGCCTATCAGATTTTTAAGCGGGCCAGACAGCTTATTTGTATTTGTGTGGTCTATTTTTTATGGTGGTCCTTCCTCTATATTAAATGCACACACTTGACTACTCTCCACCGTCCATTATCAATTAAATGAAAATCTCTCTATTGTCCACGATAAGCACTTGTCGTTTTCTAGGGATCTTTTAATGTAATAAATGAATGAATCATCTCTTCATGTTCTTTGGAGAGAAGAGCCGAGGGAAAATGGAAAAGATCAGAGGTAAAAAAACTCACTCTCTCTCTCTATTTATTAAAATTTATTTTTTTATTTTTTTTAAGTTTTGATATTAGTACAATAAAATTATCAAAAACATATTAAAAAGATATATTTTTATTTTTTTTCAAATAAAACGTAATCCACCGTATTGTTTATTTATGTAGTCTAAAACGCAAAAACAAAGGATATCAAATTATTTTTGATATTAACACATGAAAATGATATAAAAATATATAAAAAATTTATTTTAAAATAAAAAAATAAAAATAAACACAGTGTCAAATATCCGGTTGAAAAAAAAAAAAAACTATTTATTCCAAAACTAACATCTTACCATCTATAACCTAGTTGTTGACGTTGTTATAAAAGCTTGCATGAAACAGCTATTAAAATCAAGGAATTATCTAGAACTTTGGAGGGGACTGTGTCTCCGGCCGGCTGCCCCTTCTTCATTCTGCCCCTTGCTCCCTCTAAACCACTGCGACTGGATCTGAGATTCACTGAATCTAGCATTCCATGCATGTAGTTGAAGAAGCGAGAACTGGATCTGCAGGTGCATGAAATGAGCATTCACTCGTTGCATATAGGGTCTCAAAGTGGCATGAAAGGGTGCATGAATGTGCCCGTGCACCCACCACCTCATCATCATCCTCCAATGGAAGCATACAGACATGACTGAGACTCAGAGATTAAGAGGAGGACGTTACTCAGCCGTCCTTGCATGGACAGAATGAAAGATGCGGCTGGAGCTGCAGGTTGCAAGATCGTTCGATAAGCCAAGCCAATGCACGTGTGATCAGTGAAGGGCCACATTGGACTTACACGTGCACAAATGCAGAGTTCATCTTTAATTGCCGTCTAATTTTGTGGGTCCAAAACGACAATCCAGAAGCTTGATTGTAAAATCCTGCTAGGCGAGTTTAACTACAAAACATCAAATGAAAAAATCTAGATCGGGTAGAAAAAATCAAATCAAGGATAAAACCTAAATTCACAAAAAAAAGAAAAGGGAAAAAAAGCAAAAACAAAATAAAATCAGAGAGGTTGAATGACGAGGCTCAAATTAGATGTTTTCTCAGTCTGAAAAGAAAAGAAAATCATCCCTTGCGAGTGAAATGAAAATGATAGAAAAATCCCTCAGTTTCACAACAATCCTCCAAGATTGCCTTGCCAGTGGAAGATTGTTCCTCTGTGTTGGATATTTCCACGATGAAGATACCAATGATTGTATCTGAGATTATAATGCATTGTATTTTTTTTTAATTTTTTTTATTTAAAAATATATTAAAATGTTTTTTTATTCATTATTTATATCAACACATCAAGAACTATTAAAAAATAGTAATTTAATGTTTTTCAAACTAAAAATACATTTAAAAACAAAAATAGAAGCTGTGCTGAACACTCTCATTATCACCGACCAAACTATGTCGTAGGCCGGGAAAAATATTTTTTAACATAAAATAAATAATGAGGCACAGTTAGCAAAAATTTGCACCACAATATTTTAAGAATATCTTTATAACCTCACTTGTAACAAAGTAAAAGTTAAATGAAATTTAATAAAATATTACAAAAAATATTTTTTCTGGTAATCCAAGAAAATAAAAAATATATTTTAAAGAAAAACAATATCAAACAACAAATCCTTGATTTTAATATAAAGTAGTAGAAAAACATCTTGAGTAAATTTAGGTTAATTCATCAAGCAGGTAACCGAAGTCATGACAGCATGATATCTCCAAAGAAAATAAAATAAAATAAAGTTGAATTCTCAATAATTTTTATGATGAAAAATAAAATTAAAAAAAAATTAAACCGAATCAATTTTGGCTTGCCTTCCAAAGCCATGGCCGACTAATGAGACATGAATAATCTAAATTTATTATCTAAAATACTCTTTGAAGTGAAAATTTTTTGGATTTAAAACTTGATAGACCAATATTTTACTATAAATTTGTGCAAGTTTCAAATGTAAAGGGATTTCACTTGAGGATGTGTTAGAAAATAATATAAATTATATTTTAACACATCACATACCATCTTAAAGTTTTAAGTCAGATGATTCCTTAATACTCAAATCCATACTTATTAACAAGTTGATTACATTAAAATCTATTTTTTATATAAAATTATAATTATCTAGTAATAAAAAATACAAATTTAACTTCTTAAATCAGATTAATCTAAACTGATCTAATATTTCATCAACCAGATATTAAAACAAAATATTATTTTTAATTTTTTATATTTTTATTAGCTACTCAAATGATCTTCAAAACTCATCGAAGTAAAAATCATTAACAAACACGTGAATATTTTGTTTTAAAAAAAATATACACCGCGTTAGTTCCCTTACTGTTCCAAGCCCGCTGTCGGTGAGCTCAACAGATGGACAAATATGTACAGTAATGATACAATCATTTAATGAGCAATAGCCTAGCTGTTTTGTCTGTACTTTTGCTTTATAAATAGGAGGCAGTAAAATCTTTTAATAGATGATTATGATTCTATCTTTCCTTCCACATGCCACAAATCCCATGTCATTTCTCCTTTTCTTTATTCATTTATATTTTATAAAAGAACTTTTTTATATATATATTAGTTTTTTAATTATTTTTATGTCGTTTTATTGTCTATGTTAAAAGTGTTTTTTATAAATAAAAAAGTATTATTTTGTTATACTCTCTTGAAAAATCCACTAGTTACACTACAATACAGGGAAGAAATCATCATTCATTCTAAAAAAATACAAGTTAATTCTTAGAATAAAAAGGAAAAAGTGTCAGATTAAATGATATTTTTTATAATCATTTTGCTTTCCTGTTGTTTGGACTTTCCGATTTAACTTGCAGAGCCAGCAAAAAACTTTCCTGTTGCCCCGTACAAAGATTAAAAAAAAAAGTAAAAAAAAAAGGAAAAAGTAAGGGCACTCCCTCCCTCCATCTAAATCCTTGTCATTTCCAAGTGCCCATTAATTAACTGTTTTCTTTAATAGATTATTTTTGAAATTATTTTTTATTTAAAAATATATTAAAATAATTTTTTTATTTTTAAAAAAATTATTCTTCATATCAAAATATTATTTAAATAAAAATAAAAATAAAAATAAAAAACTTTTGAAATTCAGTGGCAAACACCCTAAATACCCTTGCGAAGGCCAAAACTTTTTCTTGCTCTCTCCCTCCCCGTCTCTCTCTCACAAGCCGACAGCACCTAACTTTAAATCATCTTTCTGGTATAAATCCTTTTCAAGACCCTTCATTTTCCACAGGAAGAAGTCAGAACTTCCATCCTTTTTTATTTCTCTGCTTTGTGAAGACTAGCCAGAGTCTCTAATGGCCACATCTTCTCATGCAATTTCTCCAAGAAAACTCCGATCTGATCTGTACTCCTATTCCTACCAAAATGACTCAAACACCCCACTAGTCATCGCTGTTCTTGCTTCTCTTATTGAGAGAACCATGGCAAGGAATGAAAGAATTGTCAAGAACTGCACATGGGCTTTATCTAAAGAGACAAGAACTCGAGTCTTTGATTGCCACGAGACTCCAGACTTGACAATCCAATCTTATCTCGAGAGAATCTTTCGATACACTCGCGCAGGACCTTCAGTTTATGTTGTCGCCTATGTTTACATTGATCGGTTTTGCCAGGCTAATCCAGAGTTTAGAATCAACGCAAGAAATGTACATGGGCTTCTCATTACTACTATCATGGCGGCTTCTAAATACGTCGAGGACATGTGAGATCCCTATCTTTTCCTCTCTTCTTCTTCTCGTTGTTTTCTGAAACTTCTTTCCTGTTCTTATGATGATTTTTGGAAATGATCCGGATTGTAAGCAAACAGCTTTCCAAACACTGAGGTCCTTCTTAGATTTAGTGTTCTGATATAAACAAATCTATTAATTATTGAACAGGAATTACAGGAATTCTTACTTTGCAAGAGTTGGGGGGCTGACAACAAATGTAATGAACAAGCTGGAGCTTGAATTCTTGTTCTCGATGGGTTTCAAATTGCATGTGAATGTCAGTGTTTTTGAGAGCTACTGCTGTCATTTAGAGAGGGAAGTAAGCATCGGAGGTGGATACCATATAGAGAAGACTTTGAGATGTGCAGAAGAAATCAAATCAAGGCAACAAGAAGAGAAAAGATTTAATCAAATTGCTCGAGTTATGTTGTAGAGTCATTTTGCTCTTGCGATTTTGCCTGCCATGATGGGTACCGGGTAGAGTATTTCTTGTTTGTACAGAATGATGTGTAAAATATATCATAATAAAGTATATTTTTGTTTTTGAAAGAGAAAACTAACTGTCAATTTGCTAACTTTTGTTCATTAAAAAGAATTTTGAATATCAAATCCATGTTATAACAAAGTACTAGAATGGTGGCATTGACCTGCCGAGAGTCGCACAGTCACTTGATTTCAGCAGCCGTACGCTCAGCATGACTTGAAAATTTCAACCCAAGTCATGCATCCCTGTGGTGTTATACACAGAAAGAAAATAATTAGGTTGTTTTTAATGGGATTAGCATAAAAATCCACGAAAACGGAATCAAGCCTGCCTTTAGTGATACGGTAGAACTTATGCGCTACAATGACATTAGCTGTCTTGTTTTGGAAGAAAAACCTTCTCAGCTGCCATTTCACTGTCATCTACCAGTTTGTCCATTCCATAACCAACTTGACGATGAGAGAAGGGGCTTATTTATATAATTATTTATAGCGTGCTTGAAATTGTAATAAAAATTAATTTTTAAAATGATTTTATTTATAAATATATCAAAATAATATATTTTTTTTATTTTTATATCAATATATTAAAACAATAAATACAAATTAAAAAATAATCTAAAGCTAAAATAAATCTAAATTTTTTAAAAGTACGGTGCAAAACAAACACTACCTTAATCCTTTTTGTCTTTACAGTAATTATGAAGGGAGACAAAAAAAAAAGATTTCAGAATAATTAACTAATTAGACATCGGTGGTAATATGCAGCAACTAAGGAAAAGCACCATCCCTTCATGCAGAAACATCGCCAAAGACAGGCTATGACACCGTACCCTTTTTTTTTAGCTAAAATAACACGATGAGATTAACGTGATAGTTAAACAAATATATATATATACACTTAATTTTTAGGTATTAATTAGAGGTTGCATCCTAATAACAATTTAAAAAAAAAATCTTGTTTGATGTAAAGTTTCAGTATATTCCCCTTTTAATAATTAAAAAACCATACCATCTTCTACCTATTTAATACATAAACCAACACCTCCAGGGTTAATTTTGGGGCAATTCAGCTTCAATGTATATACTCCAAAACCTTTTTATTTTATCATTTTTTTCCAAATAAAATCAGCATTAGACTAGATCATCCCTTCATTCGTCCATTGTTAGTGATAGTTAAAACATTTCAAGAAATTCTTACGTTATTTGGATGTGATGTATAAGTTTTTTTCTACAAATGGACCGCAATTATCCCCAATGTGTTGTTCTAAATGGCAATCTTGGCATCAAATCACGGTGAAATTCTCCACTTTAATATTAATTTTAATGCTAAATTTGTTCTCTATGAGAATTTGGGATTTATTTTGGCACTTTGAATTGAAGAACAAAAAGGCGCCCACAAATTACATGCAAATTAGATGGATACCCATCTATGTATTAAAGAATATAAACGAGAAAAGGAAATTAGATTGGGTTTTAGAGTTTATTTTTACATGATTTTTTGACTTCCAGTGAGACTCATTGTTCAAAAGTTGTTTTCTATAAATAACTTATAATAAAATAAAATGACTTAAAAATATGCGTACTAAAAATAGCTCTAAATAAAGCGTATTTATAATCAAATAAATTTGTACTTTCTCGAGTAAAAAATGACGTAAATCAATTAGCAAAAACAATCAACTGGTCAAGTGGGTGAAAATGGCAGAGGCTCCCATGGGAGATCTAATCAAACACCCGCATCTTTTGCTTATCAAAGAACACTGTGCGCATCATTCCGGGGCTAAAAGCAACTGCTTAGTTTTAACTTTTAAATGCAAGGAGCTGTGGTTGGCGAGAAGGACCCCTCTCTCTAATTTCGATGTACGGATTGCCCATAATTTAAGAAGGGACATGATTGGCGGTGGATCTAATAATCGGAGGCGTCCCATCGATGTGTTGTTGAATGAAGACGAACAGAACAGTGTTCAAAATCCCAATGCATGATACTAATAAAATATCGAGGAGGCAACATTTTTTTATTTTTTTTATTTTTTAATAAACTTGGTTTTTGTAATATGTTGTGTGAAATTAAAATAATCGAGGCATAGTTGGATGTGGTATCATTGTTTACGACGATGGAATCGCATTTTCAACTCTAAATCTCTTTACTTTAATGATAACACAACTAAGATTGTCTCCTGTCAGCACACCTTTTTTTCTTAATACGCAATCTCTAATGATGTTCTGTGACTCGAGCTCCTTCCCCAAGCTCCCGCTCCACCCATCTCTCAGCCTTAATTTTATCTGTCTTGGTACCCTTGCTCGTTTTGCCTCACGACGAGTTTTATGGTGTGGAATTCTTTTGTATCTTGAGATTATCACGATAATTTTATGCTATATTTAATAGTAATTTTAAAAATAAATGATTTTTTAAAATTAATTTTTAATGTTATTAAATTAATTAGACGTGTTAATGTTAAAAATAATATAAATATACTACTTTTTAAAAGAATTTAAATTAAATTAGTTTTTTTAAGGAAACTAAAAATTAGAGAGAGAGGGAGGGAGGAGGAGAGAGAGAGAGATGCCTGCTGCGCTACGGGTTCAATGGAGCGGTGGTCTCTGACTCTCTGCTAACTTGCTATGCTCTTTGAGACCATTGTTGTTCATTGTTTTTATTAAATCGAGCTTGTTATTGAAATGGTAGAAATGGGTCTGTTTAGACGATCCAGTTAGAGAGGCCAGCAACAAATTAACAACGGGCTTCTTTGTACCTTCTTGTTTCATTTTTATCACGCGATCGACGGGCTCAAATCCAGTGAGAGAGAGCGAGCGGAAGTCCAGCTACAAATAGAACACGAGCATGATCCACTAAATCAGAATTTAAATTAAATGATGAGTAATAATATAGTTATAAAACCAAGTTCAAATGGATAAATTAACCTTGTGATTTATAAACTTCAATTGAGTTTTCCTTAGAGATTTTTTTTTATTAAAATGATCTTATTTTTATTTTTAATTATTTTTTAAATTAACTCATTCACCTGCAGATCAACTTGCAATTCAAGTACTGAATCAAATTGGTTTTTATTCAGTCTCATACCTAAGTATCAATTACTTTTTTTTATATGAGAAAACTTTATCTTCTAAAAAACACTTTTCGATGGTCTAGGTGAGTAAGTAAAATCCCGGTTGTTCTACATTTTTATAAGGAGTACACGTCCTGACTCGAACTTGAGACCTGATGTGTAAATCGCGACTTCTCTACCATCAAGTCACACTAATTAGGGACAAAACATTAACTACCACTAATATATTTTATAAAACCACTGTTTATCTTTTTAAAATTCTAACAATTAATCGACATGTTTATTATATTAAAATTTCTTAAAAACAAAGAACGAAAGAAAAGAAAAGAAAAAAACCTTGAATACATCAACTGTTAGGCTTTCGAAAAGCTAGTTAGCTGCCGTAAAGTAGACTGTAGACCTATCAAAAATTTATTCCGGGGAAAGAAAAACAGTAAGGGAACCCTGTTGGTATTTTGAAGGAGCATGTCTTAGTCATGGAATACATTTACAAAGACAAACCACCAACAGTTTTTCTTCGTGACTTCTGAACTCGGACCGTATTTGTAACATTTTCAACATTCATGTACAAAATGAGTCGAATTATTCAAATTCTAAAGAATAAATAACCAATCGCGTCGTTGATGAACACTGTCTTGCATATGATTTCTAATCTTCGAGATAACTTAGGCTGCGATTCTTGAAAGAAAAAGAATATTGTAAGAATAATTTGAAAGTTTAGCTTACTTTCACATGGAAACCTGTTTTCTAAGATAAAGTTAGTAATTTTATCAAGTCTTGAGTTGTTAGCTTAGCTCTTGGTAGTTTTATATTATATTCCAATACAATCTTTTCAATAAATACTTTTAAATTTAAAAATAAAACAAACCCATTATTATAATTTATATTATTTTCTAAAATTACAGTTGAATATTTGAGAAGGAAACCATCGTGATTTTGGCCTACAAACCTGTTTATGCCCTACAAAACTTCTAGGCTTCTCGGTCCCGTCTACTATAAATAAATAAAAAAGCGTTGAATTTCGTCTCAAAAGATTCATCTACGTGCAATATTTTTTGTGTTTCCATTTGTCACAAGGCTCGGAAATATCATTTTTGGTGATTGTAGGAGTCCCTTGCCTCGCAGTATTTCTCCATTCATAGGCATCTCCTGAACACGCTTCTCCCTTGGAAATTTCTCGAGCTACTTTCTGTTTCATCCAGTAAAAATTTGCCCAGTAGGGTTTAGATGCAAGTGTTGAATGCACATTGTTTTGGAGCTGCATTTTCCGTTTCGCCTACCACCAATTTGTTCATGATTTGAATATGCCCTCGCCACATTGCAAACCCTGTCTAATTCCTCGAGTGAAAACGACGGCCATGTGCAGTTTCTATTTCCATTGCTGAATAAGAAGAAAATTCCCTTTTAATTCTCTTTCAAGTCTAACCTTGACAACGATAGCCACGTGTGGCTCTTGCTTGATTCATGCTAGAATTAGTCAAAACAAAAACCCCATTTATTGCAGAAACTATGATCAAATCACTGTTGTCGACGTAATTACCCCTCCCCCCCCCCCCCCAAAAAAAAAAAAAAAAACACACAGAGAGGGAGGGAGGGAGAGGATACAGAATGATGGATATTTTATTATGCTATAAATATTTCCGAACTAGTTGTTTAAGGCTGCAATAGCAAATTTTAGTCCAAAATTAACTTGATCAAGCCGGTTCGCGCACACTTCAAGAACTAATTAGTCAGGCTAAAGAATTTTAACATCCTTGTTAAAAAATAATCTTTTTTAATAATTTTTTCCCATGAAAATAAGAGAGAATTGATTATTTATGAACATAATTTGGTTTATAAAACATAATTATATCATCAAGATCTTCAAAATGAATGCATCCCATAAATCCTTTCGTAGGGTTAATAACATTATTATAATAACAGAAAATGAAAAAAGAAATAGAAGCTCCGTTTACCATATTAGTCAAATCTAGCGAGCCTCTTAATGAAATAATAATGTTTTTAAAAAATGTTGAGATAGCGTCACCAACGTGAATAATAAGTGCAATTACAAGTAACACAATTTACTAGATAGTAAGACCCCCCAATCCCCGCCCAATATTACGTGCTGTTATTTTCAAATGACGTGGACGCTCACGTGGAAAATACGTGGGTTCATCTAGACCATTCGAACAAGATTCAGGTGAGTCCTTCAACGGCCTAGAACCCCGATTAACGGCAAAATCAACGAACATTTTTCGCTTTCAAATCACGGCTGCAAAATCCTTACGAAGAAGAACCGTATCCCCTTGAAGACGGAACCTTGTCACCGTATGGGAAGAAAACGTAAACGAAACGTGGTAGGACCCGCTAACAATATGGGTCCATGATAACGGCCTGGTGGGCGCACCATATATTATAACCGTCTCAACTAGCAACCGTCTTGATCGCTGATGCAATTCTTGCATTAAAGAGAGCCGAAATGAAAGATCACAAGTCAAATTCAGAGGCCGGGTCAGGTTGATCATTAAGAGATACGGGAGCGTTGAGAGCTAATTGAGATTTAAGTATTTTATTTATTTATTTCTTAAATGTAGGCAATGTGCATTTATTAGATTCGCGTGGAAGAATAAAAAAAACAATTCAAATGTGATATGTAAGAACTAGTTCCAAAGTTTTTCTATGAAAAAAAGATATGGTAAAGGAAGTCCCATTCCCTCGAATGATGTGCAATGGTATCATAGCTATCTTTATCATGGTTGGAGTTGCATGTGATATCAAAAAAAGACAAAGATTCAAGAAAATGTTATTTTAATATTTTTTTTGTCAATATTTTCATCTTCAATGTTTATGTTATCAAAACAGCTAAAATAATTGTTATCTGCATCATCTGCTATTTATAGCAATTTAGAATAGTAAAGTCATAACTTCCACGGTGGAATCTAGTATTTGTAGAAGTGAAATTTGCAGGCTCTTGCTCGATTCCTACCAGCTGCTCCCCGTCCCTAAAATAAAAACACAGACAAATATAAATACAAATCCAAATGGAAACAACAACATGAATGTAAAATTGAAAAAGGATCTTCTTTCTTATCAGCTGCTCCATTGCCCTAAAATAAAAACACAAATGTGCCAATATATCGTTGATGCTGATTTCAAATTGATTACTTTAAATATATTGTTTAGTGTGTTAATTATCATATTATTGTGAGTTTTTATTTCAAATTTGATATTTTTATTTAAAAAAAATAAAAAAATCAATAATTATAATGTTGGAAGTTTTTTTTAAAAGCAATTTTTTAATTATATAAATTACTCATATTAATTGTATAATTAATTGCATAATTATATTATAAACAAAATAATTGCACTATATTTAAAATGATATGCAAAAAATAGTTCTTCTAAATGGTTTTTACCATTAGAATACACATAAACAAAAACAAAAAACTATATTTACACTATCAAAACTCTATTTTACCAATTTAGCTCTATAAAATACCTTTTTGCATTGAAGTTGCTCTTACAAAGTTACAATTTTATTTAAAAAAAAGGAAGAAAATGGAAAGGAAAACTACCGCCCAAAATAATCAGCGAAGTATAAATTTACATTAACGAAGGATTGAGAAAATTAAACTGCATCAAATCTTACAAATCTTACAATCTGTCTTGTAGCTTGAAAAAATGGAACCCAATCTCGTTATGCCACATGTCCACTCATGTTTGCACTCATTTGACGCCATGCAGAGCTATCTTTCTATAAATACGAGTCTATTTTTCCATTTAGACCCCATCATCAAAACAACAACACTGCTATTGATCATTACAGTATCAATAATTCACCATGGCTATGATTTCCTTTCAAAATCCATCCCTTCTCCCCGTTATTCTAGCTTTCTTTCTGGTCAACTCCTGCCACTGCTTCCATCCCAAACTCTTCAATGTCTCGAAGATACAATCTGATTCTGATTGGTCGCCTGCTGGGGCTACTTGGTATGGTAGTCCCACTGGCGCTGGAAGTGATGGTACTTGAAATAGAGACTGCAATATTATGAATGAATTAATCGTTGCTTCCTTCTTTTTTTTTCCAATTTTTAAAAAGGGTGTGTTAGGTTTTCATATATTTGTGTGTGCATGATGTAGGTGGAGCTTGTGGCTATGGTGGTGCTGTGGAGCAAGCACCATTCTCCTCATTTATATCAGCTGGAGGCGATTCTATATACAAATCAGGCCAAGGATGTGGAGCTTGTTATCAGGTGAACTATTTCTGCTTAAAACTTGCCGGCCGGTTTAATTTCGATATATATCAAACACTTTTTAGACAAGTTGATGAGTGGAAATTGAATTTATAATTGTTAAATATCATTAATCTCCTTATATAATATGTTGGTCCAATTTGAATTAATCAGGTGAAATGCACGTCGAGTTCGAATGATGCATGCTCAGGGAATCCAGTTACTGTGGTCATCACAGATCAGTGTCCTGGATGTGCCCAAGAATCTTTTCATTTTGATTTGAGTGGCACAGCTTTCGGGGCCATGGCAATGTCTGGACAGGAAGATCAACTTCGTAATGCTGGAGTCTTGCAAATTCAACATCGAAGGTACTTCAACAATTCGTGAGAGAAACGGGGGAGGAGATAAGAGGGGGAAAGGAAAAAAGAAAGCCTAAGAACATTTAGTCAATTTTTTATAATAAGTAGAGCAACCAAAGTCTTCTGTTTAGTATATTTAACTTGAATTATTTTACTATCATACTTTGTGGACATGGACTTTTCATTATGATTATTTATCCCAAATAAATTCAAAAAGATTTTATGGTCTAATAATGCATCGTTATTGGCTTGCAGGGTCCCATGCAATTGGCCTGGAAAAACGGTGACGTTTCGTGTTGATTCTGGATCAAACCCTTACTATTTTGCAACTTTAGTTGAATACGAAGATGGAGATGGTGATCTTAAATCTGTTGAATTAAAACAGGCATTGGATTCAGATTCATGGGTTCCCATGCAAAAATCATTTGGCGCTGTATGGAAACTCGACGCAGGCTCGGTTTTACGCGCCCCACTTTCTCTCAAACTAACGTCTGTTGAGTCCGGCAAGTCCATCGTAGCTAGTGGTGTAATTCCGGCTGGATGGGTTCCCGGACAAACATACAGATCACTAGTTAATTTTAATTAGTAGCTAGTCGGTACCGGAAAGTTGTACTCGTAGCGGGTAAAGATATAGCTCCATATATATGGAGCAGATCACATGCATGTGTGTATGTATGCATGTTCCCAGGAACATGGAATATTATTATAAATGATGAGCTTTATCATGTGGGCATTTCTTTGATCACTTTTTACTTTTTGCCTTCAATTTGAGAGGTGTGTGTGACTTGTCATCTAGTTATGGAAATGCTCCTCTTTTACCGGTAGATTTGGTATTTTTGATATTTTTTATTTGAAAATATATTTAAATATTTTTTTATATCAAAATATAAAAAATATTAATTACATGTTTTTTTTCCCTTAACTAAATATATTTTTTTAAATCAGTTTCATACATAAAAACAAACTACGAACAACTCTCCATTAGACTTCATGGAGGATAAAGTCCGAACTCTCCATTTGATGGTCTAATATGCGCCTAAAGTTTGACAACCACATAAACTTGATTTTATAATTCAGGATTTGGAAGACTTTATGCACTCTTTTTTTCCTTCGATTAGACAGGCTAGCTTCTATTCTTATTCACGTGTCATGAAATTTGCAATGCGTTTGCATTCTTATTTTGAGTATTAATAAAAATTATTTTTTTAATAAAAAGAATACTATTAATTTGGATGGTTTTTCTCATGAGGAAGTAATGTTGCGGGTTTGAGAGTTTGGTTGAATTTATTTTTAAAAGTGTTTTTCGTTTAGAAATATATCAAAATAATATTTTATTTTATTTTTTTAATTTTTTTTTATATCAGCACATGAAAATGAAAAAAAAAATCAAAAATTTTTAATTTAAAAATAAAAAAAATACTTTTCTAATTTTTTCAAAAATATTTTTGAAATGCAGTGTCAAACACTCCTAAATAAAGGAGGCTTGTTCGAATATAGAGGAATTGATATTCAATTTTCACTCACTAGTTTTCATGAAAATGTGATGTATATGATCTCTTGTATTTTATCCCACACAATAATCTAAGAAAAATACTAGGAGTAAAGATCAATTAGAGTGGCAAAATAAACCCAAACTGAAAATTATCAATTTGCCCTTGAACTATATATCGTGCTTAGTTTTTTTAATTTATCATAAACTAAATGTTATATCATACTTTGCAAAAATTCTGGATCTAATTGTGGCTTTTGTATCTTTGTAGATCGTAAAATATGTTTGTTTTTATTACTCTTAAATAAATTATGGGCAGAAACTTAGGTTGCCAGAATATGGGTCGCATCTGAAATCGGAGCCGATATAAGGGCTGGATGGTCCACGAAGTTGCGGCCTTGTTTTAAGCGGAAAAGCCTGGCAAAGAAAAACTCTTCTTCAAAGCAATCACGCCAGTGGTCATACAACCTAGCCCAACCATTTCAAATAAATAAATAAATAAATATTGTAAATGTGTCGATTCCAAAGGACCCTTTCCCACATACAGTCCTTTTCTTCGTGCTCACGGGAGAGTTTTCACATGTCAATTCCGTAACAGTATGAGTATTTTAAAATTGTTTTTGAAAAGATTAAAAACTATTTATTTATATTTTTTATTAAAAAAATTAGTGTTTTTGGATTATTTTCGTGTTGATACCACAAATAATTTTTAAAAAATAAAAAATACTATTTTGATAAATATTTTAACTAAAAGTTATTTCACAAATAACTTCAAATTATTATATAAAAAAACAATATAATTATGAAATTTTGTCACATCCAGAGAGAGTGATAATTATAACATAAAAAATTATTCCAATATTATTGAAAAAGTAAGTTTGCGTGTTAACTTAAAATTATCATATTTTATTCGAATGAGGAGTAGGTTACGTGGTTTTTTTTATGCAAATACATCAAGTTTTAATTAGGATTAGCCTATTTAAAATCTGAACATAAAATAATTTAGTGGTATTAAAAAATAGCTCTATCTATAAAATTAGATTTACGACTTGCCATACACTCCAGACACGAACAGAATGCAACATTGCACCTTATGAGCTTCCATCGCATAAGCACTCCACTGGAAAATACGTAAAGATATATGACTATCCGTAGGATTTTGGGTATAAAAACAAATAAAAAAACAATAATTAACTTAGAGTCGTGACTATTTATTTGTCTCATAGAGATAATATCTCTATAATACAATTAAATTCTCTAAACTTTTATAAAATAAAAATTTATCCACTTATAAATTACACTAACAATCCTCCATTAATTATTAATGAATATTTTTATTTAATAACTAAAATAATGCTTGTGAGAACATATGTTGCAAGTTTAATCACCATCTTGGAGCCGAAACCAAGAAATACTCTGGAGGGATTAGCTAGCAAAGATGAGGAATAATAAATTTAAAGAAAAAGAAAAAGAAAAAAAAACATTGGCCAATTCACACTCTTCGGTGTAGTGGTTGGTATTGCTGGTTCATCAACCAATTTAACATCTTCAGTGAAAGGTCCCGATCATCCAGGACTGAAAAGTGGACTGATTGCTTCAAGCCCTACACTTAGCAACTAAACTTCTTTACTTATCACTATCACCACTTAAGTAACCCAGTTACGGATGCTTTAAATCGAAGCAAAATTAATTGCTGTAATTGACGGGTTAGAGACTAAACTCACTTCACTCATGGAAGCAACCGATAGTTTTTCTTAGTCAACAGTTTATTAATTAGTTGAAATTATCACAGCTTTTACATATGACGTCTAAATTTTTACAAGTTTCCATTTGTCATATGTTTTGATGATTTGTAGCCCTAAATGATCAGCCATTCGCCAAAACCCTCGGTCGGAGACTGTCATCTTTGCCCTTTACAACTCGTCTGTGTTTCTTCTACAGAGACTACAAGCAAAAGCACTCGTGGTTTTTGCTGGATAAAATGAAGAACAAGAGCAGCAGCAGCTGTGAAAACACCACCAAGAAAAGGTGGACAAAAACTTGAATTACAATGTAAAGGTAATCGGGTTTTTATGAGGCTGTTAATTTGGCTATATAATTTTAATAGAAGGTAATATGGAAAGCGAGGTCCGGGCCTACTCTCTACTTACTCCTTTGCTTCCCGAACAAGATCTGTTGCTTTTCTCCCTGAACCGGTTGCCTCACGGGCTCACACGGAACCAGAAATGTAATTAAGAAAAAAATCAAAAATTCAATTAATTAGGATATACAGATATCTGGCACGCAACAAAACAAAACAAAAATATTTCTTTCGTCCAACTTGCCATGCACAGTACACGTGGTTTTGAGAAAAACACTAATTATTATGGTGAATTTACTGCCCAGTAGTGTTTACTCTTTTTTCTTGTGCAATTTTCTGCTTTGATCGCTGAAATTTCTCTTTTTAATTTCATTTTTGTACATTATATTTGTTAGTAATACGACTTGATAGTTCATTTTATGGGTTATTAAAATGTCTCGATATTTAATTATGATTGATTTTGCAAAAACAAATCTAATTTTATTACTTTTAAAAAATTAAAATTGCAGCTACCAACTTTAAGTCTTTAACAGTAAGACAATAATACAGTTTTAATTTGATATTATAATTAATAATAGGTAATGTGAAGAGATCAAAATACTCCGACGCCCAAGGCATTGAGTTTTTTTATTTATTTATGAAAATGACAATCATAATTACAGTAGTGAATAGTGAAAAATTGTATATGTGTACGGCAAAAGCTTCACTCTTTTTTTTTGTTATGACCTAGTGGTGACACAATTGCTCGTAAGTAAGAGGTTAACGGCTTGTTAACACCATGATGCGTTTCTCAATTATTTTCCCTTGAAGTAAATGACATGTCTTCTTGTGGGGATGACTTGTCACTTATGTTTAAAAAGGTTAATGACACGTTTTTGGAATAATTTTAAATCAATAATCATGTCTAGTTGTGATAATATTTATCACACATTAAAACTAAGTATTTTTTAAATTAGATAATTCAGCAAACCATCCATGTTCTAGTTGGTGCATTCACAATAAACTATTCTATACTACAAGGTGGAATTTCTGACGATAATATTCGCCTAAACTCCAGTAAGCACGTACGTTGATTGGACAACAATAATGATACTTACCATAAACTTTGAAATTATTTCATTGTAGAAAGCAAGGGATCAATCATTTACTATTTTTCATATATAGAGCTCAGACAGCATCATGGCAATCTATGAATTATCTTTGTGAAAATGTCAAAGGTGCAGCGATGACTTGTGAGGAATCAGCTATCAAGAGGCAATAGCTTGCTCGAAGAAGAGACCACAAGGCTCTACAATGAAGCTCGTCCACACGCAATAATAATCAAAGAAAAGGCTTGTGATTGGGATTTGAATTCAAATTAAGATGTGTATTTTTTATAAAATTCTGAAAAAAATAGGATTTTATTTAGTATATAAAATATATTTTTTGATAATAGAGTTTCTTACCTCAAAACAAAAAAATCGAAGACTATTTAGTATAGCTTAGATATTACTAGTTTATTGGCTTGCAATATGTTCATCAGTCTTTTCAATTTATTGCGTATATTAAATGTAGTTTTAACTTTCTCTTAACCCCTTTTCATTCCAAGCGTTAGAAATTTCTGATACGTACAAATGATCGCTTGGGAAAGACGCAAGTGCCTTTTCAGTTTTTCTCCTGTTTTTTTCACTTTTAAGTTTTTTTCTTCTTTTTTTTTAAAAAAAATAGGAAATCCCATATATATAGTTTGAATTTAAGAAATGGGTGTTTCGTGTTTATGAAAAATAACGTAACAATTTAGGGATAATTTATTGAATCGCAGAAACGAATATGGCTTTGAAGCTAGCTTCTTACACACCATCATGATGCAGACCCTAAAACTTAACCAAACTGATCCGCGTTGCACTCAGAAATTTCATGAATTGTTTCGAAACTAAAAAAGTGGAGACAAACACACATATGTTTTTATTAGACAGATGACATAATATTTGTGTGGAAAAGCAGCTTAAACCAACCGACAAACAGGGAGAAGCATGAGTTTTTTAGTTTTCTTGGCTTGGAATTGAAGGGATATGAATAGGTATGGCAGTTAGAACCACTACTCTCTTCCCCTTTCACTCCCTCACTCACCACTCTCTCTTTCTCCCACAGACGTACGGACCAAAGCTCCTTTGGTTTGTTTGACCGGTGGCGCCACCACCACAATGTTATAGAAAAAGTCTCCAGCCCTCTTAACCTCCCACCACTTGGCACCATGCTCTCGACTCTTATTTACTCTTATCTCTCTCCCAATCATGACTATATCTAGAAGCCATGTCTGGTTCGTACTCCTCTTAACCATACAATCCTACAACAAGTTTCGCTACGAGAACAAACTTCACCCCCATTCGATCTCTTCCATCATTAGTTAACCTCAGTACTTCATTAATATTCATCATTTCTTTCTCTCTTAGTTTTTCGTTTCTTTTTTCCCCCACAAAATATGGCCTTGCTTGTGGATCAACAGCCAAACTTGAAGCACTTTTGTAAAATATGCAAGAAAGGATTTATGTGTGGAAGAGCACTGGGAGGGCACATGAGAGCACACGGTATAGGTGATGAGAATGCCAGCATGGAAGATGAAGATCCTGCTAGTGACTGGGAAGAAAAACTGGGAGCCAATGTGCCCCCTGGAACCAGGCGTATGTATGCATTAAGAACGAATCCAAATCGATTAAAGAGTTGTCGGGTCTGTGAAAATTGTGGCAAAGAATTCTTGTCATGGAAGTCTTTTCTTGAACATGGAAAATGCACGTCCGAGGATGCTGATCAATTGCCTGTTTCCTCTCCAGAATCGGACGAGGAGGGTGGAACCCCGAGAAGGGATTGCTGTAATTGGTCGAAAAGAAAACGATCAATGAGAGCTAAAGTTGGCGATTTTAACCTAAGTTGCCCGTCAAGCGAAGAGGAAGATCTTGCTAATTGCCTCATGATGCTATCTAATGCAACAGCTGATCCCTTAGAAGCGGAGCCTGAGGAGTCTTGTGCATCTGCTAGTAAAGAAGAAGATCGAAGAAATCCGTTGAATTTTATGGCTCATATGGAATACAAGACACCATTGGACAAGGCCAAGAGGGTTTCGAAAGGATTGTTTGAATGCAAAGCATGCAAGAAAGTTTTCAATTCACATCAAGCATTGGGTGGACATAGAGCTAGCCACAAGAAGGTTAAAGGATGCTATGCAGCTCGGCTTGGTCAAGGCATGGAAGATAGCCTAGCTGATCAAGATGAAGATTTCATCACAAATGATGAATTCTTTTCAACAAAATCGGCATCGACTTTGCAATTCGATCATGGTTCAACTCCTCCATTGGCTTCCACTTCGAAAAGGAAATCCAAAGTGCACGAATGCTCCATATGTCATCGTGTATTCTCATCAGGACAAGCGTTAGGTGGCCATAAAAGGTGTCATTGGCTCACTTCAAATTCTCCAGACACTTCGTCTCTCCCCAAGTTCCATCAATTTCAGGATCACTTGGACCAAATTCAGCAACGACCGAAGTTTATCGACAATCCTGAGCCATTAGATCTCACACTTGATCTCAATCTTCCTGCTCATCCACCTGTTGCAAACCCTTCAAATATTGAGGTTTCTACTGAGATTTACTTACAACCTTGGACGAGAGTTGGTGCAAAAGTAAAGGACGACAGCAATCATCACCGCCAAAATGAAAATGATCGTCGTGACACCAAAGACAACAGTAACGATGATGATAATAATATTTATAGTTCAGTGCAGAATGTGAATGATGAAGCAGGTAATAAGGTGAAGTTAGCAAAACTTAGCGAGTTAAAAGACATGGGCACTAGTGGAAGTTCGTCTCCTTGGTTGCAGGTGGGGATTGGTTCAACTACTGATGTGAGAGCTGACCAGTTGTAAAATTTTGAGACCCAATACGGGGTTTCAAATCTTTGTTTTTTTCATCTGTCCAATTTTGTATTTAAAAACTGTAATTACAAGAAAGTTTTGTAACTATAATTGTTACACCAATCACTGCAAATTGTTTTCTGGGATCAAGAAACTCCAATCTATATAAATCCCACACGTAGTTTTTTAAAGAAGAACATATTCAATATAAGAGGAGTGGCTGTAACCTGTACTGATTATTATGATTTTGTCTCGTTTTCAACACGCGATCTGTTAAAATTTGGTATAATAACTTTTGCTTCCCTTCCACAGTTTTTTGTTGACACCAGCAAACTCGGCCAAGCTCATGCGGGCCGCTAGGAGCTTCAAACAAGACGGGATCTTATTGCGGATCTTTCAATCACAGCAGAATCGGTAACACTTTGACTTTGAAATGAAAGCCAGAGGGTTGTAATGTGAGCCCTTCAAATAATTCTTGTCTTTTGTTGGTCCAATGTGAGCCTTGTTGCTGCTTTGATTAGTATTATTATTAGGTTGTTTGGAACTGGTTTATGTAGAGTTTAGTTTAATTTTATGTATGATTTGAGTTTAATTGATAATATATCATAAATTATATATATGTTTATATAGATTACAAAACTATAAAATTAAATTCAAATATAATATAATATTTGTAAAATTTAATAATCTTCAATCGAATGAAAAAGGGTTCATTTCTCTAGTATTATCCAGCAAATCAGTTGACTTTGCTAAAGATAAACTAATGAACAAGGCAGTATCCACCATAATCCCCACTTCAACTACCTGATCCTGAAAAGTCTGTAAAAATCCCAATGAATTGCTAGCTACATATGCTTCTTCCAAATATCACAGATTTTAGCCTCAATATTTCTTCTCCGGACGTTGAAGCTGGAAAGCCGGGTTCAGTACTGGTTGCTTCAGGTGCTACTACCACCTTGAGCATGAAAAAACAATGTCTATTATATTCTCAAACAACTCAAAAAAAAAAAAAATAGAGATGGTAGTAGGAAGTAATAGATTTTCTATAGAAAAGAAACAGAGGTATTTTTGTAGTACTATTTTTTTATTTGGAATTACTATAACAAATAAGAAGGTCTTTCCTTTTATTTGTTTTTATTTATTTATTTTGGAGTTTAAATTAATTTAGCTCTTGAAATGAAATGAAATTTCAAATGCTCCAGGCAGCTTATACAAGCAGCAATTGTTCCATAGAGACCTTAATTAAATTAATCAATTAAGTTTTAATTTAGAAAAAACAACAAAAAGTAGCAAGAAAGAAAACCTTTACCTTAATTGCTTATAGAAAAGACTTGCAATTGAAAGATGGAATCGTGGATAAATTATTCCACTTCTCAACTTGCCCATCACCATATAATTTGGAGATATGCCGTGCTTAGAATATATGATCATAAAGATCTGCACGATATATCTTGACATAACAATCAAGATTATTTTTCAAGAATAATAATAGTAAACGGTATCTCTGACTGGGTAATGAGTTCAAAACTCGCCACAGAACACCCACTACTCCTCCACGTGGGGAGCGATCAAGCTGTCACCGCCAATGGAATCGAATACTGTGTTATCTAAATGCATAGGATCTTCCAATGGAGAGCCTGCCACTAAACACTCCTTTGTGTTTCCAGCATAGACAACCATATTTTGGCATGTTGATTGGGCAACCTGCCCTAGCTACCTCTTCAACTATGCAAGGATGATCAACTCCGATTAGGATCGTTGAGATGTCCCACGTAAGAATAATAAGTTTTTTTTTTCTTTACTTAACAATAGCGATTAGCAGTTTTTTTTTTTGTTAGACTGGGGAAGTGGTGAATGATTCTCAATTATTTTTTTAATTTAAGTATCCAGGTCAGCTTGTGTGTATAATTAAGTTAATTTTACAGTTTTTAAAATTAACAGCTATATAAACTTTCAGTGGCTATTCTATGAGCAATATGTTCAAATTTGAAATTATAGAAAGAACAAATATCTTATACTAATCGCGTATTATATCTAAGTAAATAATTGTGAATGATTCTCGGTTGCTGTAGTAGGATTTAGCATCATTCTCTCTGTCCAGCAGAATCCCAAATTTCTGCTGGCCTTCTCATCAAGCAACAGTGGTGATATGAATGACGCGGAATCCAAAACCAAAGGTGCAACGATACTATTTCCTGATTGAGGGCCCATCAGTCCAATCACAGCCCAAGTCCATCATAATTAATTAGCTTGTACTCTATTCTTTGTTACTGAAAATTTTAAAATGTGAAATGAATTTTTAATCAAGTCAAATTGTTATTTTACATTAAATCAAGTCAAATTTTCTTAATCTGGTCTCGAATTAACTGAAAGGAGTGTTAGAGGCGGAGAGAGCACATTCTTGAGAAAACAGGAGTAGAAGGACTGAATTGAATAAAATCTAATAGCAAAGGAGTGGATAAACGATTACCTCATTAACCTGTTATAATTTTGGTTTTGTTTTATTGAATTTACCTTTCATGCTATAATTTTTCAAGACAGTAATCATGAAATAAAATATTTATTTTGTTGTGTGTGTGTAGAAGGACCTCTTCTTTTTTAATGCTTCGTTGACTCCTTAAGTCTAATATCATATTAAATAATTTGTAAATTTAATCAAATATAGTTAGCCCCCTTTGGAATCATGGTGGTTGTGCTTAATTTTCTAATTTTTTTTAAAAAAATAAGGGCCAGTTAATATCAACATGCTTTAGGAAGTTACCTGAGCGAAATAGATGAGAACTTGCAAGCTCCTCTCAATTGCAAGCAAGTCCCTCTATCCCAAACAGTTGACCACGGACTCTTCTCCTCACAATGGACTAGCCAGTAGACTTTCTTCAAAGTAATTATGAGCCCTTCAACTTAATCATATATGTTTAAACTGTACCTAATTACTTTCTCAACAGAAAGAGGACCTCACATAATCACAATGAGATTTCGAAGATCTAAAGTTGTTAGCGAATGTTTAGGACTTTAGTTGAAATTGTTTTTGAAAATAATTTTTTTTTAAAAATACATCAAAATAATAGTTTTTTTTTTAAAAAAATATTTTTTTCATTAGTACATGAAAATAATCTAAAAAAATAAAAAAATAATTTTAAAATAAAAAATAAAAAAATTATTTTATTTCATTTTATTTTATTTTCAAAAATATTTTTAAAACACAATGTAATATAATAAAATTGTTTAAGGTTCCTGGCAGTGAATAAAATTGTCATATTTATTTTTTATTTAGAATTTATTTTTAGGCGATCTCTGGGAACATCTTGCTTTTGGTGATGGTGGACAATAGTTGTCCCGGGCCACGAATTTCATTTTTATTCGCATGAAATGTTAAGTTAGACGGAGTACTTCTCGTCCAATATAGTTGTTTTAGTGTGTGTTTTTTTTGCATACCAATATATCTTTTTAAATTGTTTTTACCTGAAAAAACATCATTTATGTATTATTGGATAATTTTAATATGTTGATGTCAATTTTTAAAAAAATATATATTAAAATATTGTTTTTATGTATTTTAAATTAAAGAATACTTTGCACCATAATATTAAAACACTTAATGCTGGAAAAAAGATTTGAACAGTGGAACTTCTTTTTATAAAATAAATCGTTTGAGCCTCGTCCATTTGAATTTTAAAAGTTTGAAGGTCACCGCAACTTTTCTGGAACTATAATTTGCAGTATAAATCAAATAACCCAAATATGTTTTGTTTTTTTGAAATAACATTAATGATTTAAGTCAAAATCATGAGAAAAGTTGTGGGTGTGCTATGTATTTACTATTTACGTTTATTTTTTTAATATTTAAATCCGCACGAGAAGAACAAAATTTTGACACAATTTATGTATAAATTGCTAAAAGAAATAAAATTGTAGGAATATGATGAGCATGGTATTGCAATTTCACGAGAGAAAACACAAATTATACGTCCCCCGACCTTACTCGGCGATCAGCAGTGCCGACAATCGAAATAATTCGAATGCCCAATCATTTGGAAATCCCGATTGGTCATCCTGATCTCGACCCATAATCAAATTTAGAGTCTTAACAAAGGATCATAATATGTGATTAGCTGCTTCACCTTAGCTAATGAAGTGAAGGTTTGATGGGATAATCTCACCAGTTGGTGGGTCCTTGCTCCTTGATAAAAGCTACTCGTGTATGCGTTACATAGCCAGTTTATGCTGTGCCAAATCAGCATGATTCTCTATACGTGGTCTCTGCTCATGCTAGGCCAAATAAACATGATGAGATGTACGGTAGAGATCCATTTTGTACTTGAAAGCTTACTCCATCTGTCTCTACTGCTAACCTGCATTGTGGCGAGCTTCAGTTCACTCCAGTACCAGTGGCTGTACAGAACCATGGCTACCTGGCTTTTTTACTGTATTGCCATCAAACTCTACTGGTGGCTGGTTCGTAATTTTATGAGAATATATCAAATTTATTTGGTGGAGGTGGCTGAGCGTGTTTTAGCATTGCACGTTTTTACAGCTGTCTTTTTGGAATTATAGAATTTTCTCGCTTTCTCTATTAATAATAGTAATTTTCTCGACTTGAGAAAAAAAATAAAATCAAAAGCATTGATTTGGTGTTTTCGATTAAAATATCATATAAATCTATCCGCCAATTAAACCATGCATTGGCCCATATAATCTATGGTTTTCGGCTTCACAAAGCTGTTGCGTCATACATACACAGACCCAAGAAAAAAGTAATCAATCACCATTCAGCGGTACCTGGTCTTAAATTAAATAAATAAATAGTCAATTACTAACTTCAAATGAACCGCAAAGCACCCCTTTTAAAATAATTAAAATATTAATATTGCTATTATTTATAAGATTGAATAAAAATATTCTACATCATTGGAAAATCATATCTTATATTCACAAAATAATTTGAGTTAGTCCATAGATGAAAACCATCGAACATTTAAAAATATTTTGATAAATTTGTCTGTGTGGTTAGTATGCTTGAAGAGCTTGCATCTTAGCAGGCCAGCCTTGAGTTGAGCCAGAGCATCTTGATTTGCCGCATGAACCGATTATAATCGGAGACCAAACTAGAAACTTCAACCATTTTCAGTATTTCCTAAAGAAGAAATTAAAAAAAAAAAAAGTTTGGACACGCGATCCCTCGATATACGGGGCATGTGACAGGTCAATTTATCAGCATAGCGGGCCTGTTGATATAGTAATCAGCATATTGATTAATATATAGAGTAATATGATAGTCATATTAATTAATATATACACTGCAAGAAATATATTTATATGATGATTGTCACTTTTGTTTGATACCCAATTTCTTACCCTGAGGTATTTTTAAAGAAAAATAAAAAAAATATTGGACTTTAATAAAATTATGAGCATGGACGATATGCGATATGCTAATATGTCCTGGATATTCTTTAAGGGCTGTGGTGTAGTGGTAAAGTGCTTAAAATCTACCTTGCAAATTTCGAGTTTGAATTAATTCATATTTATCTTGTAATAGCACAAACAGTCAAAATTTTACTCATTTAATCTACATATATAAAAAATACTTTAATGAGGTTTACCCGAATCCCAACACAAAATGTCTTGGGTCTTGGACTCGTAATAATGACATGGTTAAGCATTGAGCTGTTATTTCAATTTGAGATTAAATTCATAATTATGTATTGCTAATTATGAATTACGGGGTTGACTAAAGTAAAGTATCGTTTCCCCTGTGTCTCTCTGTTAAACTTTCTTGCCGGTTCATGTGATCTCAAGCAAAAGTAAAAATCAAAGGTATTGATGATGCTCTTATATGTGTTTACATATACTATTTTTTTATATAATTAAAACTAAATTTAGGTGTTTATAATTTCATCTTGATCTTTCTCTTTTAAAAATTTGTCCCTGGTATGTTTTTTAAATATTCAACATGGTCCTCGAGTCCTTGGAGTTTATATTTTATTCCTATTATTTCAAAAGTTCATATTTCAGCCATGAAACTTAATTTTGATCGTATTAATTATGTAATTGGAGGCTTCAATTTAGTATTTGAAGCTCTCATAAGAGTTCAAATTTATTCCCAGGGTTCTGTATTTTTAGTTCTTGTTGGTTTAGGTTTTATATTCTAGTCACAAAACCTCATTTCTCTTGCATTCTAGTCCTTATAGTTTTATATTTGTATATATGTACATACATATCTATCTTCTGCTTCTTAATAGAAACATCATCTTCAAAAAATTATTTTTCTATGCTAAAAATTAACTTTAAATCTCAATCACAGTGTTGTCATGTGTGAGCACATTAAAAGCTTAGAGACCGTCTCCACAATCCAACAAATTATTCTTTAGAAAATGTATTTTTTTAAAATTATTTTAGATTATTTCAATATGTCCATATTAAAATAAAAAAATAAGAAGCGATACATTTTCTCTCAAATAAAGAACGTATAAAATGGAAGGAATCCTCATGGACCGCGTTTCGTTAGAATAAACGGGTGGTACCAGGGCTAAGAGGACTGGGTCTACCAACCCCTAACAAAACGGCATTTACTAGTGTCCCATAGAAAACTCCTTTCTCAAAGGAAGGGACGGAGTTAGTTTCCTAATAACTCATTTCTCACCCTTCATTTCTTTTTTTTTCCAGCAAGACATTTCAACAAAAGATCCAAATTTAAAGGAAACTTTCCTAAGTAAAGTTAAAAAACCCACACATATTTATTGAATTCAAGAAAAAAATAATATTAATAGGATATGAAACGTAATTTCCAATTCAGTATTGACTGAATTTAATTATCAAAATCAGTGATAAATAATAATGCTACTATTTGGATTGTTAAATATGAGATCTGATTTGCTTGTTACATCATAAGTATCACAGCTTGAGGATGTTAAGATAGAGGTGTCCTATATCATGTCTCATCGTTACAACAAACCCATCAGTTTTCTTGACTGGTACAAGTAAGCAACCAGTTTATTTTGGTAACTTTATATTTTTTTTGGTCCTAAATCTCCTTTGTTGTTTTACTAAATTAATTTATGGGACTTGTTTTCCACGCTTGAAAGTAACAAAATTTTAAACCACTCCAATGAAAATATTTTTTTATATAATTTTTTAGTATCACTAGGTAGAAAGGGCAAGATGGGAAACAAAAGAGAGGTAAAGGTTGAAAGAAGAATGGTTGGGAATAAATTCAGAAACGGGCAAGCCTCGCATGTTACATGTCCCTCATTCTCCCTTCATGCAAGAGCTTTAATTAAGTTTTATTTAATGTTATAATATATAACGTTTTAAGGAAAATCAATTACTCCTCTCAAAAAATAAAAATAAAAATTTAAAAAGATTTATTTATTTTGTATCTTTGTATATATCTCTCTTGGTGGAGGAATGCTTGTCACCTACTCCTTTTAGTTTCCACTCTTTCCCTCAACTTCTTTACAACTCTTTCTCCTATAGAAAGAGAAAAATCCATAAGTCACAATCTTTTTTCACAAAGAAGGAAAAATCTCTGTTTCCTTTGCTCTGTTTTCAAGTTAATGGAAAAGCACAAGTGCAAATTGTGCTTCAAAAGTTTCTCTAATGGCAGAGCTTTAGGTGGTCACATGAGGTCTCATTTGTTGAATCTTCCAGTTCCTCCAAAACTAGAAGATCAATTCCCACATATTGAAGTTAGTGAAGATACTGAATCAATCTCATCCTCAGAGGAAGAAGCAGAAGAAGTACAGGGAGAGGAGGAGGAGGAGGAGGAAGAAAAGGGTGCTTTTTACGGGCTCAGAGAGAACCCCAAAAGAAGCATTCGTCTGGTAGATCCCGAGTTCTGTTTTGCTGCGGCTGATGCTGGTTCTGTTGTTCTTCAAGATAGAGAAAGTGAGACCGAGTCATCCAAGAACCCAACAGGAAGACGATCCAAGAGGACAAAGAGATTGTTAGAGAATCTTCACCATCTATATCATCAGCAAAGATCGAGACAGGAACAGGGGAACAGCAACATAGTAAAGAAGCTTGAATTCCAGAAAATGGGTACTGTTAAGGCAGCAGCTGAGTCATCATCGGGTCATGAACCTGAACCGGTTAGCTCAATTTCTGACACTACAACAGAAGAAGATGTCGCTTTCTGTCTTATGATGCTTTCAAGAGACAGATGGAAGAGAAAAGAACAAGAGAATCAAGAAGAAGAAAAGGAACTTGAGGGGGAAGTAGAAGCTGGAACAGATGATTCTGGTGAGTTCAAATCTTGCAAGACAAAAGTTAGAGGGAAGTACAAATGCGAAACATGCAGCAAAGTGTTTAAATCTTATCAAGCTTTAGGTGGGCATAGAGCAAGTCACAAGAAACTCAAAGTTTACACACCAAGTAAAGAACCAAACTTGGAGCCAACAGAAAATGCAGGTGCTTCTACTTCTCTGCCAGGGAAGAAAATCCATGAATGTCCATTTTGTTTTAGAGTATTTTCATCTGGGCAAGCTCTTGGTGGCCACAAAAGATCTCATGTAATTGGTGTAGCAGCTTCTTCAAGTACTCCTGTAAGAAGTTCCACAAAGTTTGGAGACAATAACTTGGGTTTGATAGATCTTAATCTTCCTGCTCCAGTTGATGATGATGACGATATTAACCAAGCTGATAAGCTCTCTGCCGTGTCTGATGCAGAATTTGTCAACTACATCAAACGGTGAATATTTTGCTTAATTTTAGTATGGGGTCTACACAAGAAACGGGCTTGATCCATGAAGTAAGAAATTTTCGACTACTTTTGCGTTTTTGCAGGATCTAAACTTATGCAAATTTGATTTGGTCAACCGAGATGCATGCTTCTTATTTATCTCATCACTATTTGTTAGCTCAAATTTTCTAACTGTGATTCATTTCTTCTACTACTGTTTCCTGTTCTGTTTATGTAACAAACTGGTGATGAGTTAGATCAAGCATCCATGAATGGAGGAAACTCAATAATTTTTACTTAAATTAGTATTTTTAAACATATATTTTAGCGTTAGGAATTCTGGGTTCTGTTTATCTTTAGTTGATCAAGTGCTAAGCACTGTCATAGCTACCAATGGCTGTTTCTGTTCAAAGTTCCAGTTGTCTGATAGGTCATTTTCTTCACTTGAAATAGTCATTTTCTAATTAAGTTTGATAAAGGACCTGTTAATCTTCCCCCTCTTCTTTTTTTATTCATGGAAAAGTAACTTCCACCAACTGTCACTGCTGCCATTGAACAGTTCACGAGAGAGGGAGAAGCTTAGCCTGAGCCCTCATGGAAGCCAACCAGGCTTAAATTCTGCCTCATGGAACTGTTTCATTTCATGATAAATTGATAACATAGTATCTTGTTCCTTTCTTTTTCCTCTCTCTCTCAGCATTTTCTTGCTGCTTCTCTGTCTGTCTGATTCAACAGTTTCAACCTCTTTTACTTAACAGATCTGCTAAGCTATCACGGAGAGGGTGGGGCTAGGGAGGGAGATGCATTTAGTTAATTACTTGAATAGCCTTGAAGCTGCATCTGATTTACATTTAATAACTTTCCTAATGTTGGTTCTTGGAAATCTGAAAAGCTGATTGAGAAAAAAAAATAAGTAAAAAAATCCTCTTTTTTTTTTTTCTTTCGTTACGCAAGGAATAAATAACTTGTTTAGGGTGGCCTGGCCACAGTATCGAGTCCGCGGCTCACGAGCATGGAGACTTAAATCTCATTCAATAAATTTGTAATAAATGAAAAATTAAGTATAATATTTATTTTTTATTTTCCTGCCAGTTAGTATAAGATTAAGGATCCTTCTGTCATCTAGAAATTGAAAGTAGCTTTCTTTAATATTTTTAACGGTTAGGATGTCCCAGTTGATTTTAGGGAGATCATCTGTCTCCAAAACCAATACATTTTAGAATAAGGGATTATTTTAGAATCCATTTTAGATTTAAACCAACAAATGATAAAATTCAGAGAAAAAACCCAAGAGCCAACAGTGCAAGTTTTTTTTTTTAATCTAGATATTGAAACGTGGGCCATCTAGCTAGGGTCAAAAAGATAATTTGGGGGCGTGGGGAATATATTTTTCAACTTGCAAGAAATAGATGACGTAATTAAATTATGGAAATAGGTGTTTAGCCTTGAATGGCTAAATAACCAACCAGCCTTCGAAATCGGCAGCATTTAAGCCCGTTTTAAAAGTTTTTTTTTTTAAAATGAATTCTTTTTAATAAAAAATAAAAAATTATTATTATGATGCATTTTTAAATAATAAATATTTCAAAAAATAAATTCAAAAACAGTACAAACAGGCATTTAGAGGGAGTCCATGACCATGAGACAGGGTTAAAGTTAGCGAGCAGATGGTTGTGCTCTGACAAGGGACTGTTAAACCATGGTCATAAATTCTGCCAAAAAGCATGCATTCGGGCCCGATCACTTGACACATACCGAGTGAGTGACTGTACTTTCCTTCCAAGTTACATAATCCATAATTCAGTTCAGTTGGCACTGTCGTTTCTTCTGGATGCTTAAATAAACTGTCATGTTGTCTTAATTTCATATCTCCCTTGAAATGTTTATATATATATATATATATATATATATATATATATATATTTGAACCCATTTTTAAATTGATTTCGTTTCCTTTTGAAGGACGATTGCTTTTCCTTACTTACCGTAATGGAGAGCTTCACATTGATTTGCCAATATATGATGATCCAATGAGAGACATGATTTTGTGGATTTGAAGTTAAAAGTTAAGTTTTTATTTAATACCAGCATATTAAAATTATTAAAAATAATTTAATAATTTTTCAAGGTGAAACTTATTTTTGGGTCCTTATAAACTATCCATGACAATGCACACACTTATATGCCCACCACACAAAATTAGGTCTACTGTTTTATTTTTTGACGGGGAGGATCAAGATCGGCTGATCAAACATGTTGGTTATATGGCTAATCACTTTGACTAATTTGATTTCATTTTAAATGCTATTATTATTTTAAGTGATTCGTCATAAATATTTTGTTTTCAAATGATTCAAGCAAACTCCGATCCCTAGAAAAACCATGCAGGAGTGTATTTTAGAATTCCATCACATGGCTTCATAGGCACGAGTCCCACTCAGCCATCGGAGTCGAAAACTTGGGTGGAGTGTAGAATGTCGTCGCTAAAATATGGATAGTGGTCAAATGGCTATAAATACTTAGATAAGGTTTGGTTAATATTTTGTAACGGAACAAACAAAAATAATTGAAATAAAGATAATATGTTTTTATATTTTTTTATGTAAATTTATTTCAAAATTATTATACAAATATATTTTTATCTCTACAACTGATAACATTTATATTATTCTTGTATTTATTTATTCTGATTTAGGAACAATAATCAAATTTAATCTACTATTTTAGCACTTCTGTAACAACCCTGGAAATGCCCTTGTCAGTGATATGTCAAAATTTTCTTTTTAATTTTCATAAGACTTAGCATGTTTTTTTTGTTAACACAAATTTCACATCTTATCAAGCACTAATATCACGATTAGAGTTCATTTTATTTCCGTACTTTTTAATGCTGATGCATTTATTTACTATTTAGCCACCATCGATCACATTACAAATCCCTAGTCAAATATATCTAATATCATTAATTACCTTATTAAAAAAAAATCATTGCCAAAAAATTGTATGGTCATGTGAATGAAGGCATAGACATATTCACTACGACCTGGGACGGCCGGTTCAAGGAGGGCCCGGGATACGCCTACCAAAAAAAAAATGTTCAAAACTTCCCCTAATTTGCAAGAGTTTTTAAATTAACTATAAGATACGACCCCTTCTAGATTAAAAAAATACATACAATCCTAACCCCGAAATACCACATCTTGGTTTCGTGCCTAGCCATCATATGGTCAACACAAGTTTTGGAGATGAAACAGGGTGCGTGGAATCAGTGACCTGAAAATAGGCTCTCATTGTGGAGTGCGTACACGTGGGAACTCTATCATGTATCATATGTCATTGTGTGTTATTTAACAACTAATTAAAAAAAAAAAAAACGTAAAAAAATAATGAAACTTATTTGGGAATGGACTGGGTATATACTGGTGCGTGCATCTTGCAAGGGATGTATTCTGCTTCCTTGTAACTCCACGTTTTAGCTAGGAATTTTTGGTGATTAGGTCAAAATTATCAGACTAATATCCTATGAAGCTTTAAAAATATTCCCGTATATATACCTTTATTATAGTCCTCCCACTTCCCAAAAAGGAAAAAGAACAAAAAATATGCTCTTAATTAATTAACGCTGTGAGAAAAAGGCCCGTGACCTGTAACTCAAATGATATTCTTCCCTTTTCTTTTCTTTTTCTTTTTTTAAAAAAAGAACAGATTAATTAGGTAAATTGAATGGGTGGATAGGGGGGGGTGCGTGTTTTACTATGATCATTCCACTAGTTATTTGACTAAACAAGAAGAAGAAGGATGAGAATGAATCATCCGAATTGAAAACATTAAAAATATTAAAAAATATAAGGATATGAGTCAACGCACTCAAATTAAAGGTTTGAAATTAATGGTAAATGAGAAAGCATCGGAGGGATCCCTTCAATCCCTCGTTGAATCCTTATTCTCCTTGCTACATGTTTGATCGAATGAGGACTAAATGAGGGATTGAAGGGAGCCCTCCGATATGTAGCGAGAAGAATAAAAAATATTTATCAAACCTGTAAATTTGTATCCCTTCGTTGAATCCTTATTTCTCTTTCAAGAGATAGAAGGATACGAGTCAATATTAGCCACTCATATTTGCGTGTAAACTTTTAATTACCTCTCATAATTATATAATAATAATTTCAAAACTTATATCTAGTATCAGAAAAAATATTCGGAGTAAGGCAACATGAGAGAATAAAAATATATATTTTCTCAAATTTTGTCTTTAATTCCAACAAACAAGATATTTATGTGGAGACAAAAAGATGAGAGAGAATTACTTGGAGAGATAGATATAATGAGTAAAGAAAAACAATTAAAAATTGCATTTAAGTAGTAACTAACTACCACTAATTACTTAACGGAGTTAGATATACATAATAAACAAGAAATAAAGAAAATATTTGTGTGCCCATTGAAGATATTCTTGCCTCTTTTAACTGTTCTGAATATATATATATATATATATATATATATATATATATATATATATATATATATATATATATATATATATATATATATAAGTGAGGTTATTAAATAAATATTGATATTTTCTAATTGATTATTTTTAAATCTGTAGTTGAAGTAACCTTGATTCCCCACCTATTATAAAGGATATGTCCACTTCAAGTGTAACTCTTCACCAGGGCTTTTCATAGCCATTCCTGGAAAAGAAACGAGTTTTCCCATGTCCCATGATGTACCTTTCCTATTGATTCACTATTTCACGACGCTTCCTATCTTTAATAAGCCAAACTATGTCAAGACTGTAAGCATCACAGTGGCCAAGACAGGCTGGGGTGGCTGCCTAGCTTTTATAGTTGAGAAATTGAGTCGGCCATACGAGTAATTGGGTCCGGTCATTTTGGTTCCATTTGAATAAAAAAAGAAATAACCAAAAAGGGTAGAGAAGAAGGTAAAAAGGGTGAAGATTATGTGAATGAGTGCCACTTTATATTAATTCTCACTCTCTTTTGGTGGTGGGGATTGTAAGAGTTTGAGCAATGAAATAGAGAAGAAAAACAAAAAAGATCCCATTAATTTGCCGCTTACGGCCTCCAAAAAGCCTCAAAAAGGAAGAGTCAACATCGTGATCCTTTTCCTTTTCTTCTTTATTTCTTCAAACTTCCAACAAACACTATACCGCCACCGTCGTCGTCGTCATGAACACTGTTGAAAAAGGATTTTCCTCTCCAACTCATCTTAAAGGCCGTTTGGCATTGTGATGCCACCGGCGTTTGACATAAACAGATTTCAATTAAGTATTTGGTTATATAATAAACGGAGGTTTGTGGTATGGATCCCACGTAAATTTTGTCTTCAAACACCGGTGCAAGAAAAACAACAATTTGCTGTTTTTCTTACATTGCAATGCCTGGGCGTCGGAATATGAAACGGCGATTGGCTGGGGACCAGTAAAAGATTTCTTCACAGTTTATGCATTAGATTTTCAATACTTATTTATTCTATTTTGCACAGTTTTTCTTCAAAACAAATAAACACCAACAAAAAACAGCACTGCTATATATATATATATATAAAATCTAAAAATTAATTAAAATATAAATAATATTTACATAATATATGTGTATTAATATCAAAAATATATTTTTATCAGATATTATAGCGGGCTAAAATAGTCAGGGACTGCAGAGGCCTTCACGTATGGATATTGTTCGTGATGGCATTGCAAATAGTTTGATGAGAGAATAAAAAGAAGTGTTCATTTTACGTGAATTATTCCTTATATTCTGAAATTATGATTATTAATACAATATAAATATATACATAAATATATAAATAAATATGTGTGTATATGTCTATACCCTTTGAAGTAATTTCACAAGTTAAAAGCAATATGAAAAGCTTGGTAACCAAACACTTAAAACTGTTTTTTTTTCAACCTCCAACTCAACCACAGTTTTTAACAAAACACTTCACAACTTATTTTGAACCGCAGTAAAAGCGCTTTTTTTTAAACTGCTTTTTTTCAACCTCAATCGCAAAAGCAAAAGCAAAAGCAATGCCAAACAAACTCTTAATTACAACAAGTTTGTTGTTGTGTGTTAATGGCAGAAAGCTAGTCCATTTGACGCAAAAATAGTCTTAGTCGAGTGGGACTTAAATATACTTTGATAATAAAATCTGTATTTTTATGAGAAAACAATAAATAAAATAAAATATTTTTAAATTCAATGAACTAAATACTTTCTATTAAATTTAATAGGGTTAATGTTCTGAAATATATGCAGGTTATTTAGTGTGAAAAGGTTCTGAACCTTTTACCTAAGTAATTCAAAGAGTGTTTATAATTTTTGAAACGTTTTATCTTTAAAAAATTAGATTTTTTTTTTGTTTTTTATATTATTAATGAAAAATAAATATTATTTACAAGTTATTAACAAAAGAAAAATATTATTTACATGCGATTAATGGTAAGTATAAAGAGTCCCTCAAAAAATCTTTGATACAAGTCATTGCCAAGCTACCTCTTAAATGAATTCAGCTGACAGTTAAGCTCAAGTGTATCAAATTCATTACACCAAACCTATGAATCGGGTGCTATGTCATACTCGAATTATCGTGGCATCTTTAATTCATAAAAAGTTGAGTAAAAATATTGATTTATAAATGGTAACATTTAATTATTGTCCTGGAAGAAAAACAATATAATATAAATTTCTGCTGGAAAATACAAGAATTCATGCAAAAAAATTACTTTAAATCTTATCTATATAGTTTTTGTTTGTTTATATTCTAATACAATAATTAAACACTACCTAAAAACATTTAGACCCAAAGCTATTTCTTTCTTATAAAAATAAAAAATAAAAATAATCCTTATCTCGGTATCATGATGACAGTCACAGTTATTGCATCATAAATATATATATATATATTTCAGTTTTCTACAATGCCATGCATCAAGACAAACTTCGTTCAGGAAAAATACATAAAACAAACTGTGCAGATAAAAGATTAGATCAAAGGAAGTAATTCCCTGGTAACATGTAGCAATAATTAACAATATTGGGCTGACAACCAAGTACCGCAAAATCTAGGAATCATCATGTTGTCCCATTCCTGGCCACTACCAAAGTGCACGACAAAGCAAGGAAAAAGTCAAACAGGCTTCACTTACATTTGTGGCGGTGTATGCTACCTCGTATCCTAAGAAGCACTTAATTACAACCTAATTGCGATTAATCTGAAAGACCTTGCATGAATTCATGACATGATTTCCATTACCTAACATGTGGTTGAGCAAGTCCCCAGCTGCCAAGCCTTAGAAAATTGACACGTCCTTGCAACGTAGCTCGGCTTGGATCATCCGAGGCTGAGTGGCATAAGAAGACAACTCCCATAAATATCTGACAGCAAGAGGTATCTAAACTCTCACCTATATTCCTTGCTCAACTCTCAGCAAGCAAACAAAAGGATTCTAACTTAGAGACTGGGTTAGTGTTTAATCATAAAAATGACTCCTTAACCACTTGTGACATTATCGAAGGTATACGACGACGTTATAGGTCTTTTCCTCTTGGGTTGCATTCTTTCTCCACGTTTTTCTTTTAGCCCCTCCCTTTTTTTCTGGGCTCTTAATTTGTTTGCCAACTTTTTTATTGCACTGGCATCCTTCTTTATGCATGTTCTATGCAACATTGCCTTTGATTCACGCAACAAACACCATGATTCCATGCCTCTCCCTCAAGTCATGCACACAAATGCCTCCCACTCTACAATTACTAGTGTTACCCATGTCAAAAATTGTTTTTTAAAGTGAAAAAGATTATAAGAATTGTCGCGTCTTTTATGTGGTTAGAGTATTTTTTTTAAGTGGTAAAGATTATAGAATCGTGATAAAAAAATTAATTTCTAAAAATACATTGAAATAATATGTGTGTGTGTGTGTGTGTGTGTGTGTGTGTGTGTGTGTGTGTATACATATATTAGTAACATTAAAGTATCAAAATATTTAAAAACATAAACAAATTTATTTTTTTCTCAAAACTTTAGTTCAACCATAGTACCAAACTCCCCAACTATATGGACAATAAAAGCTCATATAACTACTAGTAAATGACCCTATATAATTATATAAGTTTTTAATATATTTTGATATATTTAATATAACAACCCATACATGTTCTATATTGTTTTTATATAACTAGATAAACTTTAAATATAACTTAAAATTTTTTATTATATTTTTTATCTACTGTATAGTAAAATAAATCGCCAATATAGTTTTCTATATTTTTTCCCAAAAGTATATTTTCATGTTTAACATATCTTTAAGATATAAAGATATAATAATAATAATAATCGTTCAAATCTTTCAAGAAATACAAAAATTACTCAACCATTGAAATTTTAAGAATGTTTTTTTATTTGTGTAGTTTTATGACTATTTTCTGAATAAAAAATATAATTATTTCAAATTGGATGAAAGAGGCTGATAAAATAATATATATATATAGAAAACGTATGTTGATTTGAGGATAATAGTTTGGTGCTGTTTTATAGACCTTGTTAAATTCCTTGGGATATGGTCTCGACGCCAATTAGTTCCCTTATCGCACTCATAGACAAAACCTTGGCCAGTCGACTTATCCTTAACCTTTGGTATTGCTAATACTGTTAGAGTCAAAATGATCGTTCTATAATTCGATTTTTGATGAGGACACCATAACTTAGATGCTAGCAAGTTTGCTAAATGATAATTACTTCAACATACAAAAATAAAATAAAAAGGTCAGATGGCCACGCAAAGTAATCATCTAATTTTAAAAATATATAATTCATAAATGATTTTTATATTTTTATGAGATATATATGATAATTCTTTCGGTTACTTCAATTCTTTGCTGGGTAGTCGGTCGCAGCAACCAAATGGATTGGACATTTGACTTCTTGTTCAAAATGATCATACTACGAAAAATAAAAACTCTTTGGCAGGTGACTTTCCTTGCTGCTACTGATTCATCTTTTCGCATTTTCCTCGGAGTAAATTATGTCCTGGCTTTAAAAATTTACCCTCATACAACTTAGTCCTTCATGTTTAGAATTTTTATAGCTCAAACCACAACACTTGCTAGACGCTGTCTTATCGAAACATTTTTATTTATTTATTGTAAATCCCAAGCCTATCCTTCTGCAATTTAAAAAATTCACATCGAATGATCAGCGTAATGGGTTTCAGGAAAAAAATATTTATTAAACAAGAAATACGAAATTAAAATGTGAAGGACTAAGCTATAATAACTACTCCCTTTCAGTTTATGGTTATACTAACACTAGAGAATAGATCCACAGAATTATTCTCCGGTGGATGATTCACCCCCCGTTTTATTTATTTTTTATTTTTTTAATGAGTGTTTACCTCTCTTTTTGAGTTTCATGATCATGGACACTTTTTCAACTTCAAGGGAACTTTTAATATAACAATGATAAGGTGAAGTACACATCTGTTCATAGTCTATGTTGTAATATATCAATTAAATAATATTATTTTATATTTAAAACTCGCTAAAATAATATAGTTTTAGGATTAATTCAACGATGTGAGCCCTTAATCCGGTAGAGTTTCACAACTATACGTGCTTTTATAGATTTATAAATGTGAATCCAAAGTCGTTTCAACATCCATGTTACTCTTAAATAACTAATAAAATTCAATGAAAATTTCAAATTTTTTATCATGTTCTCTATGTTTTCTCTTAAATTCAGCATTTGATGATCATGTGCTCACAAAAATCTGAAAAAAGAATGAAAATAAAAGAAAGACCTTGCCAAATAATTTTTCTGGAAGAATCTTGATAGCCTAATGGTAAGGATTTGAGTCAGGATGCGAGAAGAATTAGGGCAATATAATCAACCCAATTTTTTCAAGAACGAGAAAAATGTGCTTATCAAATTTAAATAATGTGCATTTACTTTCGTTTAATTTTTAATTATCTTCAACATGTATATTCTCGGTCCAACGTAACCTCCTCCTCCTCCTCCTCCTCCTCCATTAATTTGTATTATTATATGAGCACAGAGAAATTAAGTTGCAGAAAAAAGATTCATTAAAACTCCATCATATCTTCGACCTTTCGCGACAATAATTCAAAGCATACCGTCTCTAAGAATGAAAAGATGTCGACTCCTCCTTTCGTTACGATTAATGATTTTTGAACTAGAAATGGTCAAATTGGGAGGCATTCATCTCAACGTTGTAGGTAAAGGTGCATTGCGCAGTCTAAGTGCTCAAGTTTTACCTCATCTCGACTTTACAGGAGCATGCCGTCAAGAAAGGGGTGAAGATTTCAAGATAAACATCTTTCTTTACGCACAATCGGTCGTGAAGTTAGGCCAACTTGCCTTAAATCATCACAAGTTCTCTCCTAAGTTAGTGCCACCAATTCGCTCCCCCGTCAAAATTTCAACTGGTCAATTGACTGCTCCTTGTGTTTAGCTCTTGAATAAAAAAATCTGAGAGTTGTCCATGAACATTCTTAGATAACAGCACTGCTTGAGCACTGATAACTCTATAATACTTGCAATTCGCCTGTAAAGAAGAAGGGTTTTACAGCGCCACCAGAATTGTCTGTCTGGTATTGTATTTTTTTAAAAAAAAAATATTAAATTGATGTATTTTTTTAAAGTACTGTAACACCAAGCAGGCATGCCTGTATGGTTTATATCCTTAGTTGTAGGATCAAGGTTTAATCCAGTGCGAAGCTAGGGGCTGGTTGGTGGAGGCCATGATGGCCTCGCATAGTTCAAAAAGGTCCTTAAGTTTATAATAAGTTTCATTAATTAATAATATAAAATGACCCTTCAAAGTGAATGAAGTTACTTAGTAGTCCCTCGTGGGCAATCTCTAAATCCATATTTTCGTACGGATGGATGGATTTGTTCCGAACTCTTCCACTTATCCAGATCATTAGTCAAGCGAAACATGCTGATTTATTTTGTTTTCACTCCAGAGATGGTGTTGTTTATGGTTTTGATTTTACAATTTCAGATAACAGCGGCAAAGTATCTTGTCAGCATCTAAGAATCTAAATATATGTATAATTGAAGCTTTTTTTGTCTTGCTGGAAAAAAAGTAATGGGTGGTTGATTGCAATTCTCTGCCAGTGTAATTGATTCAGAGAGACAAGTGTATGGCGATCAAAGAAATTCTCTCGACAACACCCGTGCAGAATCTGTGCCTCAGAAACATGGCCAGCTTCAATGCACGCTGGAATTGATCAATCGCAAACATTTTACCTTAATCTTTGAATACTGTTATTACCTTTATCCAGGGACTTCCGTATACCCCTGAAATGCAACCAGCTGTTTCCTTTGTTTTTTCCTCGAGAAAGTATGCAAGGCTGCTGCCATTATTTGTGAACATCAGTCAAAGTTTCTGTGGTATTTTCTGTTGAATTTTCAAAAGTCTTGAATGTGGGATTTTGCTCAGGGATCTTATCCTCAATTCCCGATCTTGTTCCCGGATGGATCTGGGTGAAGGGCAATTGGGCATTGGATTTGAAGAGGACTGGCCTCCAAATTTCCAGTGTCGGTCTTGTAGACTGAATTAAAGTGAAACCACAAGTAGGGACGTCACTTGCTAGGCAACAACATTCCCCCGATTTCTGGATGATTTCCCATTTTACTTTCACTAAACCAAACTAAATGAAACAAACCAGAAGAAGTGACATCCCCGAGCAAGAAAGAAAAAAAAGAGGACAAATTTGTGAAAACTTCGGATATGGGGGGCTCCTGCGGGATTTCCTTCTTGATAAATTGGAGCCCTCGAGGGATTTTCACGGGCCCAAACATCAAGGCACATGGAAGAAGAAGGTGGAGCAACCCCCGTTGAAACCAGCTCGGCCAAAGGGGGGCTTTGCTGTTTCTTTCGGGCTTATTTGGGTGTTTAGGATTGCTTTTTAAAAATATTTTTGAAAAAAATTAATTTTTATTTTATTTTTAAGTTTATATTAATAAAATTTGATGTTTTTAAATTATTTTGATGTGCTGATGTCAAAAATAATTTTTTTTAAAAAAAAAAAACGTGATTTTCATGTATTTTTGAACTAAAAGAACTTTCAAAAACAACCACAACCACACTCTCAAACAGACACTTAATTCATAGTTTCATATTTCTAAATTTCTTTGCTTTTTACTTTTCTTCTATACAGGTAGTGTTTGATTATTCATTTGTTTTTGGAGGAGGGAGGTGGGTTATTTTCCATCTTTAGATTTTACTTTGAATTTGAATTGGGGTGAGAAGGGATGATTTTACTTGTAGCTGTTGGGTGAATTGAGCCCGGCCCACGTGAGTCAAAAGAAAGGCCTATCAACCAAGCCTTAAGGATAGTTATGACATAGATATGCTCCATTCACCGATATGCGAAAACGTTTGGGCTCAAAGGCCCACACTCACCGAATAGAGCTTTGCAGTTAGGGGTGGGTTCTAGGGTATGAAAACATGGACTTGAACCTAGGCCCAGCCTTTGTTAGCCGAACGGACTACAGAGTATATATTTGGGACTTATTCTGTTTGCTTTTAAAATTATTTTTATTTATAAATATATTAAAATAATATTTTTATATTATTAAAAATTATTTTAACATCAATATATTAAAATAATCTAAAAATATTAATAAATTTAATTTAAAATAAAAAAATAATTAAAAAAAAAACATTTATGAAACTCAACTCAAGGTTTTTGTTTTGAGTGTCCATAAACATGTTGATGCCAAACCAGCGACCTTAGGCATGGAATTTAGGACAGTGGAAGGTGGTGCACACGTAACTCTCAAAAGTCAACATTGAAAAGATTTTATCAATTAACAGAAACTAATCCTCCTTTAAGTGAAGTACTGTAGCTCAGCTTAAATCACTCTGAATTATTATAGCATTGGATTGGTGTTTGTACTTTGAGAAAAAAAGTCAATCCTGTTTTTAAGGATTAAAATGTTATTTTTGACGGATTTATTGTCATTTTATATTTGTTCAAGGTTTAGAATTTTTTATATAATATTTTATATGGTTTAATTATTTAACTATCCTTAAAAATAAAAAAGTAATTATTTTGATTCAGAGTATTTACCAGGATTTCCTTCACTGGTGGACAGTTGACTTTTCCTTGACTTTAGGGGTATACTCTTGATTTCACGTTTTGTTTTGCAGTAATCACGTGCTCTCGTTAGGGATTTGATAATTTATATAAAACAAATAGTAAAGAAATGGAAAAGTTGTAATTGCCTTCCACAAACGCATCAGCAAGTGAGTCACTTCGTTGTATTCACCTCATTTTTTATTATTTTCTTTCTTGATTTTTTTTTTCATTTTAGTTGTTCAATATTTGTTTGGTTGGTTTGAATTGGGATTTCTAATTTATTTTGATTTGAATTTTATGGTATTGTCACGGATTCATATGTGAGATCAAGAGTTTTGCGGATTTAACATAGTTGATGATGGTCGATATAATATATTAGTATCTCAATACTTTTTAAAAAAAAATTATTCTTTAGTATGTTAAGATCTCAATATTTATTTAAAAAAATTATCTATTATACATTAGTATGACTGGACCCCATCTTAATAAATTTGAAATTATGAGTCATCCATAACAAGTTTCTAATTAAATTGGGTTTTTAATGAATCAACTAAACTCATTAAATTCCATTAAAATTCAATAGTGGATGATAATGAAAAACAAGATGTTGGTATTTCAATAAAAAAAAAAACTTGTTTGAATTGATTTAATAATTCAGGTGTTGAATCGATTAATTTCAAAACTAATATATGGTGAACATTGTGCAACCAATTTGAAAAGAATTTATAAATGGTCTTGTTTATTTTTTGAAAGATTATCTTAGTCATCAAAGTTTTTATTTTGGATTATTTAATCATAATTTAAGGTTAATGCTTCAAATTTACCAGTTAATGGTGAGATTAAAAGAATAAGGATTAAAATAAAAAGACATGTACAAAACATGTGTGGCATGCTAAAAAAATTTGAAAATTTAAAACTTGATCCTCTAACTTTAAAAATAAAAAAAATTACATGATTTTAGCGCCTCGATTTTTTTCAAATTCATTTTTGATATGTGAGTTGATTCTTGTTATTTTTCACTCTAATCGAGATAGGTGAAAAAAAGGATCATCAAATTTCAATGGTACAAAAAGAAAAATACAATTAGCATTGATTTGAGCCATTGAAAATGATTGTTATTTGTGTTAGACAATTTCATTTAATAAAAGCGATACATAATAGGTATTTTTTTACCTTTAGAATTTATAGAAAAAATTAAGCTGAGTTTGTATTATTTTTTAAAGAGTTTTTCTTACCCAATTATATTTTTCTTGATGCCTATTGTATAAACAAACTCTATTTTTGAAAATAAAAAGTTTATCTTTCAGATAACACTTTTAACACTTGCAATCTTGCATAATCTTTTTTCCTCAATCAATATAATTTAGTTTTCTATTTTTTTTTATCGTTCACTAGAATAAGAAAATATTTTAGTAAATAACAAATAAATACACTAGTTTGCAAAATTAAATATCTCAATGTATATCTATTTTTTAATTTACTATTTATTTATTAAGATTTATAATCTTTAATTCACTTGACTATATTTATGTATAAACTCATTGATTTTTTTAATCATATATATTTATTTGAAAAAATATTTTACCGCGGTCATGCGCCGGAAAAGTATTATTGAATAAAATAATCGATGCTGTTTTTGAAATCAGTCCCCTCATCAATTCAAAGTGGCGAGTGAACAACCATGCTGTTATACTTATACTTGTATTATACACAGTTAATTACTTCCACAAGCGCCATCGATTTCTCCACTAGCCAATCCCGTGGAAGGATGTTGTCAGGCTTTGGAAGGTAGATTTGGCGCTTATCACTCACCTGTCATGCTTCCGTTTCAAACTTCTCTCCACATCATCATCTCCTTCTCCCATCTTCTTCTTCTTCTTCTCTCACCCATTTTCACGCTTCTTCCTGTCTGCAACAAAAATGTCCGTACCGAACCCCGATAAGAATTTTTTAAAGCACCGAAAAATCCCTAACTCGCTCATGACTCAGAACAACCTTATCAACTCACTCACTTCTCACATCTCTCTCTACCATTCCCAATCCATCCCCCCCTCCTCATCAAACCCTAACCCTAGATCGTCAATCTTAAAATGGTTCAAATCTCTCTCCGTTCATCAACGCCAATCTCACTTAACTACCGTTGATTTCAAATTCACTCAAATCCTTATTCAAATGCTAGCCAAATTACACTCTCACGGTCACTGTCGTTTCATTATCCTCCCCGATCTTCCCTCACGCGACCTCCCTAGCCTCTGCTTTAAGAAATCACGTGGGCTGCTGTCCAGAGTCGCTGAGTCTAACGAGTCGGAAAGACTGATTTTTGAGTCGACATGGTTGTTTAGTTCTAGAGAAGGGGAGAAAGTGGACGATTGTCTGAGTGGAGTTGAGGGTTTGGATTCGGTTACGGTTAGTGAGGACTTAATTGAAAATGTTGAAAAGTTTGTGGAGTTGATGGATGGCATTTCGAATGGGGGTTTCTTGAGAGGGGAAGAGAGCGAACTAGGGACGGATTGGGTGGAATTGGAGTGGTTAAAAGCGAGAGGATATTATTGTATGGAGGCGTTTTTGGCGAACAAGTTAGAAGTGGCGTTGAGGCTGGCGTGGTTGAATTGTGGGAATGGGAAGAAAAGAGGGATGAAGTTGAAAGAGAAATTGAGCGCCGCAGGTGTGGCAGCTAATGTGTTTTGGAGGAAGAAAGGGTGTGTTGATTGGTGGCGGAATTTGGATGCGGAAGTAAGGAGGAAGGTTTTAAATATTGCGCTTGGGAAGACGGCAAAATCATTGGTACGTTTACTTTTGCAAATTTTATTGTTTTGTTTCATTGTCAAAATATACTAGTGGTATTTCATTTTTGAATTTGATCGACAAAGTAGTGACTGTTTCTAGTGAGTGACTGGTTATGCTCTTGTACATTACTGCTCAATGCTGCAGTAAATTGCATGACATAGCTATATGGGAAACAGGGATTGCCCATTGTGTACTACTTTTTACTCAATATGTGAATCCCATTAACAAAAATCTCGCCTTGGAAACTTTGTGAGTTACGGTAACTCTCCAAGATTGTGGAAATGCAAAATTGGAGAATGTAATTAATGTTGTGATGACATTTTGCCTTTTGAGTTCTTTCCATAAAAGAATATATATTGTGTACTAATATATGGCCATTACAAGTTCCCAGACTCGTGAAATTCTGAAGGATGCGAGTGGCGTACCGGGGGATGAGCTGTCACTGTTTAGAGCAGGAGTGCAACAACCCTGGAGGGACTTGCATGCGGAATCACGGCGAAGGATTTTCCCAAAACCCCCAGCAGATGCAGAATTTGGTTTGGCCCCAAAGCCTTCTTTTTCTGGGAAAGATTCTTCTTTTGCAAATATATTTAATAGTTTATTCGTGCTTCAGGATATTGTTAGTTTGGTGTTGCCAGATCAGGGTAGTGAGTATGATACATCACATATATTTTTTAGCATGCTGGGTTCTCTTGGCACCCTTTCTGATTGTATATTAAGAAAAGTACGAGGACTTGTGATGGTTATTTCACTTGATTGCACAAGGCTTGAACTTCTTGGAGAGGGAACATCAAACTCTTCAGCCATTAAACCCAGCGAAAAGCTTGGTGCAGGTAGTCATAGAAAAAAGGGGAAGACTCAAAATATGAAAAGGCTGAACCCCACACTGGTGAAAAATGTTGACAAGTCTTCCCTTAAGAAACTCACTGAGGTATCATTTCCTCTACTGTTAAGTTTCTAGAAGTACTTTTGCTTTTAAACAAATGCGTTAAGATCAGTTAGTTCTGAATGGTATGGATATTTCTTAGGATATCAAATGTGCACCGGCCTGTATCCAAAAGACAGAGTTCATGGAGTCCAATGAGAAGCCTGGTATTCCTCATGAGAATGAAAATCACAGAGACATATCATCTTCAACAGTTGAAATGGTTACATATCTTTTCATTTGGATAATCTTTCTATTTCATCATTAAAATGGTTTTTAACTGGAGGCCTATCCTCAGGAACACACTCAAGGATTGGTTCTTGAAAGAAAAAAAACAGCTGGAAGGAAGAACAGGAAAGGAAGAAACAAAAAGAAAAAATCTAGCTTTAGCAATCCAGTTGAAGTAAGAAAAACTGAAATTGCTGTTTCAGAGGCTCCCTCCTTTTCTGTTTACTCATCAGATGAAGCAGCAAAGCTTTGTGGGTTATCTGATAATGTGACTACACAGAAAGCAACAAATGATAGTTTAGTTGATCATTCCATTAATGAGCCCACCAGGGAGGAGATAGATGCCCTTAACATTCCAGAAGATCGTGCTGTTTATTGCACTGAAGGCATATCTGATGCAGGTCAGGAGCATTACCGATCTTCAAATGGTTTTGTTGACAATAAAAGTATGCCATCAAGAAGAGAGACATGTTGTGGGGTTGGCCAGAATATTATATATCAAGTTGCAACCAAGGAGCTAATAACTGTTTCTAGCAATGAAGGCACCAGCTTTTTGAACAAAAAAAACGAGGTTAAATTAGATGTTGGCAACAAATTAGTCAGAAGCCTTGATGTGAAAGAGGTACCCGCCTTAACTCGGGGAGAAGAGAGTGTAAATCTTCATGAAAGTGGATCCAAAGGCCTTTCAGATGGCCTTTCATACGAGTGGCCTAGTTTAGGTCCTGTCTACTTTCCATCTATAAATTCACATCTTCCACCTGCCACAGATAGATTACATCTGGATGTTGGTCACAACTGGCATAATCACATTCATCAACCTTTTTTACCTACGGTGCATCAGGCTAGAAAATCTCCTGTTGAAGGTGGGTCCAATAGGATGCTCTCTCGACCATTGCCAATGAGTTTAGATTGGCCTCCAATGGTTAGGAGCAATTGTGGATTAGCTCCGACTATGACATGCAATTATGATCCAGGATTTTTCTCAAGGCGGCAATCTGCTTTTCAGAAAAGTTACACCGCTAAGAACATGCAGTACATCTCAAAAACCTTTGATGATGAGAGGAGGTGTTCTGGGGATGCAATCGACCTTACTGAAGCAACAAGTTCACAGGAGCTAATGGATGAATATGAAAATCATTGGATATCAGAGGAAGAATATGAGGTGCATGCAGTTTCTGGGATAGACTATAATCAACACTTTGGTGGTGGTGTGATGTATTGGGATCCTTCTGACACTGGTTTCTCTCGACCACCTTCCCTTAGTTCTGATGATAGCGGATGGCCTTCGCATGAAGCGGAGCTGAATAGGGCAGTTGATGATATGGTTGCCTTCTCGTCTTCTTATAGTACAACTGGATTGACTTCCCCAACTGCTGCTTCATTCTGTTCTGCTTTTGATCCTTTGCTCCCTGGACACCAGGCACTTGGTTATGTTATGTCAGGAAATGAAGTACCTGGTAAAGCTATGCTTTCATCAACCGTGACAGATGCTGCTGCAGAGGAGGATGTCCCTGGATCTTTGGCCAGTTTATCTAGTGATGTCGAAGGCAAGACAGGAGATTCACTTCCTTACCCAATTTTGCGGCCTATTATCATTCCAAATATGTCAAGGGAAAGATCAAGATCTGATTTCAAGCGTAGTCTTGATCACAAAAGCCCCTGTGTTCCTCCTACTAGACGGGAACATCCCCGGATAAAGCGGCCACCATCACCTATAGTGCTTTGTGTTCCACGGGCTCCCTGCCCTCCACCGCCCTCTCCTGTGAGCAACTCCAGAAAGCACAGGGGATTTCCAACTGTGAGGTCTGGTAGCTCCAGCCCAAGGCAATGGGGTGTGAGAGGTTGGTACCATGATGGAACTAACTTGGAGGAAGCTTGTGTACGAATGGATGGTGCTGAAGTTGTTTGGCCTTCTTGGAGAAATAAAAAACTTTCAACTTATCCAATGGTTCAGCCACTCCCTGGGGCTTTGCTGCAAGATCGTCTAATAGCAATGTCCCACCTAGCTCGCGATCAGGATCATGTGAGTGTGCTTCGGCACTGTACTATTGCAAGTGTATCACTAAATGTGTTTTGAGTTGATTGTTTGATACAATTTTGATGCAGCCAGATGTTTTGTTTCCTCTTCAACAAGCTGAGATACAGAACTGCCCTACACGAAAGGCTTCTCTTTGCTTAGTACAGAGCCTTCTTCATGATGAAATTGACTCTTTTTGTAAGCAGGTAACAGGCTTAAATTTGTTCATGTTTTTTCTGGAATTACTTAAACATTTTTCATAGATTTCAGTTTTTATTTCCTTTCATTAATGGTCTGTAACTGATTACTTGTTTGACATGATTAAACCCAAGGTTGCTGCAGCAAATATGGCTAGGAAACCTTTCATTAATTGGGCTATCAAGCGGGTTACCCGGTCTCTCCAAGTGCTATGGCCTAGGTCCAGGACAAATATCTTTGGTTCAAGTGCAACTGGTTTGTCCCTTCCAACAAGTGATGTGGATCTTGTGGTTTCCCTCCCTCCAGTGAGGAATTTGGTAATGACTTTATGTTTTTATTTTAATACTTATACTTGTTATGCTTGTACTTTTAAGAAGAGAAACTTATCGCAGAGCTTTTTCCAGGAACCTATCAAGGAAGCTGGGATTTTAGAGGGTCGTAATGGCATTAAAGAAACTTGTCTTCAGGTATGTTGATGGCCTTCTAAATTGATACTGCAGTAGATGAGGCAATTGTATCAGATCACTAGTGATATTTGCATCTCTAACTTTTACTTTGATTCTCCAAAAAAAATTGGATCCCTGGTTAGGCTTTTTGTTGAGATGGAACTTGGGGTTATGCTTTTTTATTTTTTTATTTTGAAGCTTTTAACTGATCATTAGACAACTTTTAACTATTATTTTTTCCATAGCCTTTTGTAGAACTAAATTCTCCATTAATTTTCCAGCATGCAGCTCGATATCTTGCCAATCAGGAGTGGGTAAAAAATGATTCACTGAAGACTGTGGAGAATACAGCTGTAATGCCTTGTATCTTAGAACTGTTTGAGCATTCTCTGCCTTTTTATCTTAGTTGTTTTCTTCTATGTTTCTTCTCTTACTGGACCTCCTTTTCTTGTAGATACCTGTTATTATGCTTGTAGTGGAGGTTCCCACTGATCTGATCACCGCTGCTGCTTCTAATGTACAATCACCAAAGGAGGAGCCAATTCATTTGACTGGTGAACATGACAGCCAAGTTCATTCCAATATGGTTGTTTTAGAGGACTCAATTTCACCCAAGTGCACACAACTTAACCGTGATAGCAAAAGGGATGTGAAATCAATTCGTCTTGATATCAGTTTCAAGTCTCCATCTCATACAGGGCTCCAAACAACTCAACTGGTATACTTTGTTAAGAATATATTGATTCATAAATTAAATTTCAATGATGGCTATAAATTATATGTGATTTTCCTCTAAATCCTGTCAAAAGAGTTTTAACTAGTCTAGGCATATTTGGAGGCTATTATCACATACTGCCTGTTCCATTTAACAATGGAAGTGTGACAGAGGCTTCTCAGATTTCTAGATCATTTTTTATTCCAAACTCTAGCCTCTTTCTTGACAGGTTGAAGGGCAACTTAGGAAGATTGTTGTCTAAAAAGTAGTTATACATGAACTGAATTCCTTGTTTGTGCAACTTGGACTCGTACACACAAATTGAATTCTGAATTCTTTGTTTGTGTATCTTGGATTGGGAATTTATGAGAGGCATGTTACAAGTATAATTTTCTTAACACTAGTTGAATGTTGCTAAGATAGATTAAGCATTCAATACTAGATCAATGAAAGGTTGATATTCTGCATAAATGTTTAGATGCATACCGATTTTTGATCTTGGATATCAGATTATCAGCACACTAAAACTTAAGTGCACCCTGACATTTGTGTTTTCCTAAGAAAATTTGATGTTCTACTCAAATCTATGGGTGTCAACACATCTTGTTTCCTGGTTATTAGATCAGCTTTGTCGAAACTGAATGGCATATTTGGTGAAACATAATGCAACGCAATGGAAAGAAGAAATGAATCATTTTTTTCCTGCTATTTTTACATTAAATTCTGGTACAGTCGACTGGGCGTATTGTAAGTGAAACCCATGCTTCCTTGTAATTTTTTCTCAGAACTCTTAGATGATGGACGAAACTGTGGATTTTTATCAGAACTCTTAGATGTTATTGAACCCTATTGAACCATAAAATAGTTATGGCTTGTCCTTCAAAATTGTATAATTCTCAACTAGTTTCTAAACATGGGAGGTTTATTAGTAATTTTTCCTATTGAGGCCGGCTCTTCTACATTAGAAATTGAGTCTTATTTGAGATTCATTTGTTTTGAATTTTGATACGATTTTTCTTTTTAAGTTTTTATGATGGTGTTTAACTACATGTACATTGAAACTCATGATGATATTATTCTCTTACTTCTATATAATCTCTGTGCAGGTTAAAGATCTCACAGAACAATTTCCAGCTGCAACACCTCTTGCTTTGGTACTGAAGCAGTTCTTGGCAGATCGAAGCCTTGACCAGTCCTATTCTGGAGGTTTAAGTTCCTATTGCTTGGTAATTTATACTTCATGCCATTCTCATATCTTTTCAACTTTTCAAGTACATGTTAGACTCAATTGTTGTGTAGTTAGCGTTTCCTTAGTTTTCCTTATCGAACTGATAGGTGATGCTATTATCAGACTGAACTCATACATGAGTGCTTGCATGTGCATATACACACTTTGCAAACTAAAAGAGGGCAACATAAATTCTCGCCCTCTTGTTTGTTTGCAATGCAATCTTGGATCATTCTAGAGGTTTTGCCCAGGTTTTATGTAGTTTATTCACAAGATTAGTTTTGATAACTTTTTAATAATCTTCAAGTTTTGCATCTATTCAAAATGCTGAATTGTCGTGACCCCTTGTTTTTTTTATTATTATAATCATATTGTTTAAATCTTGCATCATACCTTTTAAATTGAAATGCACATTGGAAGTCTACTGATCACAACTGCTGGACTACAAAATTTCTCTTTGCTTTAGCAGGGCTGTATATCCAAGCACCTTGTGGTGGTTCTTGACTTGATGTGAGTGGATATCTTCAGTTATGTATTTCTAACCTGGTGCTATCCGCTCCTTTTGCAGGTGTTGCTAATTATACGTTTTCTACAGCATGAGCATCATCTTGGCCGGCCTATCAATCAAGTAATGTGTTTTAAACTCTATTTATTTTTTCCTTGGACAGCACATGTTACATGTTTTCTATGATGTCTGTTTCCCTATAGACACACACAGACATAAGTCTGTTAATTCTTTGTTAAGTAGTCATATTAAAGTGACAGTTATATCATTGGCCCGTGTCAAGTCATTTGATGGCTACTAGAAGTAGTATATTCTTGATTGATCTTTTTTTTTTAATTGACTTATGGCGTAGTCGAAAATACTTTTTATGGCTCAGAGTTGACAATTTAATTAAATTGCTATTTTAGTAACTGACTTTTAACTTTAAATTAATTTGAAAGTACTCATTGCACAAGACCTCTGAACATTTTGGTAAAATTTACCCAAGGCATGCACATGCATAGTGTAACCACACGTTTGTGAACTGTGGCTTTTTGGGGACTTTGTTGCCTTTTATGATGTTTCATGTGTTCCTTTGCTCATGAATGCCGCTTATGCCCAATAAGAATTTATAGTAACTGTGAACTGTTAACAAGTTAGGCCTTGAGTCTCTTAACAGCTTCTGTCTCCACTTCTTGGCTAGCTTGCAAATCTCTAATTTACAACCCAGTCTTTATTAGAGTAGTAGAGAAACTAAGCTATGTAAGATGTGTGCAGAACTTGATGTTCAAGTTCCTGTCTTTTCAACCATTTTCCCTTGGGATTTTATATACGAGTGCTTTTACCTGACTTGCAATTTTGGGCGTTCTTTCAGAATGTTGGAAGCCTTTTAATGGATCTTCTTTACTTCTTCGGGTTAGTCTAATATTGTTTTTCTTTCATTTCATGGTTGAATTGTTTATCCCTGCTGACTTGGTGTTGTAATTATAAATTGATTTATTCACATTTTATGTACTTTCACTAATTTATTGTCTTGTGAATACAGGAATGTGTTTGATCCTCGCCAGATGCGTATCTCAGTGCAGGGAAGTGGGGTGTATATAAATAGGGAAAGAGGTTATAGGTAAGCACTGCACTAGCTCTATCGTTTTTGTTTTTTTTCCACAAATGACAGGGCATTGTTCAATCTTTTTTCTTTCTATTGTGTATTGATTGATCTACCGCTTGATGCTGTAGTATTGATCCAATACACATTGATGATCCTCTTTTTCCATCAAATAACGTGGGGAGAAATTGCTTTCGAATACATCAGTGCATCAAGGTCAGCCTCCATATAATTTTTGTTTCATCTACTATTATAATAACATGACACTCAATTTTATGCAAATATATGGATTTTTCTCAATATCCAAGCAGGTATTTTAGGCTTACCTTTTTGTTGAGGATGTGAAACTCGCAACATTTACCTTTCTTCTTATCCTACAAAATATTCTTCAACATGAGAAATGTGAAATTGGTGGGTCCTGCCGGTTAATGACCATAATGCTTCGTGTGCTATGTTTGTGCAGATTTTTCTTTCTTTTCTTTTCGTTTTGTTTTTTGCTCTAAACAGCACCACTATTGGTGAATTGAGAAACTAAAGTCCTGTGTTTGCAATCACCTTCTTGCAGTAGTCTTAGCTTCACACCACTAAAACTGCTGTGATTAAGGGCATAGCTCCTTGAACTGGAATGTTGCTGGTTTTATTTTAAACTCAAGCAAATGGAGAAATGGGTGATTGAAGCTACAAATGCTCGCCTAGTAAAGCCTTTTTTAACTGAGATGTATAATAACAGCTCACTAAAAATCTTTGACCAGAACGATTTGAGATTCCACTTGGCACTTTTTGAGACTGATCTTATCTTTTTGAGAACTGTTAATACCTGTGGTTCTTATACACACAGAATGTTATCTGTTGCAGGCTTTTTCAGAAGCTTATTCTGTTTTGGAGAAGGAGCTGGCATGCCTTCCTGATGAAGGTGATGCATGTTCAAGGCCAGCACACAGAATACTTCCAAAAATCATCCCAAGTATTGATATTACAGGGAGTTTAATTATCTGAAGAATTTATATCTTCTTCGAAGGTATTCATCATGCCACTTGTAATATTGCTCACAAATGTGTTAACATGCTAATTTCTGGCTCAAAGAAAGCTTGTTGCTCCCTGCGTCCAAAAGCCAAAGCCCACTACAGATCACAGGGAACATTTTTAATTTACTTCTAATTGATTTTCAGATTAGGAAATAAAAGGAAAATAATGTTCAGCTTGTAGAAGATTAAAAAAAATCAATAATTTGAATTAAGATTATCATAGTAATGAATTAGGAAACAATGAACCCTTACCTTGAAGTCTTAGTGGCATTTATGTTTGGTAAAAGGGATTATTAATTTTAGGTTAAGTTGAACTGTTGTCTGTGGTTGTGGAAGGTTTTCTTTTTGACATAAAATAACCTACTCTTTTTTGTGATCATGCTTTAGTCAGCTATCGAGTGGGAGATCTCCTTCTTTTCTTCTCAAGGATGATGAGCTATTATTTTTTTTTTCTCTTCGCTTCAGACCTAGCATAAATTGTTGGCTTGATTTTATTTTTTTAATTTTCTGTTTAAATATGCTGTTGTTGAAGTCCTGCCTGCAGTTTTGGCAATGTCATGTTGATTCTGGATTAAGACAGTAAGTATAAAGATCTGAAATGACTGCTTTTTTTATTATGGTTTCACTCTTTCATTCTCTTAGGAAAAGCTTGGACGTTGTCATAATTCTTTCATCAAGGAATCTGCATCTTCCATATTTCTGCTGGCCTGCCAGACCTGAGGTGTCCTGGATTTTCCAGGTAGTTCAGCTTGAGTTGATATGTCATCTGGTAATTCAAACTTAGCCATATAAAAACTTCCCCCTTTTTAAAATGCATATACTTGCGCCAGCAGATGAACTTCATTGTATTATTGCTTCCTCCCAAACCCAAGGTTTTGCTATTTTTTTCTTGCAATTTGTTTTTCATATTGAATGACATGGTAGCTGTCTGTCTGGAGCATTCTGGTTACTGCTTTGAAATTCTGAATGAATTGTTCTGCAATAGGTAGGTAGCAATTCGTGTCTACATGTTGTCTTGGTGTTGATTGATGTGTTATATTGTGTTTTGTTTATTTCTTAGCTAGTTTATTTAGAATTTTATGAACTTTCTTATTTATTATAATTCTTGGGAATTCATGATGTTTTCAGGTGTTTGATTACTGAATTAGGTTGAAAATGAGACTATGTGAAGAAGCAGACTATGTGCTGAGTTTTGAACTCCAATCCTAGATGTCTACTCTAATCAATCCAGGATACTGAGTGGTTTTCAGGTTATAACTGGAAATATAAAACTCAGTTTCATGTGTTCTTCACCTTTTTGAAAAGGTGAGACATTGGGCAACAATTTCTATGAGAGCTTATAACCCAGTTTTTCTGTTTTCAAGGCTAAAAAGTGAGTTGAAATACGGAGTACGCATCAATTCAGAGTCTCTGCAGCCGCCACTGTCACAGTTTTTGGTCCACATCTGGAGTTCTAAAAGTCAGAAAAATGCAAGACCAGATGTGCTGGTAAGATGATTTGAAGGGCTACAATTTTTCTAGAAATAGAGAATTTGTAATTCACGCGTTTACTTCCTCAAAATCAGCCCGCAACCTATTGAAAAATACCTGGCGGATAGGAAAATGAATTCTCTGTCTTAGGAGGACACAACCAAGATATAAAACCTCATCATAAAAACTGCTGAACACGAGAACAGAAGGGACATGCTGGACACAGTGCAACAGAGAACAGAGAAGAGGCAGCATCTTGGAGGAAAAAAGAGGAGCAGAATGATTGATGCAAAAGAGCTGCTCTTTGAGAAGTCAATTCCTTCTCCTCTAGAGTGATGTTTGTCGAATCACATATGATTTCTTCTAATTTGATTGAAATAATTTCTTTATTTTGGGGCTTTCAATGTAGTCTAACTATGATTATGTGAATATTTATTTGATTGATCTAATTCAGTAGCTGTTGAGTATTTTATTATGAATTTAATACTTGTCTCCTTGATCAAATTTTGCATGCTTTGTGACTCAATTTAAGATTGAAATGATAATTGTTTCAACTTTTGTTTGAAATAACATCAATAATTTATAGAATAGAGATAGCTTTGGACATGTGTAATCTCTAGGGATTTTATTATTTTTAAAGATTTTTGACAAATTTATAATTTTCATAGAGATATAGAAACTCTATTTGTTAAAACAATCAATAATTTATTCATGCTCGAGGTAGAATTTGATTATCAATAATAATTGTTTCCTATAGGATTAATTCAATTAAGATGTCCTAAAATTGGCGAGTAAATATATTAGAATCTTTTTAATCTTGATTTCAATCTATTTATATAACTATTTGTTTGTTTTATTTCGCTTAATAAATTTTCATATTGATTTATCAAATAAATCTTGATTTAATAAATTATAGTATACTTTAATAGTTTTTCTTACTTTTTCATGGGATAATACTCGTGAATATGTGATTTCAACCAACAGTGTCCAATGCCATTTCACATTGTGTCCAGTTATTGCCACACCTATCTATTCTACAAAACCTATGCCTACGGAATGCATTCTTTCAATTTGATATTTTTGCCTGGCCAACTTGTAAGAAGTAGGATTGTCATCTGATAGTAATGTCATCTGCCAATTTAAGACATAATGTTCTTCAAGCAAAACTTGGTGTTTGTTAGCATTAGATTGACCAACACTGCAATTATGATCCATTCTTGCATTTCAATGAACTGAATTTCTCAAGCTTCTGTTTTTAGGACAAGGAATCATACAGAAGTAGTTTTCAGCCAAAATCATATCCCAATTTCTTTGCTCCCTTTGGACTTGAGCTGATTATATTAATGCTCCAGCTAGCAGTGCCTTAGTGAGGGCCTGTAACTCTTCTCACCCTCCAGGGTATCCGACTCCTGATAGAAGAGAGAGGAAAGAGAATGAGCAGCTGCAGAAAACTAGGTCCACCCAGATCTGAGATGCAAGTTTAGTTGCTGCATCTTTGCACGTCTTTGTAGTTGCTGTTAAGGTACTGTACCCTGCATTATCATATTTTAGTGTATTTTTGCCTGTAATCTTGCCTCGCCGATCTTTATATTCATGTCTTCGTTTACAGGATAGGTACAATAATCAGAGATGGGCGGGTTGAGCATGGATCATGGAGGGGGTTAGACTTTTCGTCAATGCGCATGCATTTGCATTGATGGAAGAACAAGTTGGATATGAAGTTGGATCAACCACTGGAAGCTTTAGTTTAGGAGTTTAACGTGGTATTGACTTCAAATTCCCTCATGCTCAGGATGAGCTGGAAAACAGTGCTACCTCATTTGCAAATTTTCCTAGAGAGGATTAGGATGCAGAAACATGAGCAGGAAAAAGGCAATCCAGGATTCTGAAATTGCAAGGACAAATATACCAGGCATTGGTAATTGTTCTGATAAGTTCCTTCCTTTATTTGCAAGCTCTTCCAGTGAATCGTGTGATTAGCAGAATACAAGTCTTCTAGCGTTCGATCTTGGTTGTCTAGAATAAGAGATTCTAACTAGATCATGAGATAGCAAAATATTATTGTATTACAATTAAGCTTTAACAAGTATTATGTTCATTGTTTCCAGACAATCTCCATTCTTCAAATCAGGTTCCAGATATCTTTGGTATTCTTTCTTAGTTATCTTTCAGCTCTATGGTTTAAGTTCTCAAGTGAGAATTAGTTATTGTGGTGGGTTTTGATGGGCATGAAAGTTCTGTTTATGAGATTAACTTCTCTCCCTATTCACTTGTAGATTGCATGTAGGGACCCAATTGAACAGAAACACAGGTAGTGTCCTTGAGAGAACATGTTATTGCTAGTTGAACTGAAAAAGCTTGGCTTAGCAAGTGGTAGAATGCTTGACATGATTCATATATATGCTGGTGACATAAATAAACAAATCCACGGAACAGAAATGATAAACTTATCAGATTTGGTGATTGTAATAATCTCTTATTATCGTCTTTGTATTACAGCAGACGTGAATATATATATACACATAAACTAGGAAACTATTTAGGAATGTCTTCTAATCCTACAATCAGCCTATAATCTTGCAGAATCACATAAGTGATTCATACTTACTAGGAATATACAGCTCATTGACAAAACTACCCCCAAGCTGGGACAAGAAGCACCAGAAGGAAAACTGCAGTAATGGCACCGGCAAAGAGGCGGGTGTTGCCGACAAGCCTCAGGTACTCTGATTCCTGGATCCGCGGTGTAACCTCAGCCAACGAAGCCGTGGCGTATACAAACAGAGCGACCAAGAATGCTGACGTGACCATCCTTTGAGTATCGTATGGAGAAGAAGGCGTTGATTGATATTTCACCTGGATTTGTTTGTTCATTGTACCCACGAGCAGAAAGAAAACCCCATGAACGATGCTGTCACCATTAACAAAATTAAAATTGCTTCAGCAAGGTCATTTTACAGAACAGTGTGTATATTTTTTGCTCTGTTGTCGAGGAAGTAAATTGATAAGAAAGAGGAAATTAGTACGATCTTGATCAAATAATTAAGTAAAAGGAAAGAAAAACGAAGAACAGAGCGAAGAGATTTACGATAGCTTCTCTCTCTCCTCAAGATTTGGCTGGTTCGCATCCATTTTCTTCTGCTTTCTTTTGCCACGAAGAAGTTGCCTTGGAGGTCGACTAATCCCAGATGGATCAAGAGGGGAGGATGACTCCTCTTTTATAAGAGTTGAGTGGGGTCCCCGAGACGCCCTTCGTCTTTCTAACAACGTTTTTTCAAAACCCGACGTCTTGGGCTAACTAGAAATTAAATAATCTTGGCGTTTACTTGCTTTAAAAAAAAAAGGGGCACTCAAACTTGACAGCACTGCAAGAATGATTAGAAATTCACTCGGTTTTGTTAAAGCGACGTCGGATGATTTTCCAGATCAATTAATATTCAATTTCACAGTGATTATAATTTAAATTTTAGATTCAAAGCTGTGTTTTTTTAGTTAAAATTCTCTATTTTTCTCCATGCATTTCTATTTTTATTTGACAAAGCCAATAAAGTATGTAAATAAAAAATGAAGTGTTGAAATAAAATTTATAATGATTTGAATTATTTAAATTTGGGATGAAAAGGTGTTTATAGAGTGTATCACTGCTCTTCGTTATTCATTTATTTCTTTTTATTTTTATTAAAAATATCCTTTTATTAGAAGTCTAGTTTTCTATATAATGATTTATTGTGATCTCTTAACCAATTTTCAACTAGGAGATAAAAAATATATTTCGATTATTTTATGTGATTTATATAACAAGAAAAATCAAGTAATACAATACAGAAAATTGAAAATAATAAAATATATATTTCATTCTCCCTGAATATTTATGC